>JAINUG010000002.1:3728959-3973959 GCA_029706075.1 Aldrovandia affinis
AAGAAAACTAATAATACATTTTGTAATCTAATCATTCCCTAGTTGTGCTTCTTCAGGGTGCATTGTTCACCCGTCTGAATGCAATGCGCGCCCAGAGAAAATCTCCAACTCCGAGGTTCGGATGGATTTCCCCAGGGAGGGAGAAGGGAGGAAGTGTGTGAAAACATGAAACTAAAGAAGTAAACTGTTCCCTCAGACGCTTGTGAGGAAAACGCCTGGCTCTGAGGGATGGTTTGGAAGAGGGCAGAGAGGACGGTGGGTAATGGGGGTTTGGGGGAGGGGGGTTCGTTCGCACCCTGCATCTGCTTTCGGGGAGATGTAAATGCAGCCCACTTAATCATCTCGCTCTTTGTTGTTGTTTACATCTATTTTGTGGAGCCCCAGAGCCTTCTCCTGATTGCCAAGAGTCTTAATTACGCATCAATTTCCCCACTCTGGAGCTCTGCAGCCCGAGAGATCTGCTGTAACGACGGGGTTCATTCCAGGCATCTGAATGTACCGTCTGTCTCTCAAGGGTTTCTAACACACAGACACGCACGCACACACACGCACGAACATGCACGTGCACACACGCGCATGCACGCACACATGCTGACTATCTATTGATATAAGAGGCAAAGCTAAGCATGCATGGGCACACACACACACACACACACACACACATCTCTTTATGAGACACAGGCAAAAAAAGTCATACAGAAGCAAAGCAAAGCCATGTACACACCCATGCATGCACACACACACACACACACACAGTATCTCTTGACAGATACAGGTACATAAAGTCACACACACAAACACACACAGCTCCTCTGTCTCAATGTGATTAATCTCGTTTTATAGGCCACAATCCATCACTGTCTAGGACAGGTATTGTCTGTGGTTTTCTCTCTGCCGACAGCTCCGGTGATTTAATGAGAGCGGGTGGTTGATTATGGATTCCTCCTTTAATCTGTCCCATAGCCAGCGCGCGTACCCCAGTGTGTGAACATCCTCTCTGATCGACTGTGAGCACTGCTCTCCTCCCCCTCCCGTTCTCCAAGTGTAACCAGATCAAAGTCACAAACTATCAACTCAGTCAAACAGACGGAAAGAAAAGTCGGTACGCGCACTTCCACTAGAGCCCTGTCTCCCTGAAGCACAGCTACAACTATCCTGCCTCAAAGCCCCCCACTGGATTACAACACACAACCCCAATGGCAAATGTGCATGACAAGGACCAGAACTCATGAACACATGTGACTGTACCCACACACCACACAAACACACACACACACACGCGCACACACACACACACACACACACACACACAGACACACACACACACGCACGCACGCACACGCACACACACACAGGTCAGAACCCTGCAGCTGGACCAGGACCTTGTCGGGGAGGTGCATTTTGGTCACGCTGCGCAGGCAAACAGAATTTGGCCCAGCCTAACCTGGATGCTTACGGACAGGCATGGGGCCATCACGGACAGATTGATTGCTCTGTGAATGAAACTAGGGTGCTTAGCTACGAAGCATTGGCAGCCAGTGCAGTCCATATTAGATCGGCACACCAAACATACACGTTTTTTGATTGTTACATGTCAATTTTATTTCTAGGAGTTAGTATTTGTTAAGGTAGTTAAACCTACGTCTGTAGATTGAACATTGAATATTTCGTCTTTGTCTAACCGTTGTAACATAATAAACCAGCTGTTTAATTTAATTGTGAGTTGTATATTTTGATGAAGGTTGATCCACCAGTTTACTCTGCCTATGAAGGAATTTGGTGATTTAATTCATAATTAGTTCCCTGGGTAGTAACTATTATATGAAATCAAATAAATATATTTTACATGTAGGATAAGTGAGGGATTTTAATATGTAATACCACTTGTGTTCAGTATTCAGAGTGCTGAACTTTAAACAAGGGCATTTGAATGTTAAGGCTACTGGATTCAGGGAATAGACAGGGAATTAGATTTGTATTCAAACTTCACTGTTCCGACAAACTTGCACAGGTCAGAACCCAGCAGCAGGACCACAACCTCACACAGGTCAGAACCCTGGAGCCGGACCACGACCTCACACAGGTCAGAACCCTGTAGCAGAACCACGACCTCACACAGGTCAGAACCCTGGAGCCATGCCGGAGCAGGACCATGACCTCACACAGGTCAGAACTCAGCAGGCCAGGGCCTCCCACAGGTCAGGCAGAACTCAATCTGACTGGGGGGTGCTTGGATCAAACATTTATTTAGTTTCTGGTACGACTGAGTCGCAGCATGAAAAATAGCAATACAAAAAGGTTATAATCAGCATTTAAACATCTATTCAATAGTGCTGTTTCTAATGGAACAAAAAAAAAAAACCTACCGCTGTGGTATGGGGGGGAAAAAAGAACTACAGGAGCGAAATTGGATGGCACGGGGCTCAACTGTTTATCACTTAATATTAAAGTAGACTTAAAGTAAAGTAAATTAAAGTATAAATTTATCTTAGAAGTATTTTCTTTGCCAGTACAGTAAAGCTTTGCCATGTCTCACAGCTATAACACGACCCCTGATGCCTGGCAAAGTGTGTCTTTCCATCACATTCCCCTGAATACAGCCCTCAGCTAGCCACAGCTAGCTTTGCACAGTGCACTAGCTCCATATACAGATAATCCCCCTGATGGAAACCAAGGCCCTATGGTAAAGAGGTAAGCACTTTACCTTGTTGCCTAGCATAGAAGCAAACAAACAAATACAATGATATGTAACAGTTTTAACTGCGATGTCTGTGGTACATACCATCAGCAACCATCTGTCCTGTCGATCTCTGTGTACATGCATATGTTTGTGTGTGTGTGTGTGTGTGTGTGTGTGTGTGTGTGTGTGTGTGTGTGTGTGTGTGTGTGTGTGTGTGTGTGTGTGTGTGTGTGTGTGCGTTTGCATTTGTTGGCGTCTCTCACCTGTGGGCAGGTCAACGTGCTGCAGCTCATTCCTCACCAGGCCCAGGTTGTTGGGTGCAGACGTGGCAAAGGACAGGAAACTGGTGAGACTGATCCATTCAATACCCCTGTGGGACGGTGACAGACAGACACGGACAGACAGACAGACAGACCGACACAAACATACACGCACAATGTTAAAGAGCTTAATCAACAATGAATCACAGCAACGTACAAAGTCTTCATATTATCATCTGGGCCCAAGTGGCCTACAGACAGACAAACACGCACACACACACACGCACACACACACACACACACACACACACACACACACACACACACACACACACACACAACACACATTCAGTGGGACTATCACAGAAATGGAATAGATCAATCACAGAATGATTGCCCCTGTGTCAGGCTTAATAGGCGAGAATCAGACAGAACTGTTTCCTGGGGGACCCAGGGCTGGATATGACAATTTTTTTTGTCTCAGCCAGACGATTAAAACAGGTGGGTTGGAACCAGCCTGTAATCACCTACAACTTGTTCATATAACCGTCCTGGCATGTTCAACAAAGCGTCCATCACCTCGACACCACCACGTTTCATCCAGCCATCAGCCAGCAGGATCTCTTTCTTGGCTGACCACACGGAGACCGTAATATGAATCACAGGTTGGCTTGTTCCTACTGTTTAATCTCTCAGTTCCTTCCAATAGTCAACTCAAACATATCTGCTCCAGATGGGAGGACTATCCATCAGGATTTAGTCTCAAATGATTCAGAATCCCTCCTTTTGTTTTTAACAGCCCCCTTGTTTAACAGTTTACAGGCAGATGGTTTTAGGGCTTATTAAAAGCCCTGGGCTGCGAATCGTAAACGCCTTCTAAGGTGTAAAGGTGCTAAATAAGGCGGGACAGGGGTAATTAATGAGAGGTAATTAAATGTGCCCGCATTTCCCCTCACTGCAGTATATGGGCAACAAGGAAACCTTTCACTGACAAAATTACAATAAATGACTAATTAAAAAAAAAAATCAAACTAAGACCTCGACAGCAAAATGTATCAGACACTTTAAGAGCACTTGTGTGTGTGTGTGTGTGGGTGTGGGGTGTTGGTATCAGGCCAGATGGGAGGAAAGAGGGAAGGGGTGGGGTGTGTTTTTGGATAGGAGATGGACGGCAGAGTGTGGCGGAGTGCGGAAACAAGATGCTAAACAGGCTCATGGTAAATTAGCTCATGTTTTGGGACCCAAAAAAATATGCAAAGCTGGCAAAGCTGCACAGAGTCAGATCCACTTTTTTAAATGATTTATTTGTGTTTATCCTATATTTAACCAGGTAGGTCACATGTGAACTCAACTCTCTTTTGCAGTGAGGACTTGGGGAATAAAAGTGGGTCGGGAATGCGGGGATTTTGCAGCCAATTAGATTCATGGGATTTGCCAGATGAAGAGGGCCAGTTTAATGAGAGCGTTGTGTGCCAGAGGGACCCGCAGGGGGCAGTGCATGTTTCCTTTTCTGTCAAATCCCAGCCCCCTTGGCCACGGCAACCGGGGTTCGATTCCCCGTCGCGCCAGAGTCGGCTATGGTCGGGAGTGCCATCGGGGCGGCAATTGGCTGTCCGCCCCAGGGAGGGGGAGGGAAGCCGACACACACAGTTCGCTGCGCACAGGAGTGGTTCTGGGGTACCGGAATTACAGTCGACTGCACGACGAGTGCTGTCTTGGAGGAGGCAGCGATTTGCCCTTGTCACTGCCGGTCACAGGACTACGGCAGCAAATTATGAGGGAAGGGGGGATTGAACTAAGCATAGCAGGTAATTGGCTACCAAATTGGGAGAAAAACAGGGTAAAATCGGAAAAGTTAAATTCTAATAAAAACAAAACAAATCACAGCCCACTGGGGAAAAATAACTCTGACTATAACGATAACGATAACTTGTCAAATTATTAAAATGGTTCTAATGCAGATGAATGAAATTAACAAAAGTCTAGACACTACAACAATAACAATAAAAATCTGCTAGAAAAATGATAAACAGCATTCTGATCACTCTCTGAGCAATTTCTTATAGCATATCTCTGGTGACAAAACGTGCTTACTGCCTGTACCCACAGAAGCACATGTGTGCTGATTAACAGGAGTACAACCAGAAAGCATTCTCTGAGTGGACACCAGTGAGCAATTTCTACTCTATTGTTATTTTATAGTTATCTGCAACGGTGGCAAGGAGGCTTAACCCTTGATGAGTCAAAATACCGCAAATGAAAGGATGAATCCATCCTTTCATTTACGGCATAACATCCCTCCATGGTGGCTTCCCAGATAAACGAGAAAGGAAGGTCTGGTGAGTTCACAGAAAAATGATAAATGAAAGGGTGAGTGCATTGTGACATCATAGATGAATGAATGGGTGAGTGCATTGTGACTTCATAGATGAATGAAAGGGTGACTGCATTGTGACTTCATAGATAAATGAAAGGATGACTGCATCGTGACTTCATAGATGAATGAAAGGGTCAGTGCATTGTGACTTCAAAGAGCAATATACGGTTGAAGGCCTGGCGATTTCACAGAGGAATAAAAGGATGATCTCACGGTGACTGGAACGAAAAACTAATGAGCCGCATCCAATGACACGACTAGAGCAGGCAAGACGGTGGTACTGCAGGTGCATGGAGCAGGCAGAAAAACAGAGCGTGTGATGGATAGAGGGAAGGAGGTGGAAAGGAGAGGAGGAGAGGGGGCGAGAGGGGGAGAGGGAGAGAGAGAGAGAGAGAGAGAGAGAGAGAGAGAGAGAGAGAGAGAGAGAAAGAGAGAGAGAGAGAGCACATAGAAGGAGGGGGTAAGAGAACATAAATCCTTAATGCTACGTTAATTGCCACAATAAATATACGACATTCTGATTATTATTAGCATATTGAATAAAAGCGTTCAATCATCACAGCTTTGGCGAAATGATTTTCTCACTCCCCAGCTTTAATTACCCAGACATTACAGACAGTAACTTGAAGAGTGGCTCTTCAGAGGACAGGGTATAGCCAGTTCCTTTGTTTCCAATCAATTGCTAAATGAGTTCATTGATTAAATCTCCTGCTTAATGAATCAAAGTGAAGATGCTCCTGAGCACCTTCGGGGGAGAGGAGATTAATGCTTCTGGGTCTCGCCCATGTGGGCTTCTGGGCCCAGGGAGCTGAGCCCAGGGCAGGTTCTGACCAGCGTTAAACAGCCTGACCCGGTGTGAACAGAACCACTGGATCCACTGTGAGCCGTGCGGGCGTCTCCCACGCCCAGATCGTGTACTAAACTCTCGCAGCAGTGTGGAGTAGAGACCAGGGAACTTAGTGAATTAAGCTTGAAGGCCCGATTGCAAACTTATACCGTTAACGAGCGACCGAATACTCATTAACTTCTGACCTGGTGTTTACATCTCCGCGCTATTTCACAGTCGCTGGGCAAAAAGGAATGAAACTGCACCCTGCGACGAGGTGATTGGTCGAAGGTTGCTCATAGCCAAGGGTTCTGACAGGGGTTAATCAGCCCCTGTGTAGTACTCTTAGCCTTCCACATCAATTCTGAGGTAATCTGCGCCCTCGCCTTTGGAAGGGCTGACACGCAACCTAGAGAATGGCTCCAGATCCCAGGCTCACAGAGAATAGAGGGCAGTGTGTCACAAAGACCTCTTGTAATAGCTTTTTTTAAACCCTGTCTGGCTTTGCCGTCTGAGTGATCCACCCTCATCTGTATGGCGTTCACTGCCTGACACCCGTGGACTGTCATATAGAAAGAGCTGCAGGAGCAGTGATTTGTTCCACCAGAGTGGTTCCAGGCACTTGTAGACTCTATGCCAAGGCGCATTGAAGCTGTTCTTGTGGCTCAACTGTTTCATTTATTTTGGTAGTTACCTGTACATACATAAAAATGGCTTCATTAAACTATTTCTTGCAAAAACAGACCTAAAAAACCTTCTGAAACACTGCCATCAAAGATAGAATACATTGAGCCAATGCTGAGAAACAAACAGGTTTATGCATAAAACAGTTTAATATCTTGCTTTATAAAATCATATAATAAATCATTTGCTACCATATATTAGATAGATTCATCTGACCCAGAGAAAATGAAACTAAGAGACACTAGATTGGGTACACCACATCAACCACACATTGTTAGTGAAGTCACATTAGTTGTACAAACCTCTAATTGGACCAAACAAACATCAGGTTGAGCCACACAAACCACTCAGGTTGAGCCACGTAAACTGCTCGTGACTAGTCACACAAACCGCTCGTGACTAGTCACACAAACCACTCGTGTTGAGCCACGTAAACTGCTCGTGACTAGTCACACAAACCGCTCGTGACTAGTCACACAAACCACTCGTGTTGAGTCCCACAAACCGCTCGTGATGAGTCCCACAAACCGCTCGTGACTAGTCACACAAACCACTCGTGTTGAGTCCCACAAACCACTCGTGATGAGTCACACAAACTGCTCGTGATGAGTCACACAAACCGCTCGTGATGAGTCACACAAACCGCTCGTGATGAGTCACACAAACCGCTCGTGATGAGTCACACAAACCGCTCATGATGAGTCACACAAACCGCTCGTGATGAGTCACACAAACCGCTCGTGATGAGTCACACAAACCGCTCGTGATGAGCCGCACATGCACGGCAGGCGGAGGCTCACCTGACTTCGCAGGAGTGGACGCTCAGCTCCTTGTGCAGGACACCGCCGGTCAGGTTGTAGATGAGGACAGAGCCATTGCTCGTGCCTGAGGGGGGGGAAAAAAGGCAGATCCAGACACCGTCTGCTACAGGACACCTCGGGCACAGGTTTTATCATGAAATACAGGCATTCTGCCCCCCTCCCCTCTCCCCCGGACAGCCCTTTCAGTCACTGCAAAAATATCTGCAAGAGTGCAGCAGAAAAGATGTGCCTGAAACAGACACAGTCCAATGGAGCACATCAGCAGAGTTCAGAACAACGAGGGGAAAATAGAGAGGCTTAACACCTTAGTGCAAAGCAAAATGAGGAAACTTAGCAGCACCTTGCATTCTCATCTTTTTCTATTTCTTCTCAGCTCAGGGATATCAGAGTCTGGAGTCCTTTGAAAGTCACAGGTACAGTGCTTTGGGTGTTCAATTCCAAGCTGTGAAGCACGTCAATTCATTCCTATGAAATCTTTAAAATGGTTTTTCCCCCCTCTCTGTTAGTAAATCACAAGTTGTAATAGAATATGCTCTTATCTCCTAAGTGTGGATGTATTCAGACTGACTCAATGTCTAGGAACTGCCTGTCTCCCACCCCAGAGTTCACACATATTCCGAAGGATGTGTGAAGCTTCAATGGCACTTTAGACTCTTTTCGCTTCCATTATACGCTTACATTATAGGTTTGACACGATCGCTCTAATTCTCTCTGTCAGTAGAAGGAATATTAGAACAAAATATTAAATTGGCTTTACTGGCACGAGAAGGAAATTCTATGACGAAGGCTAATGTGCAGAAAAATGTCAGCAGTTAGAATCCGTGCTTTTTAGACAAACATCTATGAAATGTAGTGAGATGAGGAATAAAGCTGCGTTTCGTTTTTGACGGGGTGTCCTCTGGGAACATCATTTGGCTGTCTCAATTTGAACAAAGCACCCAACGGAGGGCTGGGAAATGCATCTGATTTTCCTGCTACAAAAGCACACGCTCACAAACATGAAAATGACTTAAGATCAAGGGCTTTGGTTCCGTTGCAAAGACAGACAGTGGCTTCAATCCAGGACGGCGGTACGTCAAGGTGTGCCCTTTTCATGAGAAGAGACGGCAGCGCAGTTGTAAAAGAGGTTGGTTAATAACAACAGAATGGATATTATTTTAAGAAATAATATCTGTTACACCCGCTCAACAACATCATCACCCCATGCCAATAAGTGGTTTCAGATTTCTCTCGCTTGGTTATGTTGATTATTATCGCATTAAAAAAAAAATCAATTAACGGATACAAAATACGGATGTGTCCCAGGAACTCATCCTGCTGTTTAAATGTGGTCACGCTACACATGAATCCCCCATCACACAAGATTTGTGGATGTTCTGTATTTCACCTCACTCTGAGGCTAACCGTTCAATAAACGGCTATTTGAAATGCAATCTGTATTCAACTAAGCAGTTCAAATTATTTGAGTGTTTCAATGCACTTGAATGAGAGAGACCCGATTCCACCTCTCTGTCACTCACTAAAACACACATATGCTCAAACAACGGGCACGCACGCACGCACGCACACACAAACTCAAACACACACGGGGACACTTTTCCTTTTTTTCAGCCTTGAGAATTGCCTTCCCCCTTATTCTGTTTGACACTTTCCCGTAGGTGTATTTGGTCTCTTCACTCAATTCATCCGTTTTAACTCCACTATTTGTCCTCTTTCTGAACGTCATGTATCAAGTACTCAACGTGTTTTTCAAACACTCCCTAAAGTATTCTTGGCAGAGACAGAGAAAAAAACAAACAAAAAAACCCAAGCCCAGGCATTGAATCTGTGAACCCAGCCCAAAAACACATGCCTTGTCTGTGTGTGTGTGTGTGTGTGTGTGTGTGTGTGTGTGTGTGTGTGTGTGTGTGTGTGGGGTGAACAAGAAGGGAAGTCAGTTCAACAGTAGTGAAGATGTCAAATTCAACTCAGTGTTTCCATATCATCAAGAATCAACCTCTCTCCTGTTATATTATTTCTAGATTACTTAGGTAGTAGTAAGTTATTTCAAAATACTGAAATACTGAAGAATGTTTATTTATATATATATATATATTAAACAGCTGAATCTGGGAAATGTAAGAGAAGCAGGGGGGATGTGCCTGCTCGAAATGTGCCTGGTGCACATTTTCCAAACAACTGAGAAGCAGGTTAGGAAGTCGTTTCTGCAGTATAGATCGTGAAAGCAGTCCATTAAGCATTCCCTGCCAAAGTACAGCCTGTGAAGGTCAAAGCTCGCCGAGCACCAGGGGGCATACAGAGGTACCACACAAAATGACTGCTGTAAACAACCCGGAGGCGAGTTTGAGTCAGAGTATTACGGAGGGAATTTTTAATATGCTTCAGGACAAATGGGAAACGTTAAAGATGGAATTAATGAATAAATTACAATGCATCACTTTGGATGCATTATTTTCATTTGGAGTTTACAAATTACCTCGTATTAATGAAGAAACATTCAACATTCACAGAAAAATATGCTTATATGTCAACGCTTTAATAAACATAAATGTCTACACTTTCACTGATTCATGGTTAAATATCAAGTCTTGCTTTGAATCAATCAATCTTTATTTTGCACAGCGGCAAATCTTTATTTTGCACCTTCATGTACAGACAGGTTGTCACACAGCACTTCAACGGCCATTTTATAGAGGGAATAAAAAGCAGAAAAAAAAACCCATTCAAGCCAATGTGGGAAAATGTAAAATAATTCCCTGACCCCTTAAAAGGTGATTAAGTCAACTCCTGTTCTATCTATCATTTACTAGAACACTGCTTATACTACGGGGGGATAAATGAAGTACAGTTCTACTCAGCAAATACAGATTCAAGAGATATTCACATTCACATCCATGCATTTTGGAAGTTGAATGTAACTTCCAATTAACTTGAAATAAAAGTTTGTAAATGTGATGATTTGATCTTTGAAAAAGTGAAATGAATTTTAATATATTTTTTAATCTGAATCTTTTCAAGTGCATTTAAATGGAATATTTAAAAGTTGAATGTAATAATCATTCAATTCAATTACAAACTATTAGTTTCAATGTCATATTGCAAAATGCAGATTCAATTCTTTTTTAATTCAATTTGCATACAATTATTCAATTCAAGTGTCGTGGAAATTAAAACTCAGTTAGGATCAGAAAGAATTTCTTTAAACAGTATTAAAGCTTTAATTACGAACAGCTGCACGGAGACCCGTGTCACGCAGGACAGTGAATCTCCCGCCTTCAAATTCAAATGGATATTTATATCCAACACAACGGAAGGGGAGGGAACAATCACAAGGGGGAAGTAACAGGGCGTTAACTTACAGGTAATTGGAGCTATGGGCTAACATGAAGATATAACAGGTTGTTAGAACAGCCCTCCAAGGGTCTTAAACCAATGGGAAGGAGGTTTCCTGCCGTGGGGGAAACGTCACAAAAGAACAATGTTCCTTTGAAGTTGTGGCGCGAAAAGCCTTGTCTCTGACCTGCAGCGTCCCACTGAGTTAGTGTCTGCGTGTCCCGTGGATGTTCTAGCCTTACAACTTAATACAAAATGTTCTTCCTCCACACAAGCCTTACAAATCCAATATGGTGTAATTCAAATTCAATTTGTGCTGGCACTAATATCACTCCATAATTGTTTGAGCAGCCTTTCTCATCCACGTTCTTGGGTGAACTGAACTGAATTGAAGTGTTGGATCTGTGCACTTTTTGCTTTGATAGCAAGCTACAAATATAAGAAACATACAGTCTACTCCAATTATTTTATTTGAACGTTTCAGTAGCTCACTACCATCATTCATCGTGTTGGGGAGGTCTATGCAGGCAAACAGCTTGTGGCCTGGCCTAACTTAAATCTCCATCTCCATCTCCACACACTAATTGCGAATCAATGTGTCATCACTGACAGGTTTTATTACTACTCTAATGAAACCAGGGCACTAAGGTATGTGGCTTTGGCAGCATGGTCCATATTGGATCGGCGCACCATCTGTCTCACACCACAATTTGGGGATCCAACCTATGAGCTGGAATTTATGGGACAGACGCACTAGTCAAACTTGGTAAGGTATCATTTTCTTTCATTTCATCTCTTTCGTGATTGTTACAAGTCTAAGATTTGGTTTTTGTTAAGGTAGTAAACAAACGTCTGTAAATTGTGTGTTGTAACTTCATAAACCAGCTCTTAATTTTAATTGAATTGTGAGTTGTATATTTTTGATAAAGGTTGATCCACCAGATTTCTCTGCCTATCAACAAATTCTGTGATGTAATTGATAATTGGTATCCCGTGCAAAAATGATTCAATTAAATCAAATGAGTATATTTTACATGTAGGATAAGTGAGGGGTTTTAATACGTAATACCACTTGTGTTCAGTATTGAGCGCTGAACTTTAAACAAGGGCATTTGACTGTTGGGGCTACAGGATTCAGGGAATAGACTATTTTTAATTGAATTATCACTTCCCTGACAATCATTTATCATCTTAGTTTTTTTCAGAAAGTAATCCATTTGGTATATTTACAACACACCCTTAGGAGAGTAGATTTTATAAGGATAGTAGTTAGGAAAACATTGTTAAAGGCTTGGAAAGGGTTTCTACTGTAAATTTCATCCTAGTGGGGTGTGGGTATAAAAATGTGTTACACGTTCATACTTTCTCGTCTCGCTCTCAACCGCATCAACGTGTGGTCTTGTTCCTTTGACAGGATGCAGGGGCCTTTTAGGTTGAGCGAAGAGCACATCGACAGCCTGTTCTCCCATGCTTCGCTCGAATCCTTTCAACAATTGCGTGTGACCATCGATACTGACTAGCATTCCAATCGGTATACTACTGATGTTGATACTGCTGACGTCGCCATGGGGATTCTCAACTGCAGCGCTGGCTCCACTGTTTGCTTTACCACAGGTTCAGTGGCTGTGCACCCACATGCTTTATTCTACACGAACAGGCAGATAATACACTTTTAGAAGTACTATAATCTCCTGGGTTGACAATGAATATGCTGAGTCGGAACAGAAGTTGCAAGACAGCCAGGACCCAAGACAGCCTTGACTTTCTAAATTCTAGTCCCCGACTGAAGTCGCACAGATGCCTTTGTGTGCAGTTAGCACAATGGAAATAAAGCCATCGTCTACCTTCTGTAGTATCTGTTCCTCCCCTGAGCTCTCTGTTACTGGACACAATAAACTCTTTAAGACTTCCCAAAGTCGAGGTACAAAACTAATGGACTCCGGTGGAGAGTTATTTCAGAGATAGGTCAAACGTTAACGATTATATCGCACCGCATAAGACAAGTGTCGTTACAGATACTGATCACCCTATACACTGCTGCATTGTTGAATTACCGTCTGGTTGAATGTGTCGCTGCGGCAAAAAAGCTTCCTGCCAACAGCTGTATATCTCTCAAACATGCCGCAATAATGCTGTCTGTGTCTGTGTGTGTGTGTGCTTAAAAATGAAAATGTTTGAGAATAGACAACTGAGATGACCACAAAAATGTGGTATAAGTGGGCTTTTGTGGAGAAGAGTCGGAAACTATCAATCAAAGGACTACATATTATATATCCACACTTTATATTTTTGAATGATTGGGATTGTTTATCAATGGGAAAAGGTAAATTATATATCTGATTAGCTCTCACACTGACTACACTTTGTGGGTGGAGATTAATGACCATCAAGGACACTCATCAATCTTCTCTGAAACAGCTACACTTAAAACCCAAAATGGGTGACCGGACGTTCACCATACACAAACAAGCAGGCAAGGTGACCTCAGCATCAGCAATTTGCCTTACACGTTCATGCATTTTTATTCTGTGTTGGTTTGACCAAGGAACGCACAACATTTCAAACAAAATAAATCAATAAATGAATGACTGAAGAAAAAGGGATTGTCATGATTACCCGATCAGGAAAAAAGCTACAGCCCTGTGCCGTGGAGGAGCAAAGGCGACAACGCTCTTCAAATGCTCTTCAATGCTCTTCAAAGGATTCCAGAGCCACTGACACCTGCCATTTTAATCCAACCCCCGTGGAGCAAGGTGAGCTTCCTGCGGCTTACAAACACAAGCAGCCCAGGGGTGCAGGAAAGAGGACAAGCACAGTACTCACCCACGGCCAGCAGGGGCTGATAGTGGTTGATGTTCTTGGTCGTCAGCGGGGGGCACATGCGCAGGGCGAAGGGGGGCAGGGGCAGCCCCGATTGGAGCCCCGTCAGGAGGAACTTCAGCTGCACCTCCTGCTGTGCCGGGAGGCAAGGAGCGTCGCTTCCAGGACCCAAATTCTGACCTTCATGAAATATGAAAAGACGAGAGAAACGCTCTGAGTCAGGTTGAGAAGCTGAGATCCTTCGGTCAAGTCAACACCAAAGGGGTTGATAGTGGGTGGGGGTGAGGAGGCAAACCCGAAAATCCTGAAGCAGGCATTCACAGAGTGCAGTTCCCTTAAAATCCATGGGGACCCCATTCCATATAATATCAGGAAGCTATATTCTATAGTTCAGGGAGTAAATTCTGCTGGGTTAAATGCAATGAATTCTGTAGCGTTTCACAATTATAATATGGAAATTGTACGTTTGTGACAGCATCATTTCACTGAAAAATATGCTACCATGACTGATTTATCTTAGCTAATTACTTTTAATTTATTGAATTCTGAGGACCACCTCCACAGTGTAACACCAAAGGCCAGAAAGCGCCTGCTCTAGTTTATTGCAGTTCCAGCTGTCACTAGCTTGATGAGAAAATCGAAAAGACTCCTTTTTCATGGTGCAAATCAGCTGCTAATTAAAAAGGTTCTTAATAACCTGCAGCAGGTGTGAGCAGGGGAACAGAACGGGAACCAAGGCCAAAGCTCCTCACACTCGCAGTCAGCTTGGGACAAGCCATTAGACACAGAAAGAGATTTATTTCCCTTTTTTGGTGCTATGGTCGTCTCTGTTAATGAGACAGATTACAAATTAATTTAATCATTTATTTAAACTAAGGGACTGCGTGAAGCAGATCTTAGAAAACAGACAACTGATTAAACAAGAGGTGCCAGTGACAGGGAGGCAAGCGTGAACGCAGGGGAAATGTAGCCAGGGAGGCAGACCCATGTAAAGTTAGCATATCTTAGCACTTACTGGGCCTGGTAATGCCTTTTTTTGGTTCTCATTGAAAGCCATTGTGAAGGTCACTAGCTTCAAAATGTAATGGACCCTCAGAACTACAGACTTTGATTGGTTAAAATGAACAGAGTAACATTTCTGAACCAACCAAATAAGTAGTTTAGCTGTGGAGATTAAAATGAGGCCCTGTTTGAAAATTGAGAGAGAAATTAGCGGGGGGGGTGAGGCCACAGAACACAGGATGTGAGGGTGAGAACACAGGAAGTGTGTGGGAAGAACATTTTAAGAACACTGGAAGCCACCTCTAACTTCCCCAACACCACAAAACCCTGCAGCGTACATGGACAGAGTACCATACAGAGTACATGGAACTCAAAGATGTCAGGACAGGACCAAAACACATTGATCCCTTTCAATGCAGAGGCTCGCCGCCATCAAAGTACGGGCCTCCAGCAACACCTGGGCACTGTCTGTTTGACTAAACCCACAGCTGAGAGGCACTGATGTGCGTGCCTAATGCCTAACAAAGCCCAAGGATAAGCCAGCTATTTCTAACATTCAGCGGTAATAAGGCCCCAATCCTGAATGACTGACAGAAAAGACAGAAACATTGCCTCTAGGATGAGAATGCACATGGCACAGCTGAAAGGGATACATGGGTGATGAGGAATGGCACCTACAAAATGCTCACGAACAAAGCACTTGGGGAAGATGGAGAGATAGTGAGAGATGGAGAGAGAGAAAGAGAGCGGGAGCGAGAGGGAGAGGTAGCCTGGGAATCTGGGGAGGGAGTCAGCTATGGTCAGATAGTGGAGGAGTTCTGTCTGAGGAAGCTTACCGATCATGGTGTTGAGAGAGAGATCTGGGATCTTTTTCTGGTTCTGACCCAATGGAGTGCCACAGAACGAGACCGGGGAGTAGAGAGGGGACAGGCCCGAGCTGAAAGAGAGAGAGAAGGAGGGAGGGAGGGAGGGAGACAGGCGTACTCCTGTGAGATGCATAAAACAAGAAGCACAGTTATACCACAGAAAAATACTAATTTCATGATATTAGAAAGATTTATTTTTCACTGAAAAATCTCCTCTCATGAAAAACAACAAACTGATTGTTGAGAAACTATTTCCTAAGATTCCTCAGAAAACATTTTGCTTAGCAAAAACCCTGCCAGCTGGGTGCTTGTGTGTGTACCAATCCACCTCCAGCTAAAATAGAAAAAAATCAACAGTATAATACAGGTGTGGTAGAGACCTGAACAGAAAAGGCATTTTCTGTGAAAAGGAAATAGGCTACAAGCACACTAGCCTGGGCTGTAGGCTAAGGCACTTGAGAGATCTAAACTCCTGTGGCAAAGAGCACGGAGTCAACGGAGGCCAATGATATGGCGAATGCTAACCTGAAGGAGGCAACTGACGTTTCGGCGAAGGCCAATGAAACGGTGAACAATTTGCCTAGACTAGTCACTCACTGATATGCATATCATTTACGCATATTATTCGCTGTTTCACTGGCCTCCGCCGACACATCAGTCGCCTCCTTCAGGGTAGCATTCGATGTATCGTTGACCAGCATCGACACATCAGTCGCTTCCATCGACCAATCATTCGCCCATTTTTGGCACGATCCACCCCCCCATAGGATTCACAGAGAAATCATCACCGATCTTGATCTTCTTCTATATGACATCTTACACAACTCTTCTGTCTGATCTAGTGGAACAGGGCCAGGGTTACTCCACATAGTAAAAATGTGTGAGTGTTTGAAGATTTCCCCCCCAAAAACAGGAATGTCATTCAACCTTGAGGAATGTACACTGAGAAGTCTCAGAGGAGAAATCCTTGAGAATGTGGAGGACTTCAAATATCTGGGTAGATGGGTTAGGAGCACAGAAGAAGACATCAGAGTCAAGAAAGTTATGTGGAAAGCCTGCCGTGGCCTGAAGTTGATTTGGAAATCAAGAACCTTGCCAGACATGATCACAGTGTGCCTGTTCCATCGCAGCAGCGGGAAGCGTACTACGATATGGCTGTGAGACCTGGATACCCCCTGCATTCTGAGCTGGGTGGCTACTAGACATAGATGCTCCTTATGGGGCTCAACATACCAGAGGAGCACTACACCATCAACATAGAGCTGTATGGCCAGCTTCCTCACATCTCTGAAAAGATCAAGCAGAGAAAAGTGTGATTTGCTGGACATGTGTTCCTGGCAGAAGGATGTTCCTGCAAGCGGACTGGTCCTATTGCATGGTTCTGCCAGAAGGCTGGAGATCACATACATGGACCAGCTCAAACTGGGCTGAAGGAAGAGGACATTGCAACTGCAATGGAGGGCAGGCAGCTGTGGATAACCTGCTACTGTTCATCCCATAAATCCCAGATCGCCAGATAATGATGTCTGCGTGTGCAGTTGTGTGTGCCTGTATGTTTGGTCTGCATGCATTTGTGGGTATGTGTGTGTGTGTGTGTGTGTGTGTGTGTACCTGGGGTTGACGATGGGCTTGGCAGGATGGGCCTTGAGCTCCCACAGCATGACCCTGCCATCACTGACCACCAGGGCGGCGTTGTTCTCGTTGACAGGGCAGATGACCACGCGATACGGACGCACGGTTTTGGTCACGCGAATGGCGTCGCACTGGGAGCGCAGGTCGTACACCAGCTCCTGTGTGCACTGCTCTGGGTCTGTGAGAGGGAAGAATGACACACCAAGCTCATTGACATTAACGTTTAGGGTTATTAACACATTGTGGTATAAGGAGATGAAAATCATTGCTGGCAATTAGAGACAAAAATGGAGAGACAAGAAAACAGACAAAAAATATTTGGGAGACAGAGACAGACAATCATATACAGTTACAAATGCCAATGGCGATGGACCATCATGAGCCACCAGAACAGCTTCAATGCACCTTGGCATAGATTCTACAAGTGTATTGGAGGGATGCAACACCATTCTTCCACAAGAAATTCCATAATTTGGTGTTTTGTTGATAGTGGTGGAAAAAGCTGTCTCAGGTGCCACTCCAGAATCTCCCATAAGTGTTCAGTTGGGTTGAGATCTGGAGACTGAGGCAGCCAAGGCATATGGTTTACATCATTTTCATGTTCATCAAACCATTCAGCAACCACTCGTGCCCTGTGGATGGGGCACTGTCATCCTGGAAGAGACCACTCCCATCAGGATAGAAATGCTTCACCAGAGGATGAAGGTGATCACTCAGAATGGCTTTGTATTTATTGGAGTTTACATGCCCTCTAAGGGGTTGAGTGGACCTAAACCATGCCAGGAAAATGCACCCCACACCATAACAGACTTTTTCCACTGCTCAGTAGACCACTGCCTGTGTTCTTTGCACTACTTTACTCGCAAAGTGCATTTTTAGCTAAAATGAGGGTTTTATGCACTGCAACCTGACCATAGTATCCCTCTGTGAAGTACTTGACAGACTGTTCTTGAAGAAACTGGCTCCTCACACCCTAGATTGATATTTGCAGTCAACCGATTCAGAGTTGCTCGTCTGTTTTGCCCTGCATCTCAAACCAAAGCACAGACATCACGGACAAGGAGTGTGCGGTTTCGACCACAACCCCTAGTTGATGATGTCTTAACCCTCAGACTTCCATGTCAACAATACTTCAATCACTGTTCCTTGTGAAGCATCAGGAAGTTGAGCAGGCTTCATCACTGTAGCTCGTATTTCCTTCATTTTGGCAGTTACCTGTACATACATATAGTTCTAGGCTCGATATGTGTTTGTGTGTGTGCGTGTTTGTGTGTGTGCGTGTTTGTGTGGGTGTGTGTTTGTGTTTGTGTGTGTGTGTTGGATGTATAGATAGACAGACAGCCAGATAAAGGAGAGGGGGAATGACAGTCTTGCCTGATTCGTCAGCAGAGGCGGAGGTGGAGCGACACAGTCGCAGTGTGATACAGCCGTTCTCATGCAGACAGTACAGAGCGTCCCTCTGAGCACATGGCACCACCTGACAAGCAGAGACCGCAGTGAGCGTGTGAGCGTGTGCGTCTCTTCTCTGTCTCAGTCCAGTAGTACAGCATCACCGGCGACCATTTTCAGAGTTACACAATGCCTGATCTGCCTGACTGGCGGTGGAGCGGTGCTGAAACTCTCCCTCTCTCTCTTTGAAAGAATAAACGTAACATAAAGCAGAGTTACTGCACACCAGATTTTATTCTGGCCCACGTTTAGATCAACGTCACAACACTGCAAAGAGCGATCGAGCGTGAAGCTGAAACACCTGCTCCTCCAGTTGTTAATCAGGAGCAGGCGTGACAACCCAGCGGCGCTAAGTCACTGCAGCAGGTGCGTGAGACGGGTCGCAGCGCTTCGCTCTGGGCCACGCGGGGAGCGGCGGAGGGGCGGAGGGGCGGAAGGGCCTCACCTGGATGAAGGGAACGCCGGAGCGCTCGATGGCCACCACGCCCACGGTCTGGCTGAGCTCCAGGTCCAGGATGAGGATCTCGCGCGGGTACAGCAGCAGCATGTGGTTGCGTTTGGACGGCAGGTAGGACAGCTGCAGGCAGTCGTTCAGGGTCACCACCTCAGCGCTGGACACAAGGGACAGGGCGGGCAACGTGACGCAAGAACGTTCGTCTCAGCGACTGACAGCGGGCGGGTCATCTCGCGTCCCAAAGGAGGAACGGAATGGGTAGACATCGCTCTCCCGCTCCTGGCCTGGCTGTCTTGTGCTAGGCAGGTCAAAGTGGTGCGCGGGATTTCATTCAGCGAATTATAGTTGCTCTCATAGAATTCCATTCAACCGCCACGCACCGAAAAACAGCAGTGCTACCCATTTTTAACTTAATTTGCCCCATTCGGTTTTCAATTTTACGGTATGAATTAACATTTTTCTTAACTACAAGACGGGGAGTACATCAAGTCGAGTGAAGCTGGTGAGTATTTTAATTGAAAGTGAACAGGAATCGTGTATGAAAACTATGGGGCAGGATTTCAAAGCCTAAACTAATCAGCATCACCCCAATGTCTATATTGGTATTGTCTATACAGTATCTCTGGCGATATTGGTATATCGCTAGAGATACTGTATATGTTGAGATGACAAAAACAAACACATTTGAAACCAATCAGTTGGTCCTTGTTTTGCTATGAGGCGGGATTTACAGTGACTACCGCCCGCCCTCCATAGGCACGCTAGTTACATTTCTAGTGTTCAAACATTTATTTGCTGCAACAACTGCCTGTCAAGCGGTGCCGTCCGCCATTTTTGTTTAGAGCACCTTTCAATGGGACAGATTGGTGCGCAAGACAACACTATTTTATAGAAGAAATAGAATATTATAAAATACAAAACCAATATTTAATTGACCATTTCAAGTGTTAATATTTTAAAAACCGAGTGACCTGCCTCCTTCTAGGGAGGGAGGCGGAGGGGGTCTCAGCTCAGACTAAAGAGTAAAACGGGGGCATCAGCTCCAGTGGCGCGAGACGGTCACAGGCTGCCTTTGATAGGCTTTAACAGGCTTGTACGGTTGTTTGCAGTGTGTTTTATGTGCAGTGTTCAGCCTTTTTGCTCCCTTCAGCATTCAGAAGGCAGACCCGCCGAGAACAACCTTGTAGCCAGAGTGTGTTGATATAATAATATTATTAATATTATTATTATATAATCATTATTTACATTGTTAATGTTGTTTACTATCAGTTATTGTAGTACATAAATACTGATTCATCTGTGTTCATGATTAAAGCCGGTGTTTGGTAATGTTTTCATCTATATTTGCTGCCAATAACTATATTGAATTTGAAACTGAGAGACAATGACCCCACACTGCACAGCTTTGGTGACTCAGCAGAAATACAACTGATACAGAGGGGAAGAAGTTCAGGGCAGAATTACACCAGGTGGGTGGGCGTCGCCTGCTCAGATCTCACCCCCCCCCCCGTGACACCCCAATTCCCCACCTCCAACGTGTGCGGCAGTCGTCAGGACGTTCCCTATACAGCGCAAGCAAATGTCACGCTCCACGCTGAACAGAGAACCACCACCTCGCAGCGGAAAAAGCGCACCGCCGGCCTGTTTCAAAGGGCCCTTCTGCGAGCGCAAGAGAGCGATCCTCGCTGCGGGCGGGCGAGCGGGCGAGCGAGAGTCCCCGCTGTGGGACAGCCTGCAGATCTGACAACACAGCGTGCACAGAAAGTGCACCATCCACGCACTTTTCCACCCACAGTGTCTCCCTCCCATACACTCGTTTACAGCTCCAGCTGCCATCATTAAAACAGAAACATCCACACAAGAAGCTGGCCCGCACAAACACAGCGTGACTCAGTTTCCCCACCCCACCCGGCACCGCTCACATTTTGCTTGCAATCTCAATTCTGGGTAAAAAGCTAAAATCCAGAGACAGGGTGCAAATACCTATCTTGTGCCCCAGTAGTGTTCTCAGAAGCGGAGGCATTTCGATTCCAGGCGAACGAGGCTTTGGAGAAAACCGATACCCTTCATTTTTCCGAGTGTTTGCTGCTTTCTGACCCCGGCAATAAAGAGATGTAATGGCATACTAATGGGGGTGGGGAACTGCCTTCCGGCTTTGCAATCAGAGTCAATCCTGGGAGCAAGAAAAAATCGATCACGCACATTTATCACGTGGAGAGCAGTTAGGGGAGAAGGAAGGGGAGACTGTAGCAGTAATAAGACTGACATAAAATGTAGTCATACAGCAAAAATAACACTCAAGGAGCGCAGTCGGGATTTAAAGCCCTCTCGATTCGAGAGAAGGAGGGAGAATCGATGCAGACAAATTGGGAGTGTGACAGCCTTCTGGAATGCGTGAGAGAGAAGTAAAATAAGCGCGTGGGCCGAAGCCAAAATGTATTTAGAGGGAAAAACAGAGGCGTGCGTCTACCGGCTCGAACGAGCCTTTGGGATTACTGCTATTAGATGTAGCCGGCTGAGCGGGGAGGTGCACGTCTACAGCACGGCCGGGGTGGCTCTCTGGACCGGCTCCAGCTGGCACGTCTGTTTTATAAACGGCGCTCGCAAAAACCTTGATGCCTCACTGCCTCACGTTAGGCGCTGAAGCTGTGCGGTTGTCTGGCTCCATTAGCCGGCCGGTAAAGATAAATCGTCACATGGCAAACGTGTCTTACGATGAAAATCACTGCTGCAGAACGCAAAGGGGAAACGGCTGACTACAGACACGGGCGACAGTGAAAAAATTGTCATTAAGAGCAGAGTAATTAACGCGGAAATTACCATTTAATGTGAATGCGTCATTTGAACTGCCGCGGTATTGGCTTTTTATGTACTTACTTTCCGAATTGAATTTACAGTGGTAACTGTGGCCGGCAGCCCCGCGGGGCGATGCATAAACGTCCGGAGCGTTGCCCAGGGAGGGAGGGATATAGTTCACTGGGTTGTCCATGTCTCATTATTGGTCAATCAAGCGCCCACAGTTGGCAGGTATAAAGCTGCACATGAAGTGTCTTCATCCGACTTCATGTCTGTACAAGATTAACTTGTAGACTGCGGTGTGATAAGAAGCGGCGGCTGACATTGTGTGTTTCGGAAAAGAACGCATGTTTGTCTATGCTCTCCTGAACGGACAGCAGAGGTTGCAGTGAGTGCTGCTTAAGAACGCGATTGGGCATTCCAAATTGGGAGAAAAAGGAGAGTAATCGTAAAAATAAAAATACAAAAACTCACAAATTCACAAAGGCCACGTTTAAGATCATTTAAACCAAAAAACTGCCTTTTGTTTCCTCACTACAATCTACAATGGCTTGCCATGGGTGAAGTCATTTTACTGACATCTCAAACCCAGGAGGTGGACATGCACAATCCCAGCATGGGTGTCGTGGAGAGTTTCGACCAATGGGAAAAGAGTGTGCGCTGTGTGTGAAAGGTGGAAGGCCACATTCAGAGAGCAGTGGGCTGGGGTGCCTCACCTGGGCTTCTCGTTGGTGATTAGCACCTTGACTTTGTTCAAAGCCTTCTTGGCCCCAGTGGGTGCGGCGGGTTTGTTGTGGGCGGGGCTGGCGTGAGGACTGGCGATGTACACCTTCTTTCCCCCGCTGCCCGGGGGCTTGGAGTGAGAGAAGTCTGTGATAAAGACGATGCCCTCGCTGGTCAGCACTGGAAAAGAAGGTCACAGGGTACAGGGCACAGGGTGGCAGTGTTAGCATAATGGTTAAGGGACTGGGTTTGTAACGCAAAGGTTGCAGGTTCGATCCCAGGTGGGTGCACTGCTGTTGTACCCTTGAGCACCCTTAAGGTGTTTAACCTGAATTGCTTCAGTAAAATATCCAGCTGTATAAATGGATTGTATGTAAAGAAATGTGAAACTGTGTAAGTCGCTCTGGATAAGAGCGTCTGCTAAATGCCTGTGATGTAATGTAATATAATGGAGAAGGTGTGGGCAGGGGGTTAGAAGGGTGCAGGGGACAGCACAATGTTTTGAGTGTGGGCTGTGGCATTTGACATGTTCTCTATGTGAGGTCATTCACAGAATAAAGAGGATTGCCATGTGTCCTCTGATGATAAAAAGAAAATATGCTTATATAGTGCTCCTTTCAACACCCATTAAACATGATCAGTGCTCCTCTCCCCAAATGGGTTTGTGCCAAAATGACCAGGACTACAGATTTAGGAAATGAAGAAGATATGGTGAGACAAAATCACAAGCCATTCCATGCTCTTAGGAGCTTGGATTCCAGTTCTTAGGCCTTCACTTATATAAAGATCATGAGCTTTCATTTCCTTTCCACAACTGATAAGGACACAGACAGGTCAGACCAGGTCCACAGAGAGAGGGAGAGACTGGCAAGACTGGCAACGTACGTGCAAGGTTGCAGGGATCAAAGGGGTCGAAGGAGAAGGACAGGATGTTCTCCGCGTAGCTCTTCTTCCACAGCTTGGTTCCTGTGTCTCCATTCCACAAAACGATGTAGTTGGGCGGGTGGACGGCCAAGAGAAGGTCACGTGATGCATCCTGTGTCCATAACCACTCCATGTCTTGGGGGGAGGGGGTTAGACAGTCAGAGAATTGAGTGTAGGGGGGAGAAGGGAGAGCAAGTAAGAGACTTAATTTTCCATTGCAACTGTAGTCATTGTATGACAGTCAATCATTACAGCTCGATTTCTCATCACAACAAATCCATGAATCCTGATGTTTTGAGAGAGTGAGAATGTTTGAGTGTGATTGTGTGTGTGTTTTAGAAAGAGGGAGAGAGAGAGAGAGTGTGTGTGTGTGTGTGTTTTAGAGACAGAAACAGAGAGAAAGAGAAAGAGAAAGAGAAAGAGAGAGTGTGTGTGTTTAAGAGAGAGAGAGACAGACAGACAGACAGAGGCCATATGATGACAGCTGTGTTACTGAGCAGTGCTGCATAATGAATAAAAACTGAAACATGCAGTTGCAGGTGCACAGATAATCTCCATTATAAGGTAATTCAATTGGTTCAGCTATCACTTAAAAAAGAAAATAATAGAAATCCATCTGCACATCAGTGTTAAAATACATCATTATAATCGTATGTTAACACTCTACATCTTATAACAGAAATGATTAGTCCTTCCTGAAGAGAACCCTCCAGTCGCCTCGCACTGACGTCTACATGCCCCCTGAGGATTACGGGTCCCCTCTCACCTTGAATTGGTTTGGTGTGCTCCTGGATCTCGCAGTGGGCCGTCCCACTCACCACGTCCCACACTATGATCTTGCCGAGCGCATCTGCAGATGCCAGCCTCAGGGAGTAAGGGGAACTGAGACTGTGGTGGTAATTTTCCCTCGACCATTTTACCTGAGAGTGACAGGGAAAAACGTTCTAGTCTGTGTGTGTGTACATGTCAGAATCAATGAGACTGAGTGAAAGATTGCAGGGTGTGTTGGTTTCTGTCTCCATCACTGTTGTGGAGGAGCATCCCTGCGTCTGCATTGGGTCCTGCAGTAAATCACCAGCGTCTGCTCTCTGCCGAGCGGCTCACTGATGACACAATCAATGGCCTGTCTGAGGGTATGAACGCCCGGGGTGGAATCGTCCAATCACAGTGTGAGCAGTCACCATCCTGGTCCCTGTACCTGTAATTGCTCCAGTCTCTGATCCTGGGTGCTGCCCAAACTAAAGATGTTTTCCTCTTTTCCTGAAATTGTTCCTGACTGGTGAAAATGGTAATACAGAGCTACCTCTGGGGTCTTTACTCCTATGTTGTCAGAATAGCAGGTGCTTAAAAGCATGCGGGAAGCAGCAGGAACATTCAGATCTACACTGTCGCACTTTTCAAGAGCCCTCAAGCACTCATTGTGGCTGTTTCACATGCTCCCTTTTACCTTGATATGCACATTTACATCTGCCAACACAATGTCACAATGTGTTTTAGATGCACTGCCAATTTCCCTTGCTTTATTAACTGAGTTAACAAATGCCTTGGAAAGACGTCACACATTTTATGACATTATGGTGATCTCAGACAGATTCAAAAGGTCCAGCAATATAGATGGATATACAGGTAACTGCCAAAGTAAAGGAAACACTTGGGTAAATGAAGGGTTCTGGTGGCTCTGTTATGATGTGGGGTGTATTTTCCTGGCATGGTTTAAGTCCACTCAACCCCTTAGAGAGCAAGGTAAAGACTAATAAATACAAAGGCATTCTGAGTGATCACCTTCATTCTATGGTGAAGCATTTCTATCCTGATGGGAGTGGTCCCCTCCAGGATGACAATGCCCCCATCCACAGGCTGCTTGTGTTGCCTCAGAGATGAGCAAACGTACGTTCAACCCGGCCAATCAGACAACAGGTTAAAGTCTATGCTGCGAGAGAAACTTTGAGTGCTGTGACATACCCACGAAGTCAACCGTAGCATCAAGTGTAGCGTTAAAACAGTAGCTGAGAGCTGACAGTGAGATTGTAATTGTATATCTACTACAGACACAGAATTTTACATTTCCTTGCAGCATAAAAAAAAAATAAAAATACAATTCTGGGATTGCGATTCGATGTCACTGAGCCATTGTTCCGAAACCCCCGCATTTATTTTGACACTTTGTATTTGCCAAAAGCAGCTCTCATTCATTCCCATTAATCACACTGGGGCCATAGTCGAAAACGGGTAAACAGTCGAGGTTGCCATGGACATGCAGTAACATAAATACATACATACATACATATATGCATGATGGAACAGGGAGATCAGCTATATCAGGCAACGCAGGAACTAATGAGATGTGCCTGTGTTTTTGGCGAAAATAAAATGTCAAAGTAAATGTTGCTAGTGGCTACCTTTGTGCTCTGTCTAGAACGCCTTCTATATCACCCCTCATGTTCAGAAACAGGAGTATTATATAATAGGAGAACAGGAACTATTTTATAAAGCAAATCACAGTGGAGAGAGCATTTCTCAAAGGACCATTTAATTAACGTTGAGCACTTCAAAAAGCAATTTCCGCCTGTTTTTCCCTACTCCTAAATAAAGCTTTATAACTTTGCAATAAAACACTGCAGAGACATGGTTGATGGCAGGATTGGAAGGGCACAAGTGTACCATCAAGACCCACGTGTCAAAACGTATGAAATATGTGAGAATATATTCAAGGTATACACGCAAGTACATGACAATGTAAAGAAATTTAAAAAATCATAAATCGTTTCATTGGTGCATGAAAATGAAATTATTCTACAGGGACTTTATAGCAGGCTGTCTCTTTTCAAGGAATCTCTTCCCTCCCCCATCGCCTGCTATTTACTAAGAAGAAGACCCCTGAGAAGGCAAGAGAAGGCAAATGACGCGAATGACATAGCAAAAAAAACAACAACAAAAAAGTAGGCGAATGACATAGCATTTTAAAGGATTAAGACTCGTGGATTCGTGTAACCAACTGAATTGACTTGCAATTGAACCTATCATTGTCCAGAGGACAAAACACGCACTCTACTTGCTGGATCTGTGTAATGCGGTTGGTACACAACATGCTACAAGGAAAACTGCATGTTTGGCTATCAGCCAAATACCTGGAAGCAACAACTACAATTGATTTGAATGCTTCCTTTTACAGCAATTTATTGTGGATTGTAATCATATTTATTAACACAACACCCATAAGAAGCTTGGTGTTTTGGAAGTATGTATGAATGTAGGTACATTCCTCGTATAACAAGGAAATTGTTATAAATACATTTACTGGACGCTGAAGCGTTTGAACATGCTGTACTGAAAGCTAAAAGGCTAATTAATTTGTGGACACACATTTTTTTATAGAATGCAGCGACTGTATAAATGGAGTAAAAAGGTTTATGACATGGTACAGGGTGTAACAGGGGTCATGGCTCTGGAGGGGGTCATGTACTTTATTGCCCTGAGGTTGTGGAGGATCTTATCTGGCTCAAAACTGCATCTTTCACTACCAAAAATGTATTTCAGACTTTGCCCGCACAATGGCACTCCTAGACCGCTCTGTGAATGTATGCATTTCAGATTTGTGCCGAATCCTAATTCTGTAAATCTTGAACCTCTTTAATTGTAATTATCATCATCACATCATCGCAATCATAACTTGTAGCTTGCATTTCCTCTGAATAAACATTACCTTGTTTTACTTTACCTGTGTCTAAATTAAACAAACATGAGAGGGTTTCATTGCATAACATAATAAGCAGTATTTAAATCTGTTTGGACAGCACTAAGAAAAACAAAACAATTATAATCACAGGCAATCAGAATATTTTATCTACATCACAAATTCCACTACAGAACAGTCCTCCGTTGTACTAGTAATTGAATATTAGCTTATTAGTTGTTTGTTGCAAGCTGCACAATGTTGCTTCCATCAATCGTGATGCAAATTTGAGAATTGAACACATAATAATATAGCTTCTGTAACAACGTCATACCGCCGTAAACCCTGGTTAACGGTTTTTAAACCCTTTTTTTTTAAACCCTGCCATAGCAGTGTCAAAGCTAATAGGCTAAAGGCAGATGAAATAACATTACTGAATTTACTGAAATGTTCTCTAACAGACATTAACAACTTCTCAATGATTCAAACAGTTTATTACATTATCTTGAGAAAACAATGATGAGACTTTGTTCAGGAATAATGTCTCATAATGGTAACTATAGGCTATATATACATTGCTATTTGTTATATTCCTTATTTATTTACAGTAATAATCTACTCCATATATTGAGGCTAAACGTGCAATATCAATACCAATAAACAATTAACGTTAGGCAGGCATATTTCAAACAAAATGTTTCTAACATATACGTGCATGACGATTATGCTACGCTAGTTACTTCAAACTATAGCCAGCACAAAAGGCTTACATAAGTGTCTAAACATGTCATTTTTTAAAAAGAAATACGAGCATATTCATTTTGTTGGGCTTGATTGGTGAGCATTGTGGAGTAGAGACGTTGCCCGCCATACTAAAAACCCGCTCCGAACGTGCACTTGTTGCACAAATGCACAAATATTTTCAGGCTACCTTGGACAGCAATGGTAAGCGTGATTCATTGGTTCCCCACAGATGGCATTTGTAATCCCAGTTTAATTTAACATAGCCATAAATGTTTTGACGGTTTTGAGGAGCATGTCGTGAGGAAATTTTAATACCCCATATTAATGGTAGCCTACATCGCCCAAGCCTAATCATTTAGAATGAAACTGCAATGTAGACCTGCCCGCTCAAGAATATTAATGAGGACCGGGTCAGACAGAGGCTTCTGGGAATGCTGTAGCGGCACCTGGCTCTCAGTTTTGGAAGAAACTTGGATTGTGGAGATTTGTGGTAGAAGATTAACTATAACCTGTGGGATCAGTGAAGAAAATAATTTTAAAAATGTATTTTAACACCTTGGACCTTGTGCTTTTAATCTGATGGGCCTCATTTTTTTTTATCTCATAGGTAGAAACCCAACATTGTGGTGTGTGACATAGGCATGTAAGTTTGGTGTGCTGATCCAATATGGACTAGGCTGGCACCGAACTTACACGCCTAAGTGCCCTGGTTTCACTAAAGAAGTAATAAAAAAACCTGCACCATGTTTGTTCATGAGCATTTATGTTAGGCCGGGCCATATTCTGTTTGCCTGCACATGATGACAAAATGCACCTCCCGACAAACCTAAGAACACTAAAAGGCATGCACATCCAAAATCTCTACAGGCACAAAGTATAGGTAAACCGTTATGCGAAATTGTAACTGTAAACTGTGAGGATTTATTGTGGAATCACGAAACACTCCTTCGGCAAAATGAACTGTAGGCATTCCTGCGTTACCTTGACGACGTTGGCTTTGTGCCTCTCCAGGACCTGGATGGTCTGCGCAGTCTTGGGGTCAATGATCAGGATGCTGGAGTGGCAGCCCTGAGCAATCAGGCCCTGCCAGCCCCTGCAGGAGGAAGGAAGGAAGATGGAGAGAGAGGAACATAAAAAAGGGGAAGCGAGTAGGGAAGGAGAGATAGAGGGGTCAGAGAGAAGAAAGGAAAATGAGATGAAGAGAAAGGAAGAAAAGAAGGTGAGAATAGCAGGGTTGGATAGAAGATAAAAAGAGGAGAGAAAATGTGGAAAGGGGGAAGAGGGTAGGGAAAGAGGGAATCAAAAAGGAGAAGAGGGAGGACATTAATTGACATACGGAAGGATGACACTTACATACAGATTTAAAACAATTCATTGTGGTGCTTAAGATGACTCAGGCATTTCCATTATTGCCAGTCATCCTTTAAACAAAAACTATAAAAGGCTAATAAATGTCATATTTGCAATTGTAAAAATTCCACCCCCAAATAATTATTGAACATAGTCTTAAACATGAGGGCAAAGCTTTACTGCCACCAAAGGCCAAAACAAAAGGACACCGCAGCTTTTTACAAAGACATGCTGTGGAGCCCAGGATGGAGAAGCAATATACACTTCAGGAAAATTAAAGCTTTGACAAACCATGGGGTGGGGGTAGGTAGCCGAAAAATAAATTTGTCAAAGACCTAATCCACAAAAACATGATGTTTACAGAAGCAAGTAAGGGATAATGTACTATGGACAAATCGGCTGTTGAAAATAACAAAAGGACAGGGTGATGCAACCCTATCGGGGGTCTTATCACCCTGAAGTGCAACCGACTTGTCCACAATACATTATCCCCCTTATACCACGGCTACTTGCCAAAGGAATCAATACACAATCAGTGAATTATGTTAGAAGTACATTTAGACAACAAAATTAGACAACATTTCATGAGGTAGGTCCGCTGCAAAAGAAATAGTGGCGCCAAGGTGTCGCTGATTGTGAACCAGACTACTTCCATTGAATTTCAGTGCAATTTTGTCGGGAGCCTAATGTTAAGTTGAATGGTGGGTGCTTTGATATTTTTACATATGAAAAATGTTACATCCTGTGACCCAAATAGCATGTCCAATATAAAAAATGAAACCCCCCATGACACCCTCTGGACCAATCAGAATCAAGTATTTAACCAAGCCTTAGTATCCAAAAATGGGCAAATACATGGCAGATGACATTCAATATTGCTAAATGTAAAGTTATGCATGTGGGAAATAAAAACATTAGACAGGAGTATTTTATGGGAGGAGAAAAGTTAGTAGGTGTTCAATTTGAAAAAGACTTAGGAATTGTAGTTGATCTGCATCAAAGCAGTGTGCTACAGCAGTGGGGGGAAAAACCAGGATACATAGCAAAAAGTATTGAGTATAAATCAAAGGAGGTTATATTAATGTTATATAATGCCTTTGTCAGACCTCACTTAGAATACTGTGTGCAGTTCTGGGCACCGCACTACAAGAAAGATATAGAAGCTCTTGAAAAGGTCCAAAGAAGGGCAACTAAACAGATACCTGGTATGAAAGGTAAAAGTTATGATGATAGACTTAAGGCACTCAATCTATTCAAACTTAGCAAACAGAGACTTAGGGGGGATTTGAGTAAGGTTTTTAAATTCCTAAAAGGGATTAACAAAGTAAAATACCAAAGATTTTTTAAGATAAGTGGGGTCAGCAGAACAAGAGGCCACAGGTGGAAATTAGTTAAAGGCAAATTCCGCACAGATATTAGGACGTTTTTCTTTACACAGAGTTGTCAATGCCTGGAACAGCTTACCAGGTCGGGTAGTAGAGGCAGAAACGCTTGGGCTATTCAAGTCCAGGCTAGATGTAGTACTAGATACTCTTTAGATTAGGACATGACGAGCCTAGATGGGCCAAACAGCCCGTTCTCGTCTTGCACTGTACAACAAAACCAATCGGCCAGCTTGCTTGCGATCAGTAGGCTACTGACCCAGAACAAACCAGTTCTGTGTGGTTAAGTTGGTAGCATTGCGCTGACAACGCTTAGGTTGTGGGTTTGATTAGCATTGGGACCACATGTACTGAAAGATATATGCATTCACTACTGTAAGTCGCTTTGGATAAAGCATCTGCTAAATGGCATATATTAGATAGATAGCAGCTAATTAACTGTTACCCTTAATGCAAGAGGTTATAATTAACATCTAGATAGGCAGCCATCTATAGCTACTATTTAATGTGAATCGACTGTGGGTGAACTGTTCCGTAGATAAGTTAGAAAGTTAAGACCGTGGTTACGTCATAAAATTACGTCATGTGCACTAATGAAACGTAAAGTGATATGGATATTACTTAATATAATCAGAATGTCGTTTTCATTATGGGATGCTCTTGCAGTAATATTAACGTCACTGGACCTAGTTAGCTAGCTAGCAATCTAAACATAGTCGGGTTGCTAACTAGCTAGCTACCGACGTGCATCGGTACGTGTGCCAATTTGACGTGTTATAATGTATTGCTAAGATATAATACAACAGTTTCTATACAAATACTACAGAAAACAAATACTCGACCGAAGCAGAGGTAACTAGCTAGCTCCATATAGCCAATTAGCTGGCAATAATCTGAGTTTAGCTAAACTCGATTAGCCGAACAGCTACCTAGCTGTCACTGAGTGCCCATCACAACGTTGCTTAGGAGGCAAATGTATCGACACGTTTGTCGTAGATATTGACGATCTGGTAATTATTTATCGATTACATCAAATAGGTAAATAATAAATCGTAGGCTAGCAAGATAGCCCTGTAAACTGTGGCCATACTCACCAATCGACAGCGGTTTTGTTCTGTAAATTGACCGTGCCAGTCAAAGTCCGTGCGGCAAGCTTAATGTTCACAGTGTAAGGAATCATGATCACTGTGAAATAATTAAACTAGCTACATGAAAACTGGCAAAAAGCCTAGATGATTATAAACAAACCGGTTTTATTGACAGCAGTGACTATCGTAAACAGGAAGCGTTGCCTCCAGCAAGCTGTGCGTTTCAGTTCGTGCAGAAAACCATCCCTATCAAGAAAGGGTTCCCGTGAAGCGGTCGTTCCTACTTAAAATAAACTTTCTTCGAAACAAACCTAAAATAAATATAAAATAAAAATAATGAAACTCATTCAACAAATATATTTATTTTGGACAAAGTTTTTTTGTTTTATTTGCACAAGATCAAACCCTCTCCGATTGTGGCCAAGCTAATGGGATTTTATGTTGTTTTCATTTATTTCCTTCTTTAATACTGAAATATGCTTTCCAATGTAACCTTTAACATGCTCCAAAACAGGAGATGGAAACAGTGGGTGGTATCTAAGCAAAATACAGCCTCAAGTGTGGTTGTGAAATGAACATGGCCTAGCCAAAAATGTAAAGAAAGTTTCTGAAAGTCAGCTGTCCTTGGAACTTTTTGATAGCATTGCATTACATTTTAGGCATTTAGCAGACGCTCTTATCCAGAGCGACTTACAAGATGTGCATAACACATTTGAAAGTGCTGCTCAACTATTTAAAAATAAGACAGGTGTGATTCATGAACACTATCCTCTTACACAGGCATTGCATAGCAGTTGACAGAATATTTATATTTGTATTATACTGTGTACGGTATATATATATATATATATATATAGTGGCGTCCCAAGGGGCAGGATAAGGAAATGGCTGCTTTAATTTTTGGGAGCCACTGGAGGAAAAAGACTACAATTCCCAGCAGTCTGCAGTCCCACCTGATGACCAGCGAAAGGCCGTAAAGAAATTGGGACAACTGGCAGCTGAAAGCCATTTAGAGGCTATTTAAAGGACTGTGTTTTGTTTTGAGGACCCCATTTTGTGTATCAACTTGGATTGTTTGAGGAACTGGATTGGATTTTGATCCTGGATTACGGACTAAGACTAAGATGAGGATTGTGGACTGTCTGTGTTTATTTGATTGATTACCCCACTCTTATGTGATTTGTCAATATTACTTTAATAAAATCCTAGTTTTGAATACTGCCTCCTCCAGGTTATTCAACTGCCTACACCCTCTGAAAAGCTCCTGGAGTGTCACCCCACCCAAAGTGGCACTACAATATACACACACACACATATATATATATATATATATATTATCCCAAATGTGGAATACCCAATCATAATTAGCCTGTCAGCCTGTAACATTCCTATAATGCCTTTCATAAATCCAGGGGAGCAAAGACTGCCACTCACATTTTTGTTTTACTGAGGTGGGGAACACCCTGCCAACTATTAGCCCCCTGCCAAGGCAATTGTACTTGTATAAAATAATATCATTTTCACATTTTTGGAGCATACATTAAAGCTCATTACTTGTATCATTTATTTTTTACAGCCTTTTTTGCTCATCTTGATTGAGGGTGTGAATAATTTTGGAGGGTACGAATATATATATATAATATATATACTGTATATTCACACCTCTATATATATATATATATTTATATATCACTGGTTCTTGAGAGTCGGGACAAAACATGTCCTACAGGGAAAAGTCGTCTTTATGTTAAAAACCAAGGAAATTTAAACAAAAGACATACCTAAAAAGTTTAATCTAAAGGAACTGTGTATACTGACAACATTATTTTCATATCTCTTTGAATAAATTAAATTACATTTGTCTATATGTCTGCTCTGTACCTGGAAACCACCTTGTCCTCGGCAGGAAATATAATTTAAAAGGAAACTATATGTATTATATGAAACAAGGCATACCATGAAGTTTAACGCAAAAATTAAGGAACAAGTTGCATCTGCAGTTAAATGCAGGTGATTGCATAGTTACATCAAGTCTAATGGTTAAGAACCTTGGTTTTATTATTGATCAGGACCTTACATTTGACACTCATATTAAAAACACTTCCAGAGTAGCTTTCTTTCACCTAAGAAACATAGCTAAAATTCGGCACATTCTGTCATTAGAGGATGCAAAAACCTTGATGCATGCTTTTGTCACATCGAGGCTAGACTATTGTAATGCCTTATTATCCAGCTCCTCTAGTAGCTCTCTAAAGAGTCTTCAACTAGTACAGAATACAGCGGCACGTATTTTGACTAGATCCAAGAAGTATGAGCACATTACTCCTGTGTTAGCATCACTACATTGGCTTCCTGTTAAATATCGGGCTGATTATAAAGTACTGTTGCTAACTTTTAAAGCAGTGAACGGACTTGCACCTTTAAACTTGACCGAAATGATTGCCCCTTATAAGCCTTATGCTTAATTCACAAGAAGCCGGCCATCTATTACTCCCTAGAATTTTGAAAAGCACAGCTGGTGGTAGAGCCTTCTCTTTTAGAGCTCCTCTGTTGTGGAACGGTTTACCAAGGCATGTTAGGGCTTCGGACACAGTTTCCATTTTTAAGTGTAGATTAAAAACATATATTTTCAGCCTAGCCTACTGCCAAACATAGTCTAGGTGGAGAGATGGAGAAGGTCATGCCCTAGTGTCTTATGGAGTGAGAAACTTTCCATACTGTCACCTCCTCAACGTGTTACCACCACTGTTATGCTGGTTATCCTTGATCAGGTGTGGATGGTTTGGAACTCTCATGGCTGCGTGTATTCTCTGTCCCTCTCCTAATAGGTATGCTGCCATAGCTTACACCTGTCGGGGCTATCTGCATATTTCCTATGCTTGTGCTCCCCTGCTCTTACATAATGCTACTGGCTATAGCACTGCTTTTTTCTGACTGCATTTTCTCTTCTCTGCTCGGCCTCTGACTCCGGGGGCACCTGCCCCCGAGCCCTAGATCCTGCGAGAAGTGTGAGCTGCCCCCATCAACCCTCACCCCCATGCCAACCCCAGTTCCTGGATCTGGACCCCCCCACGTGGTTTAGCCCCCTGACTACCTAACTCAGGAGGGCCAAAGTCTTTCAGCCCTGAGTCACCTTGGACTGACCATGATATGGTCTTTTTTGTACACACCCTGTGCCGGCCAGAAGAGGATGGGCTCCCCCCCTTTTAGTCTGGTTCCTCCCAAGGTTTCTCCCTACCAAGGGAGTTTTTCCTTGCCACTGTTGCCTTTAGGCTTGCTTTTGGGGGGATCTAGGCCTGGGTTCCCCCTCTGTTAAGTGTTTTGTGACAATTCAATTGTAAAAAGCGCTATACAAATACATTTGATTTGATTTGATTTTATATTTTCTGTAAATATTTGCCTATCAAAATCGTGTCCTCAATTTCTGTCACCTCCGTCAGATTTTTCTATAACCCTGAATAAATCAGGAAATTACATGGGCAGTTATATCCCTGAGGACCCCTTTTCTACCTTCTGCTCATGGTGAATGCAACACTACCACACCTGTTCTGGTAAGTTTTTCAGTTTATTGATATTTTAAATAAACAATATTTATATTACTGCGGTCACAGCTTTAACGTGTCAACACCGTCTCTCCATTATGGCAAGAATTGCTAAGAATTATGGAATAAATATGTCCATTTTAGTTAGAGTTTACAGACAGCTAGAAACTGAGAAAAAATGAAATGGCTCAAGTGTAGAGCACATGGTTGAGATGAAAAAACATGGCATTTTGTCAACACCATCAGACGTCACCACCGTCAGGTTGACGGTGGTGATGTGCAAGCTGAGAGAGTTGACAATTGATCCCATAATTCCCATGTGTACGCACATACATGCACACACACACACACACACACACACACACACACACACACACACATGCATGCATGGACACACACAAACACACACACACACACACCTTAAAGGGATAGTTTGTACATTTCAAACTTTTTGATGTTGTGTTTCTACAATAGATTATTGTACTCCTGCTGATCTATTTATCACAAATATGATGTAGCCCCAGTTAGAGTTAGTTTCAAATGCCCCCACCCCCATACACACACCTTAAAGGGATAGTTTACCCATTTTTGATGTTGTCTCTTAAAGGGTCAGTAGAGTTACCACTACCCTATACTCAGTTTATCAAATCAGTCTGCATGCCAGTGTTTTCTGGTTATTGATAAAACGACAGTAGCCTTTTGGTAGCATTAAGCATAGCCTATTAGCAATGCTTAGTGCAAATCAATGGGATCGAAAAACATAACACAATCATATGCACATCCTTCCAAATGGTTTCTTAAGTAATATAATAATCTGCGTCTTTGGAAAGCATGGCTAGCGAGAAGCTGTCAGTTAAGGAGCAAAGAAGAAGGAATAGGGAGTACCAGAGAAACAGAAGAGAGAAAATTTGCAGTCAGATTTGCAGAGATAATATATGAATGAGATGAAAGAAGATATGCTAGAGAAGGAAAGGCAAAGGTGGAAGAAGAGAATTGAATGAAAAGGAGAAAAGGAATCAGAGAAAGGCTTGAGAAGGAGAAAGGATAGTCCATTGGGCCAGAGCATAGAGGAGCCAAGCAGCAGCAGACGATCTCTTGCAAGTGAAAGGCAAAGGAGAAAAATATGAAAAGGCATTCAAGAGAAGTGAAAACTTTGAAAGAGAAACTTAAAAAGGTAAAACAAATGTGGGACAAACTGAGAAAACAAATATGGCGAAGAGAGCATGCTCAAAATAAAACCCAAATATACTCTCCACAGACAGAGACCAACAGAATGATACAAGGAAGCACAGCGGCAACAGTGGAGCAGCAGAGGAACAGCACAGATAACAGCTCTGATGTTCAATGCACTGCTTCAGAGGCCAGGAGGATAAGTCCTCTGGCCACATTGATGGAAGAGATGGAGCAGATGCCCCTGAGAGGTCCTGAGGGCATCACCACTGAGATAACCATTGATGCTATAGAAAATGGAGACTGGCTAGTGGTGGTGTATGATGAACACTGGTGGCTGGTGAAGGCCACTTCTGTAACACTGAGCATCAAGATGTCAAAGTGGAGTTCCTGCACCCCCATGGTCCTACAGCCCATTTTCATCTAAAACCTGGCAGGAAGGATGTTTGCTTCTTACTAATTGCAGATATTATTGTGAAGCTCCATTGAAAGACATCCCCTCTACAATCAAGCCACACAAGGGAACTCTTCAACATGGCCCCTGATGTTATGGACTTCATAGAGGGCAAGCATGTCCATCGCCTCTTGCCCATTGTCTAAATTATGCAGGTCAGAGAGATGTTTTTCAGTGAGCCCATGGAGGTGACCGAGGGTGTCACGTTTGCTGAGGGAGGCCATTTGGCTCAGGAAGCTCACAAATTCTGACTAAACAGAATGATGAATGATGTTGCACTGTTTATTAAGCCATCATCTTTTGTTCATTAATAATTACCAATTTCCATCAGAATAAAAGAGTTCCACGGCCAGGTGAAACTAAATTAAGGATAAAAATGTAGGCTATTTTGTTATTTTTATTGGTCAAATGAAAGATTTTTGTTTTAAATGGTGCAATTTTCTTTTATTGTGAAAAGAAAATTTTTGTCATATGATAATGGTTTGTTCATTTTCAAAGAAAATATGATAATGTTTGGTCAGTTGTACTCTGATCAATTAAATTACTGAATGATATATGTCTAATGATGTTTTCTTTCTCTAAGAATATTACTTTTATATCCTTAATTTTAAAAACAAAGTTAGATAATGAAGTAATTTTGAAATTGGGGTTTTCAGAATAGTGTGAAATCAGAACAAAAATGTATTAAATGCATTTAAATTACATATCAGAGTAACTGAACACCATTGTTGGATACTTGAGGACTTAAAAGCTTTGTTGCACTGAACAAATTAATATAAAATACTTTTTATTGTGTCTGACGGAGTGGTCATAAATTAAGTTATGAAGAGAATAATGTTTAATTTCTGAAAAAGTGTATGAATAGGAAACCTGTTCCTTTACATGGTTTTGTAGCTGAGACATATGTCTACAAATGTATCCATTTCAAATTCATGAAGTATTGAGAAATATTTTGGGGGATTTAAAACATGTTTTGTCCTGACTCTCAAGAATCAGTGATATATATATAGGCCTAAATGGTGTCATATCTGTTTTAAAAGTGAGTGGAATTCAGTGGATTTGAACTTTAATTAAATCCTATTACCTTTCAATCCAATAGAAATTATAATTTTGTGTCTTATTTGCTTTATGAATTTACCCCAACTCCAGAGTGCATACATGTGTGTATGTTCACCTGTACCTGCCTGGTAGTGTGTGCAGTGTGCATTCTCACGTGTATGTATGTATGTGTGTGTGTGTGTGTGTGTGTGTGTGTGTGTGTGTGTGTGTGTGTGTGTGTGTGTGTGTGTGTGTGTGTGTGTGTGCTTGTGCACCTGTGCCCATGAGTGTGCAGCTTCACCTGTGCCTGTTTGTGTGTGGATGCAAGCGTGGATGTGTGTACAATCATATGGGCTCGCATTCATATTTTGTGAAAGTATTGTACGGTATGTTGCAAAAAGAACATTAACGTGCTGTGGTACATGTATTGTAATTAAACATTGACTCATCAAACAATTAATCAGTGAACTGTAAACTATGTTGCATAATTTAAAACCCATGTTCCATTACGATCGTTCTCGCACAGAGAGGGGACAGGATGACAAATAACGATGGGCTGCTGTCATGTCACGAAAAGAAAAACTCTTCTGCGCTACATCACTGGTGGCAGATAATGGATGGTATTGGTTATTGGATTTTTATAACAATTTGCCAAGACTATTTGTCTATCTATATGTTAATTCTGTGCCAGGTCTCCATTACATCTCAATTGAACCTTGATGTATGCCTATCTTGTGTGTTAGAGATGTACAGTACTCCCTCAGCACACCGAGAGTGATCCGTGCAGACCTCAATCACAGCCAGGTGTTTTGATGCAGAAATGCAAAAGCTGTAGCCTTGTTTCAGTAATGACAGAATAATTCCTGCTGTTTCCATTATTTTTTTGCCTTTGCCATTTGAAGAAGTGGCATGCTTCCATTGATCCTTTCTTTCAAATGCATGTCATTGTTCATGTCGCATGAAAGATCCAAGAGCTTCAATGTGCCATGCGATAATAATCCAGTTTAATTTTTAACAATGGCACATACAGCACATCTTAATGTGTCAGCGAATCATGCATAATAATGCACAATTGACAAAAAGGAATGAAAATGTAAGAGATAAGTTGTTATCTTTTGACCATCACCAGTCTGTGGAATTGTAATGGTGAGATTTCTGAGAGGGGCAAGCTCACGATTCTAACCAACACAGTTGAGACAATTTTTCAATTGGTTGGTAGTTCAATGGAAGTGAGGTGTGCAAATCTGAACTTTAACCTTGTGCAAAAACCTGCACAAGGGCATTCATATAGGCAGTGAGGCTGCTTTCTGGTCACTGTGGCCAGCGCTATGGGACACTATACATCTCTCTTCCTGTTTCTCTGTCTGTTCCCTTGATTATGCCTGAGCCCTAAATCACAGAGCAACCAACTTATCATTCTATTGACCGTCCCTGCCCTTCTCTATTAACCTGTAACCATGGTAAATGTGAATAAACTGGCTCAATAAATATGGCAAAGATCAAGACAAGGGTTTATATTTTTCTATTCCAAATCATTTTCCTCTTCTCTACTTCCTCCCCATCCTCCTCCTCCTCCACCTCCTCCTCCTCCTCCTCCTCCGCTTGAGTGATGAGTGCTTTGCCTGAAGTGAAATGAAGCAATACATCTAAAAGAGAGGCCTTTTCCCTTTTTTAATCTAAAATCCCTAAGTCGTGATACAACTACGGTAGCCTCAGGATCTCTGTGGCGGTGTGTGACGAGAATTCAGTAATGAGAACAGAAAACAGAAATAATCACATGTCAGCCGCTGTAAAAACACAATTAGCGGGGAGTGGAAGGCACCGGCTTTCACACAGGGGCCTTGGGCCGTGGTCCCAACAGCAGGTGATTTCATTCACCGGTCTCCCCAATCAGATCATAAGCATTGCTCCTTCCCTTTCTCTCTCGGAAAAGTATTTTTGTCTGTTCAAAGCAACCAGACTGAGATGGAGGAGAGTTTGAGATAAAAATAATAAATAAAACTTTACTTTGCTATAAAACAAGGGCCTACAAAGGAGCCACATTTTGTAGCACATACAAAAAAAACACAAATTGATCACATATTAAGACCCAAGCCATTATTCCCCCTAACCAATACACAGATCTGGGGGTACCGAAAGCTCAAAACAAGAGTCAATAGCAACAGCAGAATAAGCAGAATAAGCGCAACCCACATATTCAGCTGTGCTGCTCATCCCACAAATGCATGTTCCTTACAAATGGGGCACCATTTAAAAGGGAAATAAACAGGCTTTCCAACGGTATAACATTTATTGCCAAGAAGCATTGTTACAACAGAAAAATAATCTACCAAACACACATTTCCGAACTTTTTGTTCGATGTTTATATCACCATCTTTGCCTCCTCTTGAATAAACATGAGAGCATGAGATAGAGCAAGCAAGTGAGAGAAAGAAACACATCTTCACTCTTGTCCTCCATATTGATCATGCTGGTTAAGGTCAGTTTGCAAGGTCATGGTTTCAGGGCAACTGCAAACAAAGGACAATTTTGAGTAAGGCGGTGAGGTTCGTGAGCAAAGAACTTTCAGGTCAAACAAAATTTCAAATGTCAAAACGTTTTTGTCGATACAAAAGTTATACCACAGCACAGTAGAATGCAGGAAGGCTTGGTTTTCTGAGACAGCTTACAATTGTGTTTATTGTCTTTACAAGTTTTGTGCTCCACATTTTGTAGCTTTTTCATGCCCACGGTGAGGAACACCTCTGGGCACAAAAGACAGAAATCAAATAGGACCTTTCAGAAGAGTGAGGAAAATGATATTATCTTGCCTCAAGCATTCTTATCTCACAAACTGAAGATATAAACTAACAGTGGGGCATGGGAAATGTCATTCTTTCTGTTCTAGCTTGTCTGGGGACTACATAGGGAAATTAGCTGCTCAGCTAAATCTGGCACCTCTACACAGATGTTAACGCAGATATGCTCATTATTGTGCACTGTCCCTGTCAAATAAACATAAAACAATTTTTCTGTCTTATCAGATGTTAAACTAATGGATCTGTACACTGTCAGGATGAACCATGCCTTAGTCTTAGCACCTGATTCATGGAAAAAGGTCCATACTAAAGTGTCTGCTAGTGTTTCTGATTCTGTGGAGGTAATTACCATATATCCTCAAAGGAAAATAAAACTTAATGGGAAGCTTCCTTTCTCTGTGCAGTGCTGGGGAATGAATAGACTCCTGAGCTAGAGTTAAAGTAGAGCCACGCATGACTGCATGTGTGCTGTCTCGATCAAATGTACTTACCTCTAAATCAAATCCAGAGCTTCCCCAGAAATAAGATGTTCCTGTAGCTCTGTGTTTTGGCCTTTAGGTACCCTGTTATGACAATTGTTTCATAATAGATAATATGCAGATTTATCTTTATCTGAAGTTCCCAGCTTCTACTGAACGAGTGAACAATGCCCTGCAATGTTGTTCAGTTGTTCAAAAAGCAACAATTGTAACCTCTGTCATTTCAGGTGGACACTCACCAGTACACATGCTTCTTTTCCACCCTGCGCCCCACCAGCTGTGTTGCTGAACGGTTGTGCTGGCGGACTGTGCATCTAACACAGCTGGCACAGGTAGATCGCAGGTGCCACAATCGACCACAGGAGTTACTGTTGAATGATTAGGTTGGGGAATACCCTGTCGGCTGAAGCCCTCCTTCCATGGGTAATTATATAGGCAGTTATGCACCACAAAAAAAGACTGCTACCCACAGATAGGGCTGCAACGGTCTAAATGTGATCCAATCTGTAGAGTACATGACTTCACAAGTCACAAGTGCCTAAACAGAATATGAATGTTAAAATTGATAGATAATAGTTTGTTTGAACCTTTGAATATCATGATTGTTGTGAGAAAATTGTGTCTATTATAACACAATCAAAATTAATTTAGAGACAGCACAACCGCCGTCATGGTTCATAGTATTTGGCAGAGCGTACATTGGGGGGAAAAAAGTGCTTAGGTTTCAAGGCAACTTAATTAGAGAAAGAGAAGCACAGACACAAATCACATTACATTTTGATTTGCTTAAAAATCTATATTTCCATTTCTCTTGCCAAAATTCTGCATGGTCCAGTTATCCATGCTGTTCTTTGGGTCGTGATGGAGTGAGCCTAGGACTACATGTACACAGAGAAAATCAGAGAGATTCACTATCATCAGGCTTCCAAGCCCAAAGGTCGGAAGCCTATTGTTCTTGCTTGCCCACTTTTTTCAGTTTCTTTCCTTTTCTTTTCTTACAGGTATTTTCGTGGACTTCTGTATTGCCACTTCGCTCGATCGGAATGTATCTCTGGCTTGGTCTGAACTCACACATGGAACATTTTGGAAGCGTTCACCCAAAAGCCAGGCCCACTACACCCGAACCACACTTTCTTGCACCAATTTCAGCGAAACAAGCCTCCCAGGGCCGTAGCAGAATGTTAGAATTACGTTGTTATTAGACCTTAGCAATTGTAGAATCTAAATTGCAAAGGAATAAGCAATCACATGTATGCTTTGGTGGTCACAGCCCCCTAATGTTCCTGCACCACCCAAAATTGTGGTGTTTCACATACCTTGCTTTGATGCGCAAGCCTCCTACAGTATAAGTCACAGGGTTTTGCTTATACTAGACAAATGGGCCCACTTAGCTTGTAAATACATCACACATAATCCTTAGGTAGTGGGGAATTGGAATTGAGAAGGAATAAACATTATATCACAGGCTTTGCTGGCCAGGCCCCCTAATGTTTGCCATCCACTAAAATTAGTATTTTCCCTTGATTATTTTGTGATCCTCTCTATCCAAAAGTGTAATTTGCCTACAATGGTCTACTGGATTTGAGAATGAATAGTATGCATCTCATATGGTTTTGAGACCATGCCCAAAAATGCTTTCCAGAGTTTAAAAAATGCTGTTTTTCCATACGTCGTGTTTCATGTAAGCCTCCATGTAAGGCGGCACACCTGGCTGGAACTTGAAACTATACATTTCTCTGTGGCTCAGTTGGTAGAGCACAGCGTTGGCAACGCTTAGGTTGTGGGTTCAATCCCCACTGGGGCCACATATACTGAAAATGTATGCATTCACTACTGTAAGTCGCTTTGGATAAAAGCGTCTGCTAAATGGCATATATTACGTGCTTCAAGGAATCATATAGGGCTACAATAATTGTGAAGCAATAATCAGTGGCACATACAGTCTGGACACACACCCTAACATTCACCATTTCGCATTTTACACAATTTGTTAACATTCTGCTTGATCCATTGCTTGTATAAGCTTCAAGCTTTGCAAAAAGGTTCAAAATATTACGCCCTATCCATACTAACACGAATGCACATTATTTCCATTTCAAGCCATTTCTCCTCATCTGATGCTCACATAACCTTCAAAGTTGGCAAACAGGTTCAAAATGTTTCTTCCTAGGGATACGTGACATCAACTTGTCATGTCACATGGCATGGCGCCATGTTGCATGTGGCCAAATTTTTGCACATTCATTCACTTGGGAGACAGTCGTTTTTTCTCCCTGAGCTTAGCTCGTATACACTCCAAACTTGGCAAACACATTTTAAGAGTGATGTCCTTTTGTTCACAGTTTTTGGAAAGTTATTTCTGTTGCACAGGCCTCCGAGGTTGCCTGCAGCCTCTGGTTCACTTTGAAAGCTCCCTCGCTCTGATGAAGCCTCACTTCCGTTCACCATTTCTCTCACAGCAGGTAAAAGAGAACAGCTGAATCTATTCATCATATTGTTGAGTTTTTTTGTTCAGTGGGTTAATTTATTGACATATTACATTTTTAGACACACCCACACTTGGGGTTGATACAAATATTTATGCCCTAAAGATAACCCAGTAATTATAAAAATGTGTTTATTTAAGCAAAAGTTTTGCTGTAGAGCCACACAGAGACTGTGGCCTGAATAAACACAAAGAAAACACACACAAAAACGTACACACACACACAAACACACATATACACATGCATACACTTGATAACTGGTTTGCTTTCTCATTCAGAGAGAATAAGAAAATATGCTAAGGTTGTTTCATCTGTATTTAGTTATGTTTAAACCCATGAGAATTGGGTCTCACAAAAGCATGCGAATTGTCCTTATTTTATCATTATCAGATTGGGCTCCAAATTAACTGACTTTACACCACATTGCCATTGTTTACCTCTAAGTTTTATGGTCCAGCAATTACGTTTCTCATCCCCCAACATAATTGGAAAACATCCCAGCCATGTCCACCATAGAAAGTGCCATTCTGCCAGCCTAAGAATAGGACAGAGACAGCAACTCTTTCAACAATTAAAACTCATTCATGGATTGGGAGTGCTCTAGCTTTTCCCAATAACCCATAGAGTTAGACATAGGGTACACAGTGACCATATCTCATGTATCTATCTCAATACTACCTCCTGAAGAAAATTGGATGAAATATAGCATTCCAATATCTAAAACAATCTCAAATAAATTTGAATTTATTTCAGCTTTCTTTCCTTGCTTGAGCAGTTGCTTGGGGACCTGCTGCATGTTCAGAGATGCAGAACTTGTCAGAATAGAGAGGTTTGGAAGTTTTACATCAGAAGTTATATCGCAACATGCGATTTCTGTCATGACAGGGCTTCCACATCAGTGGGCTATTTCCCCTGGGTCAGAGAAGCGGTGTTCGGTGGTGTGTTCCATCACGGCTCGTATCACTCCCTGGTGTATACTCCCCCAGTGCGGTTCGATTCTGTAAACAATAAACACATTGTCTGTCGTCCTCTCAATCTCAGCAAAATCATCACATTGATTACTCATTCCGACTCACGTGCTGATGCTTCAAGTAAGAGGAAGAGAGGAACAAATCTATTTTTCAGATCAGAGAGCAGACAGAGGAGGGGGTTTCAGGTGGTTTCAGTTTCAAATTTGTATCTGCACCGTGACCAAGAGAGAGGGGGGACATTGTGACGGGTGTGTCTCTGTTCTTTGTTTTTCTCCCGCCTCTGTGTTAATGAGACACTCACAAGACTGGATGGATGATCTCTCCTCGGTTTGTCTCTGTCTCCTCTTGGTGAGCTGAGGTCTGGAAGAGCAGGCTAATGTGAGGACCTGAGAGAGACTCAGACGCTCTTTTGGGAAATTACAACTAAGGAATTACAGAGACAGATGCTTCATTAGCACCAAGCATCACTCAGACACACATTCACACATTCACATACACACACACACACACACACACACACACACAGGGGAGGGGTGTCCTCCTTAACAGACGGTCATAAACTTTCTGAGGTAACTTTCACCACCAAGATGTCACACCAGGCCCTCCTCCCTTCAGGATTTCAGTGCATGTGCCAGTCAGAGGTCCTTCCAAGGCATTTATTAACTCAGTTAACCCATTCAGACCTAAAATGCCTGCTAAAAACGCCTATTAAAACCTGCATTGTGCCAGTCTTAAAAGAGGGTTTTCTGGAAAAATTTCCAAGGCATTTATTAACGAATCAGTTAATAAACTCCAGGTCTTAATGGGTTAATAAAGCAAGGGAAATTGGCAGTCCATCTAAAGCATGGCAGACATTGTGTTGGCAGATGTAAAAGTGCATATCAAGGTAAAAGGTAGCATGTGAAACAGCCACAATGAGTGCTTGAGGGCTCTCGAAAGGTGCGACAGTGTAGATCTGAATGTTCCTGCTGCTTCCCGCATGCTTTTAAGCACCTGTTATTCTGACAACATAGGAGCAAAGACCCCAGGGGCAGCTCTGTATTACCATTTTCACCAGTCAGGAACAATTTCAGGAAAAGAGGAAAACATCTTTAGTTTGGGCAGCACCCAGGATCAGAGACTGGCGCAATTACAGGTACAGGGAACCAGGATGGTGACTGCTCACGCTGTGATTGGACGATTCCACCCCGGGCGTTCATACCCTCAGACAGGCCATTGATTGTGTCATCAGTGAGCCGCTCGGCAGAGAGCAGACGCTGGTGATTTACTGCAGGACCCAACGTAGACGCAGGGATGCTCCTCCACAACAGTGATGGAGACAGAAACCAACACACCCTGCAATCTTTCACTCAGTCTCATTGATTCTGACATACAGGCACACATAGGCTACACACACTCACATATACACACACACAGAGACAGACACACAAACAAGTACAAATACACACATATTCATAAGCACACACAAACACACAGACACGCACACTCACAAATATACACATACACAAGCACACATGGCTTTCACATAAATAACATTATGTCAACATAAAGATATGTGGATGAACATAACAGAGAAACCGGAGTTTTCATTTTTGGTGAGGTTGAGTGAAACCTTTGTCATCCCCCCCACACACACAAGAAAGGTCACATCCTAGCTGCGAGAGCCTGGAATAGCACAGCCAAAAGCCAGGTCTCTGCTCTGCCATTATTGGCTGTAATGAATCCTTGCACTCACGCACTTATCACACTCTGTCAAAGACCTATCAAGGTGATGGACAGCAAGCCAGAGAAACAGTCTTATTTTATTCTTATTTCATATTTATTTTATCTCAGACTTCTCCCTCTCAAAACAAGGAAACATTGAGTATAGGGACAGACTGAAAACTCCCACATAATAAAAAAGTCAGAACAAATTGTTTAGATAAATTTAGAAATATAATGAATCTTTCATACCCAGAAAGAACTAAATAATAATTGTATTGGAGGAACATATTACCTGGATTTTGATTGAATCATGTATTGCATGCAATTACTAGTTTAGTAGCTGTTTGGGTGATGGCAATTATGGTGCTGGGTATGTTAAAATCATATTTACATGATCAGTCTTAACACTCAGTGTAGAACATGTATAATTTATAATGGAATTATAGTTTTATTGTAATACAGGGCCTTCAGGTTCGTGCTGATGGGTAATGTATGTAAGCACTTTATGGCAGCAAAAATCCATCATTTAAGAAAGGATTATAAATATTTCATGAAGTGACAATTGAAGCTGGAAATGGTTTTCATCACGCCTACTATGTCATTAATGGTATTATAATGTGTGTGTGTGTGTGTGCTCATATATGTATACTGTATGTGGTTATGTATATGTGTGTGTGTGTGTGTTCTTGTGGAAGTAACAGGGTAGACTAAACATTTTTTAGTCTGCCTCCTAACACCAAGGACGTTATTACACACTACCCAAACAGGACGTCAACCAGGGAAGAGTTATGTTCAGGGAAGATCAAAAACTCAAAGGGACAAGAAAAATGACAACACATTCTCAGTCTCATTCATCACAGTGAGTGCATCTCTCTTTCTCTCTCTTGTTGTCTGTCTCTTTCTTTTTTCATCTGCCATTTTTCCTTTTCATCTTCATCCCTCCCTCGTCCTTCTACTTTAGCTTCTTATGATAAAAGCTTTCTCTGTCTCTCAGACTGGGTGATGACACATAAGCCTTCAATGTGCTGGGGATCTCCTACTAAAATGACAATGTGTAGCTATAAACACAAAAATACTAATGGACTTGGATGTAGCCACTAACAATGTGAGCGTGTGTGTGTGTGTGTGTGCATTTGTGTGTGCGCGTGTGTTCATGCACACTTGTGTGCGCACATGTGTGTGCATGCATGTGCGCGTCTGCGCTTGTGTGTGGACACACTTGATGCCTATGGGTGTACAGTTTGAAGCTTTTATGATAAAGGACACTTTTAGTATTAGCCCTGATGCATTAGTTAGTAATGAGAAGCGTTCGAGGCAACACTGTGCAAGTGGGGGTGATGGGCTGAGTCGCTCACTCATTCAGACAGATTTCCTCGCTCTTGATTAAGGAGATGAAGAGACCAAGACTTGTCAAAGAGCAGCAGCTTTTCACAGTTTTTAAAAGAGTGTATTTTTATGCTCTTTTGTAGTTTAAAATAAAGTACAGCACATTGGCCTGGATTCAATCAACATTTGTCCTACATTTTGACTTGCAAATAAAAGTGTCACTTTTTTCATTGCAAACAGCAATTATTTTCATTTATATTGGTGATACCTGACCCCATCAAACCGCCCAGAAAGAAAACCACATTTAATTGTGGGTCAAGGTTAAGGACACAATTTGATTGAATCCAGGGACATTGTGCTTGTGGTTGTATGTCAAGGCCTTGAAAACCAGGCCCTTTATTTCACAAGCTCAAACACCCAATACTTTGGCTGGGTCTGCTAAAGAAGCGAGATTTGACTCACAAAAACAAAGCCAGACTGGCTCTCCAAGACAAAGTTGCTGTTAACACTGTCTCTGGCTGATTAGCCTGCTAATCCAAATTCATGCCCAGCTATGTTATAATTGCATTGTGCTAATTGCTAAATGCTACTTTTATTGTTGCTTTTATTTCTTGCTGTATGTGGCGTACAGCAGAGCAGCTGTGAATTGCACCTTTAGCCAGGGAGAGCTGAGCTGTGCTTCACTTAAGATGCCTTTGTCTTCATGAAATGTGTTTTCACTGCACACCACGGTGATAAAGGGTAACAGAACGGGCTTTTCCCATCTCTCATTGCTGTGTGTTAAATGTTTCCTCTCCCGTTCTCTGATGCAGGATTTTTGGGCCGTTGTCCCGTTTCCTAATTGCCAGAGCTGTATGGGCGGCCATGTTTTACCTCCAATGCAGCATTTTTTTAAATGAATGAATCATAACAATGATATGCAGAAGGTTTTGTGGCCATGAATTTTTAATGATGCTCATTTTGTGTGATCAGATGTAATAGACCCCCTCTTTTTTTATAACTCAGCCTTTATATAACACTCACAAACAACCATGGGCTACAAACACACACACAAATACCCATACATAATCATACCTCCCCCCACCCACACACATACATGAATACACAAAAACACCCATACCCCTACCAAGCAAACACACACATATCACATATCACATATATTATCAACAAAGGCATATTCACAAACACACACTACAAAAACACAACATGTTGATGTAATACATGTCCATGCACACACACACACACATACACACACACACATACACAGTGTGAGTGATGGCCAGGGATGGGACACAACCTCTGACATTTCCAAAGTAGATACTGGTCTGGGGGAGGGCCAGCTACTCTGTTGTGAGGGTGTCTGGGGAGGGGATTAAAATAGTGGTGATAAGGTGTGAGAGACATTACCACTGTCTCTATGGGTTTACTCTTAGCAGATGTTAATTTGCTGACTCGTTCTTTATCGAATTCTTCGGTCCCCTGATACCCCTTCCACCCCATCCTCCTCCTCTTCCATGCGACGAAGGGGCTTCTAACCTCCCAGGTACGGCGGAGAGAGATGGCACACCTGATCCAGCGCATAATTTACCATGTGTTATAGGCATTTACTGTGGAAAGACAATCTTAGTTTTCCCGCCTTCTAATGTGATCTTTGACCCGTGATACATTGACGGAACTTCCAACAATTTAAAAACAGTTTTTTTTGCTTGGAAAAGAGCTTTGTCATCTTGTTTATCGGCATGCGACATGGCAAACATAATCCTCTGGATGCAGCTGGAAGCACGGACATGCAGAACGTGTGGAGCGAAATGGTTTCATCACAGTCATGAATATCATTCACATTTTAAAATGTATGCATTTTTCTTGGAAAAATATGCTTACAGTGGCTTTCCTATAAGTATTTAATACGTTTTGGCAAGGTGTAAGTACATTGAATTTAATATAAACTTAAATTGGATGGTTTCCACATTATTCCATATGATGCAAAATGATTATGATTTAACATCAGTGAGTGCGTTATTTGAATATTTTCCAATAAATGTAATGTCGGGTGGTGAATGAAAGTCTGTTCTGCTGAATATAAATCAATGTTGAGAAAATGACAGGTGAATGACAAGAGAAGCAGTATTTTAGTCTTTTTCAGTTATTCTCAAAAAAACATTTTCCCTTTCGCTATCACCAGGAAATCCGAAAATCTTCAACCACCTGAATGACCAGATACAAACGTGTTGCTATGGCTCCCAGCTGTGTTTCTGAATGTTAATTCACCCCCTGACTTTCTTAGGTTTTGGTGATGTACAACTGTGTGGGTGTGTGTGCATGTGTGTTTGTGTGTGTATAGGTGTTGGAGAGAGAAAGAGAGTTTGTGTGTGCTGTGTATGTGTGTGTGTGAGAGAGGGAGGGTTTGTGTGTGTGTGTGTGTGTGTGTGTGTTGGAGAGAGAAAGAGAGTTTGTGTGTGCTGTGTATGTGTGTGTGAGAGAGAGGGAGAGTTTTGTGTGTGTGTGTGTGTGTTGGAGAGAGAAAGAGAGTTTGTGTGTGCTGTGTATGTGTGTGTGTGTGTGTCTGAGAGAGAGGGAGAGTTTGTGTGTGTTTAAAAATAAATACAAACAAGTGTATAAAATATATCTGCATGCTATGGTTTACATAGGCTGAATGACAGGTTTTTGTATTTTTCTGGTTTGTATTGTGTGGCTCTTCCTCCTGAGCATCAATGATTCCCGTCTCTTCTCACTCCCCCCGTGGTATCACAGCTGCACTCCAGTTTCCACCATTGTTAGAAATAGCTGAATGTGACACCATACATTATCACAGTTTGTCACAATTTTATTTATTTAGCGAATGCAAAGTCCCTAAGACAAGCAGTTGCTTCTGGTCCTCTGTGCGGAGTGTTTCCAGGCCTCCACTGAATCTGTAAATTGGGCCCTCCTCTACGATGTGGTGCATGGTTTGGTCCATCCCACATGGGCATAGGGGGCTGGCATTGATGCCCCATCTATGGAGGTTGGCCAGACAGGGGCTGTGACCGGTCCTGAACCGGTTGAGAGTGGAGCACTCTTGTCTTGGGAGGTTGAAACCAGGTGGGTTTGTGATGAGGTTATTTGGTGTGTCCAATGATTCCCATTCATGTGTCCAGGTGGAAGTCCTGCGGGGGAGGGTTCTTTGAGATTGCCCTTGATGGGAGTCATGTCTTGGGTGGGCTGAATAAGTGAAGTGGCAGGTGGGGGGAGTTGCGTGCTTTTCCTATTATTTTGTGGGTTATTGCAAGCCATCGAATGTATGTGTGTGTGTGTGTGGGGGGGTGCATGTTTGCCAAGACAGGGAGCCCGGGGAGTGATGTTTTGAGTATTGTTCCGGTAATGGTGAGCATTCAGCTGGGTGTCAATTCTGTGAGTGTGTGATGGTCTTGACCAGACTGTGGCACAGTGTTCTGCTGCTGAGAAACACAGTGTCAGGGCTCCAGTGGTACCTCCCCGTCCTGGCTGCAGGAGGGTGACATAGCTCCCTTTTAGTTTTTTCCTTTTTTTGTGGTTTCACTGTTTCTTTTTCTCCAGTCACCCCAGCATTCCATTATGACAGTTTCAAGTCTTCCCCTGTGATTTTCCACTCACACCTGTCTCTAATTTACCTTATCACACTCAGGAAATAACCCATTCTCTCTCATTCTCCTGTGCTCAGTTTTGAGTTAATGTGCTCCGTTTAACAAAGAGAGCAAGTTGTTTCTTGATTTGACCTTAGCTGCAGATGACTTGAGGTGTTCGCTGAAGGTCAGGGTCTGGTCCAGGATCACACCAAGATATGTTAGGGTGTGATCGTGCTTCAGTTTCTGGACGTTCATGTGGATGTTTAGCTCATTGTTGGCTTTGGCATTGTAGAGGTGGAAAAAGACTGGTTATGGTTTTTGCAGGGCTTGGCTTTAGTCATCATGTGCTGCAGTGCCGTACCAGTTTTTGCACATCCTCATTTAGGGTTTTGTCCAGGATGTTAAAATGAGATGTTTGAGTTGCAAGGCAATGTCATCAGCATATATGAATTTCCGGGAGACGGTTTCTGGGAAGTTATTTGTATAGGGGTTGAACAGGGTTGGAGCCAGAACTGAGTCCTGGGGGAGCCCGTTTGTTTGTCTTGTCCACTTGCTCTTTACCTGTCCCAGGTGAACCGTTGCCAATGGTTTTGGTTGCCCAGGGGGAGAGGGCCTGTGAAAGCTTCAGGTGGAGACCAGTGGGCAGCTGTGAGGTCCAGAAACACAGCACCTGTCTTCATGTTGTTCTGGAAGCCAATCTCAACATAGGTGGTAAGGGCCAGCACTTGTTCCCCTGTGCTTCTGTCATTACGGGAGATTGGGCGGTAGCTAGCTGCGAGGGTGAGAGATTTTCCAGGTTCTGGTATGGCAATCACTTTTTCTGTCCACCATTTGTTTTGTTGATAGTGCTTAACTGAATGACCACTGTGTAAAACCTAGTCAACCAGGCAAGGGCTCTAGGCCCCAGGTTTTTCATGAAGTCCGGAGCAATGTTGTCGTATTTATAGTTCAGCAAACTTCAAAGTTGTCAGGGCTAGTGTTTTTCCTGTGCCACAGATGGTGTCTTGGCCATGGTAAGCAGGTAGCTAGAGACTTGGTTGGGGGTGACTGATGGGCGCTTTTGCGAGGAGGGCTTCTGGGCAGCTCCAAGACAGCAGATTCTGCTGGAGTGTGTGAAGTTCAGCCCTGCCACAGTCTCCCCATTTGTTATGTCATGCAGCATTTGTCACAGTAAAGCATTGCAATGATTTCCACAGTACTGTACTGTAAATTATGTGGGAAAATTGTCAAGCTGGAAAATTGTTCAGCATTTTTAGAGTTATATACCACTGTTACTGTATGGAATTACATTTTTTATGTGTTTGTGGAGTTATTGTTGATGGATAGTTTTATTGTTTTAGTTATCAAGTTTCCTGTGTGCATCCATTTGCCCTGTAAATCTGAATGGTGTTGACTCTAGTCAATTCCTTTTCCTTGTATATATTATTGTAATGTGTACTCCACAATGTTAAAAGCACACCTTGGTATAACACCTTGGAAAATAGAATTAAAATAGTATGGCCTTGCTTCTGTTATTATAAAAAATAATTGATCAAATTGTATAATACATGTGAATAATAAGTTGGATATGTTTTGCGACCCCCCGAGCATTCCATAAGCCAACAAGCTAGTAATCTCCGTATTATTCAATAGGGCTAGCTAACAAACATTAGCCAGCAAACTCTGAAATTAGGGGTTCAACTGTTCAGGATAAAATGATCATTGCATTTTTGCAAAACAATTATTGTAATAACTTGGTTTTACTGGAAAAAAAAGTAGTTCGCTAGCTAGATAAAAACACTGTGGAAGGATGCATAGATTTTGTTTTTGTTAGCCGCCAGACAGTAAGCCCTGAGCTGTCACTGTTCTAATGAACACTGATGTGTGTGGTGCTCAAATGCTTTCTGACATAATCCTACCTCCAATGGGCATCCCTAATGAGGTTCCTTTTGAGGTCCCTCGTCAGTTTCTATGCTGCCTTCAAATAAAAATGCAGGCAGCAAGGCAGCTGCCTTCGGAGTGAGACACAGCCTCTAAGAGCCTTGGTTTGTTCAGCAATACGAGGGTGTAAATTATGGTTCACAAAAAGTTCCCAGGCAAAGGCCTCATTGATTTGAGGGGGTGAATTCAAATGAACTTGCACATAATGATAGCTTCAGTCCAAACCTGCAGATCTCCCAATGAATTCCGCCTATTCCATTACCCGGAGAGACATGATTCAATCAGAGTGACTGAACAGAAAACAGAAACAAATTTGAAATGGCTATTAGTGACCTTTTGATGTGAAACAAAATGGTAATAGAATCCTTTTTACGCACACATACATGCGAGCACACATTTCATTTCAGCCTGTTAAATGAGTTTATGGAAATCAAATCGTGCTTACAATATAATTGTCAGGTATTCCAAAAAAAAAGAAAAAGGACAGAACTAACAACCCTGACTTTGAATGACATCAAAAATGATTGAAGTGCTGGTTGAAGAAATTCTTCCCTCTGATCAATATTTGATTGGAAATTGTGTTTAATTATATATTTATTCATACATAAATATAGTGCAGTAACATATTTATGAGATGGAATAGTATGAATTTCCATAGCATGCCTTTCTACACTGAATGGTGTCACGTTTTAGTTTTACGTTTCTCCTCTTAATACATTCACATCAGCGCAGCAGTATAGTGCAGATATTCATGTGAATCTGATTTCAATGTCAAAAGACATTAAAATTCATGTGTACTTCAAATTCACTTGCACTAAATGAAGTACCACACAATAGCACATTTAAATATTCAGTAAATGAGCAAATAAATAACCTCTTTGACTGAGCTGATCATGGCAGAGTATTTATTGTTGCATCAGTAAAATACAGTGATTTGGGTTTGTTTTGGTGGGAAAGTGTTGTATTTATTGCATCTCAGAGGCATTAGTAGAGCAGTTATGCTTCCTTTCAGTGACATTAATTACCCTACTCTCTTTACCGATTCTGAGCATATTTATATGTGCCTGTGTTCTGAGCCAAACTGGTGCTGCTGGGAATCTGTACCATTTTGATAGTTCATTTGGCAGCTTTGATTCCTCCCATGAAAGTGAGTATGGATACACACACCAACTGCACCAACCAGACATACATTTCATAAAAAAGTTGTAAATGACAAGGTATCTGAATCAGAGCTGTGTAGAGGTCTATGTAGTCATGGGTAGTTACATGGGCACCGTTCGCGCCCCATAAAAGATGCAATAAATCCGAACAATCTTCGAGGCAAGGCAATCATTTTAAGCTCACTGAAGAAATAATGGTTTTCCTGCAGTGTGGAAATGTAGAGTAGAACGTAAATTCACCATGCATACAATATGCAGTGTATACTGGCGCTCTGTGGATGATTACATTGTATATTACTTTCCATTATGGTTTCCCAATCAAATGTGGTTAAGCACCTAGCTCAGGGGTAGAGCAGCAGTAACCCACCCCCCCACCACAAGATTTAAACCTGCAACATTCTTGCTTCGTGCCCAGCTCCCAAATCACGGTTTAAACCTGCACCATTTTCATTACAAATCTAGTTCCCTAACCACTAATCAAACATGAAGCATTCTTAATGCAAATCTAGTACCCAAATCACTACACAGACCAGCAACTTCCAGCTCCAGCTCCCAAACCAATAAACAAACCTGCAACCTTCTTGTTACAAGTCTAGATCCGAAACCACTATTCAAACAGGAAGCATTATTAATATAGGTCTAGATCTGGAATCACTGCACAAACCAGCAATATCCTTATTACAAGACCAGCTCCCAAACCAATAAATAAACCTGCAACCTTCTTATTACAAGTCTAGCTCCCAAGCCACTAATCAAATATGAAGCATTCTTAACACAACTCTAGATTCCTAATCACTACACAAACCAAAAACCTTCTCATTACAAGTTGAATTCCCTAACCTGTTATCATCACTGCAACATCCTCCTCACAGGTTTGGGTCCCTAAACATTAATAAAACATACACCATTCTCATTAAAAGCTTGGTCCGTCTAGCAGACGGAATGTATTAAGTAATATCACTTCGATGCATTCAGAAGGGAATTGTGAAATGCTGTGTTGCACTGCTGAGTCAATAAATGGAAGTATCCCACAACACAGTCTTTGACAAATATTTGTGATTCATTATGTTCTCATTCTGAGAGGTTTCTGAGATGATTTATGTGGTAGGAATAGAAAATGTGACTAGCAAGGTACAGGTGAGGAAATAGGTTATTTACATGCCAACACTATTGAAGACTACATTCCTGTATGCCACTTGTGAATACAAATCTATAGACTACATTTAAAATTCTTAAAATCCAAATCCATACTTGTATATCACAATCTGTAGACTACGTGTACATTGTAGCAACGATTTGGTGGTATGATTGTTTTATAACTGAGGCCCCCTCTACTCCAAAATGCATTGCTATGCAGGGATTGATATGAAGAATTGAAAGAATATAAATAAAAGTCTGGTTGCTTGAGTCCATACATTTCTGAATATTATGTATTAATAATGCTTTCCCTAGGTAGCTAAATAAAATAAAACTGAGATGTCAGGCAGTTTATATTTAGACTGTGGGTCCTGGAATACATGCAGGCATTAACCCCCAGAACTGTCATTTAAGATGTAATTTAGGATATGATTCCCTGTCATTTCCCCTCATTTCCCTGTCTCTGTATTAAGGGTAAAATATGGGGTTCAGCCAGTGGCAGCGCCAGGGGGGGGCTTGCCGGGGCTGTAGCCCTGTCAGGAATTTGCATAGCACTGGTGCAGCCCCCCGAAGCATTTCCTTACAATTTTACATTTTCATTAAACACATTAAATCAAAATAACTACCAGCCAACAATTATTTTATAATTCCGTAGTAGAGGCCCTGTGTGTGTGTGTGAGGGTGTGTGTGGGTGTGGTCTCGTGTGGTGAGAGTACCTATAACTAGCCTACATACGTTACGTTGCCATCTTGAACATTAAACTTTATTAAACTAAAGTTTTATACGTTATTGGCAAGTTTGACAAAACTGTTGCACAAAAAATATCAGACAATCCCAGAAATGCGAAGTATACTCACCATGAAATACAGAACGAGTTAAAATTAATTGGCAAATATGGTTAGGGAACAAATAAGTAGTGAAATAGAGGAAGCTGGACTGTTTGCGTTGATAGTCGACGAAAGTAACGACGTCAGCAAAAAAATAACAGATGTCTGTGGTGGCACGCTATTTGCACAATGATGTTGCACTGGAAGAATTCCTACATTTCACTCCAGCCGATGGATTAGACGCTGATTCGCTTTTAAAAACAATTAAACTGACACTAATAAATGCAGCATTGACCACAATACGTGCGTTGCTCAATGTTATGATGGTGCAGCCGTTATGTCAGGCTGTCATAACGGTGTAGCAGATAAATTCAGAAAAGATGTCCCACAGGCACTGTATATCCATTGAGCGTGGCTCATCGTCTAAATCTTGTTTTGGTGGACTGCATTAAAAACCGGCGGCAGAGTTCTTTGAATCAGTGCAGGTGCTGTAAAAAAAAAATTTGGGCTCCGTCCCTCATGATCTTTTCCTAAAAAACAAAAAGAAATCGAGCCAACACAAGCTACCGTTGATTTTGTAATGACTGAGATGGGTTAAGCAGTGTTTATCTGTCATGTTGTGGCAATGTTTTCCTGGCTATTGATATTGAGGGTCTGGGTCATTGTATACATTTTTGAGTGCGTAAAATGGCAGTACATAAGCTAAATCAATGCATAGCATGCTTGTTGTAGTAGCCGTGCTGTAATATCTGACTAGATGGTTTAAACATTATGCGTAGTAATGTAGCCTTCATAGCCATGGTCTGCGCGCCCGTGACCTGGCACAGGTATCTAAATTTCATGAGCACCCCCTCACAACCATAAAGCACCCCCTTAGCACCCCCAACCAACATTTTCTGCCGCCGCCCCTGGGTTCAGCCCAGGATGAGCACAGAGTTCTTAAATATAAGAGATATTGAATAGTTTCTTTCCAATACTATGTATCCATTTACATTCATTTTGTAAATTTGGGATTAACAATTAAATAACCCGTGAATGAAATTTGGGTGTGTTCTGATATAATCAAGGCATGGGTCTGAAATGACATGATATATTTGTTTGGAATGTATGACAGCATTGCAAAATGCTACATAACAGAAGAGAACAGAAAGAAGAAGCAGCACCATTTTCACAAAGTTCAATGTGAAAAAGAATTAGCATTTTAATAAATATCTATACAAATAATTAATTTGTGAGAGCAACATTTTAAAATATTACAAAAATGTTACACCTACTAAGAAAACCCTGATCAGATGAGACAGTACACTGCGTAACATGAGAATAGAGTCACCAGAGACCATAGTGCAGGGTATGCATGGCGCCAGAGCTACTGACGATGAGGTTAATCTGAGGGTGCTGGATAAACGTAACCGTAAGATTGTTATATATGTCGGTGCCAAAGCAACCCAATTGAGGCAATCGGAGGTCACTAAGAGCAACTTTGGTGTGCAAGCTGGCAAAAAAATGTGTCGGGATGTAATATGCTCTGGCCCACTTCCAATGTGTAGGAGTGACGAGGTCTACAGTAGACTTACGTCGCTAAATCGCTAGCTGATGGAGTGGTGCTCCTCTAAAGATATTGGTTCTGTGAATAATTTTCCACCCGTGCTGGAGAGGTGCTCTTGTCCTTTCTAGGAACCTATTTTCTAGTATTAACTGAACAAGCCCCACTACAAAAAATTTGACGCAAAGCTAGCCGTGGCATTAACGTTGATAACCATATTGCTGTTAAAACCCACCATGTTGTAGCTGCTACCCACAATGAATCATTCATTAAATGTGGTTTACTAAACGTCAGATCTCTCGCTCCCAAAGCAGTACTTGTGAACAAATTAATTACAGATAATAATCTTAATGCACTGTTTATTGGAAACCTGGCTCAGGCCTGATGATTATGTTTCACTGAATGAGGCATCTCCTATTAGTATCAAGTACTCAGAACACACGTCTATCAGGCAGGGTTGGTGGAGTTGCAGCTATATATCAGTCCACCCTGACCTTAACCTCAAAGTCTGGAACTAAGTTTTCCACTTTTGAGTTTCTCACCATGTATTGTAGGCAGCCTGGCTTAATGAAAGCAACTTTGTAGTAGTATGGAGGCTTTTGTCTTAGTATCTGTGTATAGGTCACCTGGGCCTTGTTCAGGTTTTCTTTCAGAATTTGCAGAGTTCCTCTCATGCTTCGCTGTTTCAGCAGATAAGGTTGTGATTGCAGGTGATTTCAATATATATGTAGATAAGGTCAGTGATCCCCTAGGAACAGCCTTTGCCTCCATTATTGACTCTGTTGGTTTTGTACAGAATGCTTCTGTTACCCATTACCATAGCTATCCTGTGATGTTCATCTTTTTAATCTTGCCATCGCTCCCCATAATTCTGCATTATTAGATCATTTTCTTACATTCATCATTACATATGAAATCCAACCAACCAGCCTGTCTACAGTGTCTGAACCTAAACATTATTATAGCTGGTCATTTAATCCTTCTACTATTACAAATGTAATAAACATGCTCCCAGAGCCATTCTTCTCCAGCGTAGAAAATTCTTATGAATCATCACTGGACCAATTAACTAGCCAGCTATCCTGTATTCTAAGAAGCACCCATGACATGGTTGCCCCTCTTAAAATAATTAAATGTAGTCATTAGAATCTAGCACCGTGGTACAATACTACACACGCCCGAAAGCAGTCAATTAGATAACTGGAGCGCAAGGGGGTTTCAACAAAACTAGAGTTTTTTCTCCTTGCGTGGAAGGATACCTTTCTTCTGTACAAACAAGCCCTTGTTTCTGCTAAATATATTTAGCATTTATCAAATCTGCTTGATCAAAGTAAATATAACCCAAAATCTTTGTTTAACACCATAGACAAATTAACTAAAGATAATGATCAAATAATGGAAGCTATTCCACTAATTTCAGTAGTAATTATTTAATGAATTACTTCACTGAAAAGATTGAAACTATTAGAGCTCAGGGCCCATATTCACAAAGCATTTTAAGGGTAAAAGTTGGTCCTAACTCCAAGATTTAGGAGCAAGTCCAAAAAATAATGGGCGTGTCACTCATAAATTTAGGAGTCCAACATTTTTGGGATAAGAGTATTTCACAAAGGGTTTGAGAGCTAAAAACAGCTCCTAATTCCAGGAGAAGTTAAAAGCAGCCAAGAGGACTTCTAAGTCGCTAAAGACCTACTCACGTTGTCGCAATCGCGTCAACACTGGAGATATTGAATGATACAGAGCTCATAAAAGGTACCGCCTCAATCGCGAGGTATTATATATATAATATTATATATATTATATATAGATACCCGGTGATTGTTTCTGAGATGCAGACATGTAACCAATTGACTAGTCGGTATTCTTGGTTTCATGTTAAATCAGTGACACGTAGCGTACATTTGTATTTTAGAATCTTTATTAGAATATAATTGGGGTGCATCGGATCATTTTTCGGATCAGCAAAAAATAATAATAACGGCGACCAAAGGCGCGTTTCCACCAAAAATGGCCAGGAACTATTCTCAAGGAATTTAATGAATGGTCATTTCATTTTTTCAATTTAAGTTATTTCACTAAATCTTTATTCGAAAATTTCACAAAATACATTTTTAGATTCAGTACGCCTTAGGCGATTTAACTAGAGCGGTCTTATGCCTGAATTAATTTAATTAAAAAATAAAAGATCGCTAATGTTTCAATTCTATTTAATTCGGTCGCGTTTCTAAAAACATGCCTCCCAGAAAGCCATTTAGTATGAAAAACAAAGCAAACCAAAACATATATGGTTTATATAACAGCAGCTGTATTTGTATTTCTCTATGATGGTTCAATTTAGCTATTAATCCGCTGATCATATGCGTGCCGAACCGTGGGGTTGATCCGTGCCGGGAGAGACCCATCCCTATATCAGCCAATCGCTGTGGCAATTCTGAGTAAGCTCGTCATGAGAAACAACGTCATCCCTAGCAACGACGTCAACCCCGCCCTCACTCTTAGCTAGGAATTCCTTAGTATGAGTTTGTCTTTGCAGCTTTGTGAATAGGTTTTAAGGTGGGACTCCTAACTAAAAGGTTTTAGTGCGATTTAGAAGTATTCCTAGTGGTCAGATAAAATGCTTTGTGAATAAGGGCCCAGATCTGCAGTTCTCCATCTTCTGGCATCACTAAAATTAGTTGTTAGTAAACCACTGCTCAAGAAACCAAATCTCAATCCTGATCATTTGAAAAATTAGAGACCAATCTCAAATTTCACTTTCATATCCAAAATATTAGAGAAAACGTTTGCAATGCAATTACAGTCAGGATTTAGAACTCAACCTAGTACTAAAACAGCACTTGTTAAGGTTGTACAACCTCCTATTGTCATCAGATTGCCTGTCAGTACATGTCTTTTCTTGGACTCCTCGACCTAAGTGCAGCTTTTGATACCGTCTACCATGAGATTTTATCTGCTTCTACCTGGTTCAGAATGAAGCTGCTCATATTTTGACCAGAGCAAAGAAGCATGAGCACATCACCTCAGTGCTAGCAACACTTAATTGGCTACCAATTACCTTTAGGCCTGGCTTTCAAAGCCCTACATGAGCCCTTGCACCAGTGCATTTAAATGATTTACTTCTTAGAATTTCCTTTTTCATTACAGGTGGTAGAGCTTTCTCATACAGAGCCCCACTACTGTAGAACAACAGGTCAAAACTGATAAGGGAATCACAGTCTCAACACTTAAGTCTATATATAGCCATGGGTGGGGTGGGGAGCAGGGGGGACATGTAGATACAAAACATTCCCTTTCATAGTGCCCTTGTTACAAGGTCTTCAGTTCTCCAGTGCTGCTAAAATAGTTCCCTTATTCCATATAAGGCAAAAGCCACATTCGGATCCCTGACTGTAAACAGTTGAATCTCAGCAGAAAGGTTTTCTTGACCTGACTGCTCATGCATGCTCACTGCAGCCGAGTGTGACTGTGTCTGTTGAACCAAATACAGGCAAATGACATACAATTGACATGTAATTGAACCTGTCCCTGCCCAGAGGACAAAAAACACACCCTTCTCCCTGGATCTGTGTAACACGACACACGGTACAAAATACACTCCAAGGAAAGCTACAGTTTGGAACTCCAGTGGATTTCCATGCTTTATTTTACAATGGTTTTATGTGGATAATAACACTTTATCCATATGAAGCTTGGTGTTTTGGACTTACTGGAAGTGGCTGAAACATAAACGCACTATCCTGAAAGCCACGGCCGCAACTTTGTTTATTTTTATGTTTCCTCATATTTTCGCTTTCCCTTTTCCCTGTGTTCTGGTTCTCCCTGTCAGTTTTGTGTTTGTGCGTGTGTGTTGTGGGCGCGGCTTTCCTCCTCTGCATTCTCCAGCTCCCTCTTGATTACAACGGATCTGCGACACCTGCGCTGCCTACTCACCTGTCATCAATTATCATCAGCCCTGCAGTGTATATCAACCCCGGTTTCGCATCCATTCACCATCAGATGGTTGTCTCCGCTTCAGTGATAGCTACACGCATCAAGACTTCTCCCAAACCGTTTTCTTCCGCATTTATTATTCTTCGTCAGTTTAGATGTGTATTATCCTCTCTGTGTCCAGGTTCACTCCTCGCCTGCCCGTTTCCCTACCGGCCTGCCTGCTTGCCTGCCTGCTGCCTGCCTGCCTGCTTCCTTGCCTGCCTGGCTGCCTGCCCACTTCCCTGCCTGCCTCCTGCCTGCCTCCTGCCTGCCTGCCTGCCTGCCTACCCACCTGCCTGCTTGCCTGCCTGCCTGCCAGCCCGCTTTCCTGCCTGCCTGCCCGCCTGCCCACTTATCTGCCTGCCTGCCCGCTTCCCTGCCTGCCTGCCTGTCTGCCCGCTTACCCGCCTGTCCTGCCTGCCTCACCATCACTTACCTACCCCAGTCCCTGTTTATAATAAAAACCTTCATTTTACCTCATCCTCAGTGTCTGTGTCTGCGTTTGGGTCCGATCTGTGTCACTCCTAACAATAAGGCGATCTGATTTGTGAACGCCAAAGTTTATAGAATGCAGTAACTGCATAAATGGGGGAAGAAAAATGTTTATGATGTGGTACAGAGTGTAATAGTGGGTGTGGAGCTGTGGAGGGTTCAGGTGTTTTATTTCCCTGTACTCTAATGACACAGCTAGTGACTGCCGTAATGGATATAGAGTGTTTTCATTGAATATATGTTTGTTGAATATTGAATTTTACAAAAAATGTAAGCACATCCAAAATGAGAACAGAAATATTTTACAAACAAAGGTTCCCCTAAGCATTCATTTCTGATGAAAAAATACAAATGTGAAATATTGGCCTTTATCTCATTTTGTAATACAACTTTTCATTTGGATGCCAGATCACTTGGTTTTTGCATTTTACTTTTCTCTACAGAATGCCAATTAGTAATAAATTATATAATTATAGGACTTAATCATTTCTAGCCTATAGTCCATATCTGGGAGCATGTTCATTTTAAGCACAAGGATGTGTGTTCAAAAACAAGTTTTAAAGTTGGGTCCATTGAGTTAATTCTGTCTCCATCATTTTTTTACAAATATTGTTGAAATGAGAAGTTACTGTGGGGTGCAAGGAAGGTTTATATATCTACACCAAGATATTTAAGGTGGGCTACGACTGAAATATTGGCAGTTATATTTCTCACTTGCTGCAGCAAGGCAGCCAGTTAGTGTACTATACTGATATCAAACTGAAATGATAAAAAATAGTCTTCAAAGGGTGGAGTAATTGGGAAACATAATCAATACATTGTAAAACATATATAAAGGGAAATATAATGTTAGGTATACATATTGTTATGTGAGACCATTCCATTAACTGACATATGGTCTGAGCTAAAATTTGTAACGAAAGCAAAGACAATGACAGAGAGAGGAGGGCAGCCCTGGTGGGTTAGACACAAAGATCATTGGGAAAGATTGTTACAGTTCATGAGAACTGCTAATAGATTTGTATAAAATACTTTTATAATATCAATAAAATCCCTACTGAGGCCTATATCGTTTGTTCATGTTCCACTCTAAGTGGTTAAAGGCTTTTGCAGCATCTAAAGACCATTAGTAGCACAGTAGATTATGATACAGTTTAAAATGCTTAATAAATTCTGAGTAACTACATTGCACATAATTAACAAACGTTGATGGAATTAGGGGTGGACGGTATACCGGTAAGATGGTATACCATGATATTAAAATATGAAATAGTACTATCATAAACTTAATGTAATACCATGATAGTAAATCATGTGACAAAAGCTATTTTCATGCAGAGAAAACACTATTTCAACCATTACCCTACTAAAATGTCTTAAATAACACATATTAAATAATATAATACTGGACATGGAGTGTCTGCTAATGTAATTTAATCCCGCCACCTGTTTGGCTGTTTTTTGTTTTGTTTACAACACGATTGGGCACATGTAGACATCTCCCTCACATTTCCCAACCCTGGTAGGTAGCTGTTATTAGCTAGCTAGTTGAGCGAACTTGTTCATCCATGTGGACTGACTTTGGATTCAGAAAAAAAGATGGTGTTGTTGAGAACAAATCTCCCATCTGTAGAGAAAGTGGGAAACGTAATGGCCAGAGGAGGGAACACGTCAAACCTTGCATTCCACCTGCATGAGCATCATCCTTCACGTTATGCCACAATGGAAAAGGTAAGTAGTTAAAAATAATACTAGATCCGATAAGCTGACAACGCAATAAAGCAAAATGTTGCTTAATTCACAAAGTGAATGATTTAAATTGATTTAAACATACAATTACAAGGAGTGAACTATATTCAGTTGCATTTTTTGTTTTATATTTCAATTAAAATGGTGTATGAATCTGCAAAGAGCCATACAATAAACATATTGAGTTGTAAACCTTGTATGATACTTTTTTAGCTTAAAAACTGATACCGTGATATACCAAAAACCATGATATTGAGTAGTACGATTATCATACCGTGAAAATGTCATACCATCACAGCCCTAGATGGAATATATAATGATGGAATATATATCCTTCTGATCAAATTATCATATGCACTAACATATATTCATGTTGGATTAAAATATGTTTTTGAAAGAGGTATAATGCATGTATTAATGCTTTATTAAAAGTTAATAACTGCAGTAAGTGTTACCAGCAGTTTTTATGTCTACTGCTGAATTAATATGGTAGTAGAAAGTGTTACTTATTATTGGATGCCCTCCCAAAAGGGATTTATGAATTTAAGGCAGAGGGCAAGTACTTCAGTGTATAGCTTAATAACAGAAATGATCTTCATAATGTACACTATATGGCCAAAAGTCAGTGGACACCTGACCATCACACCTATATGAGCTTGTTGGACATCCCATTCTAAAACCATGGGCATTAATATGGAGTTGGACCCCCCTTTGCGACTATGACAGCTGCCACTCTTTTGGGAAGGCTTTCCACAATATTTTGGAGTGTGTCTGTGGGAATTTGTGCCCATTCAGCCAAAAGAGCATCTGTGAGGTCAGGCACTGATGTTGGACGAGAAGGCCTGGCTCGCAATCGGCATTCTAATTCCTCCCAAAGGTGTTCAATGGGGTTGAGGTCAGGGCTCTGTGCAGGCCAATCGAGTTCTTCCACACCAAACTTGTCTAACCATGTCTTTATGGACCTCGCTTTGTGCACAGGGGAACAGTCATGATGGAACAGCAAAGGGCCTTCCCCAAACTGTTGCCACAAAGTTGGAAGCGCCTAATTGGCTAAGATGTCTTCGTATCCTGTAGCATTAAGAATACCCTGCACTGGAACTAAGGGGCCTATCCCAAACCCTGAGAAACAGCCCCAGACCATTATCCTTCCTCCACCAAACTTTACAGTAGGCACTATGCATTCCGAAAGGTAGCGTTCTCCTGGCATCCGCCAAACCCAGATTCGTCCATCAGACTGCCAGATAGTGAAGCGTGATTCATCACTCCAAAAACACGTTTCCACTGCTCCAGAGTCCAGTTTCGGCATGCTTTACACCACTCCAGCCGATGCTTGGCATAGCGCATAGTGATGTGAGGCTTGTGTGCAGCTGCTCAGCCATGGAAACCCATTCCATGAAGCTTCCGACACACAGTTCTTGTGCTGATGGTGCTTCCAGAGGCAGTTTAGTACTCTGTAGTGAGTGATGCAGCAGATAATAGGCGATATTTACGCGATATGCGCTTCAGCACCCATCGGCCACGCTCTGTGAGTTTGCGTGGTCTACCACTTCGTGGCCGAGCTGTTGTTGCTCCTAGGCGCTTCCACTTCACAATAATAGCACTTACAGTTGACCGGGGCACATCTAGTAGGGCAGAAATTTCACGAACTGACTTGTGGCATCCTATGACAGTGCCGCGTTTAAAGTCACTGAGCTCTTTACGAACCATTCTGAATTCTAAATGTTTGTCGGCTGAAACACCTGAACACAATAATTAGTAGGGGTGTCCACTGACTTTGGGCCATATAGTGTATTTATCTCTGTTGTCTACACAGTGACTGCAGTATTGATGTCTCTTGCAATATAACCTTTTTCCAACTGCTGGAACAGTGAACATTTCAAAACACCTGAATCCAGGATATCTCAAAGAATGCAGGGGGCACGTTATAGAGAGATTATGAGATGAAATGCAGGGCCAGCAGCAGTGAAGCCATGCCCCCTATCAAAGCCTGGTGACCTGCAGCAGGTGTTCCAAAACTTCCTGTGCCTTGCACCCACTTAATGATAAAATACATTTTCTGTGACTCACACGAAAAGACTAGCCTATGTTCACAAATCTGGAATTAAAATGTTTTTTTAACATATGTAAAAAAGTGAAAATGTATGATGTGAAGTATGCTTTTTTCATATTTATCTTGTGAACATCTTTGACCCTTCTCAAGGCCCATCTTTTGTAGAATCCGCAGAATAATTAAACTGCAAAGCACAGTCTAAATATGTCAATTTGATTTCCATTTCATTAAATCTATTTAGTCTTATTATGGTGGAAAGTGTAAAAAATTGCATTTTGCTGATGAAAGCTTTGTCTAATTCCCCCAGAAAATGTATATACATAACTATGAGATAATTCATACAACTATAACTTACAAAGGGTGTGAGCTTGTCTGCTATTGCAAAAATATTATGCATTAAACAAGTCATCATTGATATGTGTCCATTAGACACAGGTCATGTCCCGTCAATGTTCAATATAATATGTGAATATTATTTTATATTATTTTTATGATTACTGTTTTAAAATGAGAACCACTACCGCTGATGCCAGTAACAGTAGAATTGGTAATAAAAATCGAATACAAATGAATTGATTTCAAATGCAGGGACTGACATTAAGCAATCTGCGCCACGTGTCCTTTAGAGAAGTGAACAGTATTTTATGCTTATCCAGAGCATTCTGTAACTCTTAGTATTTTTTTCTCCTTTATTTAAGTACCTTTCAAGCACAAGTTTACGATGAATGTGACTTAACACAGGCGTAGCACCAAACAATACGGCAGAAATCTTTTGCATAATTGAATTGCATTTGGAGAGCATTTTAATTAAAGCTAAATAAATAAATATAAGTCAGGCAACAGTTGACTGCGCAAACTGTCAACCCAATTAGATTTATTTCATGTTATGTTTCTCAAAACATTGCAGTTATCCTTAATGAATTAGCTTAATAATGAATAATAACAACTTGAAAGACACACCATATCAACAGGAACTATACATTTAACTGTTTTTACATCATGGTATCTTTCATACTTTTGTAGATGTGGACACAATATTGTTGGATACTATAAATACGTACTATTTTGAGAACATTCTTGGTCAACGGAAGCCCTGACTGTGAACCCTGTCATTTTGGCCAAAGCTCCAATAGATGCAAATTTACATGGGACAAGAGTTCACCCAAACAGTACAATATGATGGCTACCTAGCTAACTGTGTTATATCTAAAGTTAAACCAGCTTGCATGCTAACTAGCCAACTCATACAGGCTGATCGGCATCTTTCTAAAAACCTGTAGCTAGCTAAAATCGAGATAACTTTTGTGATGTTAGATTCCCAACTAATTGGAAATCAGCTACAAATAAATATTGGTTCTGCCGATCAATGTATTGCTTATTGATGATAATAAAAACTGTTCTCGTGTTGATTTCATGTACACTGCTCAGTTACATAGCATACATGCTAACTAAGATAATGTTAACGTCTTACCTCAGAATTTGAGTCCCTTGAACAGGTTCATCCAAGTGAGATAAGACAGACAGGGCCGGTGTGCCATTCTCAGTCTCCTCATTTTTGTGCTTACGTGTTATATATCTTAAAATTCCTCTTCCGCTTTTAGCCATATCACAAGCCACACTGGGTGAGCCAGCTATGACAAAGAGAATGATCTCAGTGCAAATAAAGTCAAGAAGTCTTTTTTTCCCCCTTTCATGGGTTTCTGATTGGTTGAGTGTTTTGATACAATTCAACAAATGCATAAGCTAGCAGAAATGGTTTTGCATTAATGTACCAGCGTGAGGATCAGTATGCGCACACGGCTTTGATGTTTTTTTCAGGTTCAATGCTTGCATTCAGCTTCAGCATAATTTAGGGAAAGTTTCATTTTTCAATCTTTCATTTAATTATTTGCAATCACCCCAGAAGCATCCCAAAATGTATTTAGGCTCCTCTCATACTCATTCTTTTAACATTCCCAGGACTACGGCATGCCGTTAGGTTGAAGCTCTGTAGTTGGTCCTCTAGTTTCTCTCCACAGAATATTTTGCGACAGAAACCAATAGCTTGTTCTGCTTGATTAACATGAAAGTCTGTTTTGGTCACATAACTTAATATATCAGTGTTGGTCCATTGATAGTTGGTTTTAATGTTGGTTTTAGCGCTGTGTGACAACCTGTTTGTAAATGGTGCTATACAAAAATAAAGATTGATAATGTTTCCAGCATGTCAAACTATGCATAAGTTTAATTTTTCTTTTCTTGTTCCAAAGATTCTACTCGTCTACTCGGACAACCAAATAAATAATTCACTTCTTTCTTCAGTTCGATTGCTTATTTTACTTTTCCCGAACAAATGGACAAGCCTTCATTTATTTGCCTGAAATACAACTCATCCACATCACTGGAATAACCATTGTATTCTTGAAAGCCTCTCTCTCTCTCTCTCTCTCCCTACCTGTCAACCACCCTCTCATTTTGCAGGGGACATAATTAAACTGAGAATTTGCATACAGGACACTGTAGCATCAAAGCATAATGACAGTGACACAATGATACAAATACCACAAAAGATAAGAAGAAGAAAAAGAAGAGGAAGAAGAAGAAGGAAAAAATATGAAGAGTAGCAAATTACGGGCACCCACAGAGAGACACTGGAGAGATGCTGATCTGACTCACACTCTAATCAGGCGTATTATTAGTGGACATGTTTGCTCTGTGGGCAGGGACTCATTCCAGCAGAGATGTGTCTCGTGAAAAGCAGCAGCATCTACACCTGAAGAGGGTGATTGCCTGCTGCTTCCCTGCAAACAGCTGATTTCAGTGATGCTCAGAAACTGTTCAATCCCATGATGAATACCTTGAATAAACAATTATTCTTTTCCTGTTGTTTTTCTTTCAGATTTTGTGGTGGGCACCTTTATAAAAAAAAAAAATTATTTAGGATTTTTCCCAATTTTTTCTCCCAATTTTACCCTCTATTTCTTCAATTCAACCTCCCCCACAAGCCCACTGCCCGCAACTATTGGGCCAGCCATTACCCCAGGGCCGGCAATGAACCTATCCCTTCGAGACAGAACTCGCTTATTCGGTTTGCCCTCAGGGAAGCTTTCTGTGCTCCCCGGGACGACAGCCAATCGTTGCCCCCATGCAGGGCTCCTGGCCAGAGCCAGGATTGAACCCCTGCCACAGTGGATAACCTCGCACTCCGGGCAAGTGCCTTTACCGTTATGCCATCTGGGAGCCCTGCAGGCACCGTTTTACGGAGAAGTAAAAGAAGCCATGGATCAATATTTCTGAGCAGGAACAGAGATTCAGTATTTCTAGATGTTTCTCAGACTATTTGACTCTTGACAATGCATTTCGATGTTATGATGAAATGTATTTCGAATACAAGTTTGCAGCAAATTTACTCTGGAGAGCAAAAATTAAGAGCTTTCACAAACTGCAAAACACTCACCCACCAGGTGACAGGTGTTACCAAATTGCAGAAAATTGCAAAGTGGTATTGTTTAATTTGAGCAAGCCTCACATGTTGCTTCAGATTTAATTAATCATTTATATTTGAGCACGGTTGGTGTGTTTCCAAGTCAGCCAAGGAATTGTATAAATATTGTGTGAATTTGAACTCTCTCCATTTACTGTACCATTTAATTATCCCATTTTTCAAAGTGATCATCTTGAAAACTCAAAAACATTGCTCAAATTTGGGAATCAACATTCTGAAGTTGCGTGAATTCCCTCTTTTTTTATTTTTCTTCCTAATTTACTTTACTGATATACCACGCACACTCCACCCATACACCAGGGGCACTGCAGCAACACACTCAAAGCACTCCTCCCAGGTATGTTTGCACCATACAGCCCACACAGTACCATGAGATAGAGCTAGTTTAACTGCAGAGGTTTATCCCTCAAAGATGACAAGTGCTAAATGTTCCTAAAGTGGTGCAGTCAAAAATAACCGTATTGTAAGGGCCACTAGGGTGCGTGCTTGGTTTGCTCAACTAAACGCTTTCCCAACATTTAAAAATTATTATTGACTCTTTCCAGAAAACATTCATTTCAACCCGTCCGCACTCATTCAGGCTCCAATTGAGCTGGCATTTTAAATGTTAACTGTAACGGCGACCACTGGATGTGTTTTGGCCGGCTTTGAGAAGTTGTAAAAAATAATGATAGCCTGCCCTTTCAAATGAGGAGAGACCATGACCTCACTCGACCCCTACCTCCCTCACCCGCTGTGGAAAAGCTTCCCACACACTTTCAATTAGGTGTTTCTGACCGTCCCGCTCCACAGCCTACAGGAGATATGTCTGTTCGACAACGGTCGCTGGGGGAGGCTAACTCTCATATCGACCAGCTCCAGTAGCTTCAGGTCTGCCAAATATGATAATAATATACAGGTAGCTGCCAAAATAAAGGCATCACTTTGATAACCTGGGGATGACACCCGGAGATGACATGGCCCTGGCCCGGGCTAGGAGAGTCTCAGCCGGGCATGTGGGGGCTACACATCCTTTATTACAGATAAAGGATCCCTCATTTACTCAAGTGTTGCCTTTGTTTTGTTAGTTACCTGTATATTTAAAGGATAGACAGTAACAGACAATCAGACTCCCGCTCTGGGAGACTTAACGTTGGATTTGGGCGGTGTGCGCCCCAGGCGTACGGGGGGTGTAAGCATGGGCTGTTTTAACGCATTGTGACACCTAGTCCTAAGGGTCGTGCTGCACACGAGCTGCCTCAGCAAACAATGGAATTCGCCCCCAGTCATGTTTTATTCAAAACGCCTCTTTGAGGAGTTATGGAGAGAACGATGACACACAGCGAGAGCGAGCGAGGAAGGAGGGCGGAAAGGAAAGTGATTTAAATATTTAAATGTATTCCTTAGAGTTCTATTACACCTTTTAAGCTGGCAATATTTTATCCGTCGCTCTCATTCAGTCAGAGTGTCACGTTGAGCTGCAACTTATTGTTTTGTTTTCCACTTTGAGCTGTACACAGCTGTTTATTTCCACCTCAGTGTCCTGAAAATTATATTACATATTTAAATTTCCTCACATTACATTTTTTTTATCCATCTGAATGTACTTTCAATATAAATCTTGAATCTGGGTCAGGAAATTAATGCTGGGGAAGTTTCTATTTTCTTTTTTGTCTTCTGAAACTTTGGATCTTTCAGGAGAAGCACAGAAACCTTTAGCAGGGCTGTCAGTTGATTGAAAATGCAGAATTTGTTCAGCACAGTAGAGACCCCACGTTTTATTTCAAAGCTCACCCCAATGAAAACAATCTGGATATGTACAACCGCAAGTTCACTTTATTCTCTGTCAGGTCAGGCAAGAAGTGACAAATGTGCACTTAGCTAAAGAGGGAGGGGATAACTCCCTTGTCTTAAGGTAGGTAGGTATGTGTACTTAGGTTTAGTTGAAATTAGTCATAAATTGCCAAAATTACCTCATAGTTCCTGCAGTCAGTAGAATTTCTTGGAATAACATGGATTAAAAATCATATAATTTGGGGGGGAAAATAAATATGTGAATATAGTAATTTGATGGGGGCATTACAAAACAACTAGTCAGAATGCAGTAATCGTTGATAAACTCAATGACCACTAAAATTAGTTTGTGTTTCAGATGCGTTACACTGCTCTACTGCATATGTAGCCTGTTAAATAGTCTTATACAAAAGTACTAAAATAGTTGTCAATTTAATAAATAACAGTGCAGCAAATTTGCTTATACAATGAAAAGTTTTGTGGTTTGCTGGCGACAGGGTATCTGTGTTCATGTTGAATTATATGAGTTGTACAGTGCTATACTATGTCTGGCATTTTTGCTGAGGTATTTTTTATATCCTGTGATGTAGATTTGTGCTCATAAACAGGCTGTAAACTTTGCTTAGTGCTGCATTGCGCTCGTGTTAATGCCAAAATAAAGAGACTATGCAACTTTCTGCATGTAGGATGCATGCCATTTAAGGAAAAGGGCATAATCTCCATTACTTTACTAATATTCAACTGGTATTACAGATGTTTCTAGATTACAGGGATGCATGTGTGCACGTTTAATATGAAATGTATCGATTTAATAACTGTAGTGAGGACACAAGGTTGTGGTATCAACAGAGCCGGCCTGTGGCATAGGCGATATAGACGAATGCCATGGGGCCCGTCCGTCCATAGGGGTCGCGCCAAATGAGGGAGAGGGGAAAATATAACAGGGAAAAAGAAAAGCGATCTTCTGCAAGAGACTCAAAACCCACCTTTTTAGACTCCACTACCACTGAATTCTGTACATCTAGCTAATTGTCACCACCACTGCCTGCTTACTCATAAAAAAATTTAAATGTAAAAAAATTAACTTTTTCCTTCCCAGTGTTACAGGTATGGTAACGCAGCTGCCTGCAATGATGTCTATCGCTGTATTACTGCACTGATCTCTTGCGCGAACTATGATTGTTCCTACCATGTATTTATGCACATCTTGTAAGTCGCTCTGGATAAGAGCGTCTGCTAAATGCTTAAAATTTAGAATGTAAGAAAAAACATGCACTTCTTTAAACAAAATGTTTTAAATTAAAACACTATTTACTAGGCATTTGGGAGTCATGTCAACATCATTTTGAGAAATAAACTTTTTCTTTTAAGTGTGCTGCACAAACCATAAATATTTTCAATGGTTTGTATTTTGTGCAATACCCCTATTTATATTATATTTATAATTCTTGTTATATTTAGTGCACTTAGCACTGATTTCTTTAATATTGTTGTAATTCTGTGATTTGTTTCTAAAATTAAAATAAAGTCTCAAAGACATGCAGTAGTTTCTGTGCAAGTGTATGAACACAATGATTGGTGGTGGAATTGGCACCAGCTAAAATCTTGCCTAGGGCACCAAATTGGTCAGGGCTGGCTCTGGATATCAACAAATAAAATAAAATCTCTCTGGAGTGAGGCATTTGCTTAATTTCATTAGAGTCAACACAGTTTAACGGTCGGGGTTCATTTACAAGACTACATGCAAATGGTATGAAAATAACCGAAAATAAAGCAGACCAATTGCCCAAACATATACACTGTTAAAAGTTATACCTCTACACTGTATTGAGAGGCACATTTAAAGTCAGATTACATTCAGGTCCACCCCAGGTAACCCCAGCCCCCTGCAGAACACTGTAAATAAAAGATTTTATCTCAATTGATTTGTCTCTCAACAGAGCGGTGGTGCTATGTGGTTGTATATCTTTCCTTCCCCCTCTATCCCTCTCCTTACCCTCCCCCTATTTTCTCCCTTTCTCTCTCTCTCTCTTCCCCATTCTTTCTCACTCTCAGGAAGTGTTGCGGGTGGTCAGAGGCCTGATAAAAGAGAGAGTAATAACTGTTTATCAGATGATTCCGGATTTTAGTTGGCGATAGCTGATTGTTGAACTGGTTCGTTATTTCTTCCACTCAAGTTCCAAAGGAGGAACAGATGACCTTGGTAGTGACCTAAACCCTGAGTGAGCTCACTAAAGCACAAGCTGGCTTAAACATTGGCACCAGGTGTCAATGGTTCACCTGTAGAATTTTACTGAACTGAACTAGGGGGCAATTGGCTGTACTGTAGAATAGCATTGTTCTGTTTAGATTGTACAGTAGCATTGCCCTTTCCTGACTACAAGATATCTTACAAAGGCCCTGCTAACATGCTGTACTGGAGAACATGATTTCAACATGTTTAATTCAGTCATGCCTTATGACTTGTATCCAGATGAGACATATCATTTGCCTGACAGGTCAATACTGGCCAATACCCACGCAATATGGGTGTTCCATGTGTATTGTCCCACATTTCTGAGTTTCTGGGTTCCCAGAACATTTCAAGACTGGGTTTTGCTTTAAGACATTTCAACAAACAAGGTAAACTATTCAAAGATCGGGGATTGGTACAACCTAAGGGGTAATGGCAATTTCTGGGCAGCAAAAAATGGACTACAAGAGCTGAAGTATTTTGTTCACAGATGAGTCCCATGGTTTAAAAAAAAAAAGAAAAGAAAAAGGGGTTTTAAAGAGCATTGTCACATACCACATGACAAATCCCCAGATGTGAGCAGAGCAACTGATGGTAAGGAGTGGTAAAGGAGTGGGGTTTGCCGGTCTCCGGACCGGATCCTTATTTCTGTCTCTCTCCCAGACCCGGGAGAGAGAAGCAGCGAAAGAGCAGGTTAAATAAAACAAACACAAAACACAAAGTCTTCACCCTATTCGCCCCGAAGTGGTCGGGCAAAAACAATGAACTAAAATAAAATTAAAATAAGCAAAACTAAATTAAAGCCAGTCTCCTCCGAGGAGGTAATCCCCTTCCAGGGAACGAACGCACGCACGCACACGTGCCACTCTTTCAGTGAGAGTTCTCGGGCCAATGACCAGAAACACTCCCCACTGCCTTAGTGCAAGTTCTCTTACCCAAACACAGAGAGAGAGAGAGAGAGAGAGAGAGAGAGACTTCCCACTCTCCGGTGTGAGCCCTCTCTCTATTCACGATCACACCAAGGGAGAGAGGCGGACACTCTTTCAGTGCACCCTCTTTCTTGCTTTCCCACACACACAGGAAGCACTCTACTCAGTCACTCTTAACGAACACACACAAACTATCCACACATAGACTCCGCCTCCCAGAAGCTTGGATTACAGACACGCACCACCATGCCCGACAGAGTCACATCAAACACCAACACTCACAAACGACACGCCCACGTGAACACCAACGCACACGCACACGCACACGCACACGCACACGCACACGCACACGCACACGCACACGCACACGCACACGCACACGCACACGCACACGCGAATGCCAAAATGAACACTTGACAAGACACACACATGAATGACAAGACTAAGACTGATTCCCCACTCGCCCCACCTGCTCTTAAATAGGCTTAACTTTCTGCCTGGCTCAGGTGGGACTCGTGAGACAATCACCTGTCTATCACTCACACATCCAATCACAATCACTAAACAATTGACAATTCACATACACCACACCCACTCACATTCTCCCACACAACCAGGTAAGTGAATAATCATTACCATCCACACCAATCAACACCAATTAAATAATGATTAAATAATTGTGACCTTTGGAACTAGAATTCCGGGCACCTGCCAGCAATATCGTCAACTGCAAGATTGCCAAACCTGGCCACTGAAAGTACAACTGTTCCAAAGGTCCTCCACAGCAATACTGTGGCAAAAGAGAGGCAACCTTGTAACTCCCCTGTTGCCGAGACCGACGCCCTCCACAAGTGTGTTGCATGTGCAAAGATTAATTATGATATTGCCTTATAATATTGCATTGACAGCACTAATTAAACATTTGTGCAATTTTTTCCTTCCACTTTTAATGGGTGGTTTTTGTGTTGAGTTCACACTGTTTCTCTTCTCTGTTGGAGTTGATTAAATCATGCGATGTGTTTTAATGAAGTTAATTCCAAAATGTTCTCTCTCTCTCTCTCTCTCTCTCTCTCTCTCTCTCTCTCTATCAGCAGTGGACCCTGTGCAAGTCACTGCAGCATAACAGACTCATTATCCTTCAGGGCACAGTTTGATGCTGACAGATTAATCCATCTCCATAGACAGACTCATTCCTGTATCTGAAGCAGTGGTGTGTCCAGGACATCTAATTTGGGCTGACAAAAGGAATATGGCAAATAATAATGTTGGAGTGTGGGGGGCAGGGGCTCCCCCCCTCCCAACACAGTCAAATAGATCAACTATATTACATAGCAACTAAAACTTTATTAAGAAGCGCTCCTTTAGGGTAAAGAGGACTTGTAAAATGAACAAAAAAGTAAAGCCCCAGTATGAAATTTCACATTTTTAATGCCACTTTGTTCTAGGGCCTCACCGGGCGACATCTGTCAGCATGCAGCTACCAAACCCCAAATCTCCATTTCAATTCCATTTGTCTGCACAAACTATCAAATCATGCAAGCAGCACTGGAAAGCACTGCCATTTGTGATTAATGGGAGGCTCTGGGACTCGACTGCCCAAATTGTGCCTCATGTCACAGTGTTTTGTGACACGTGTGTGTTTTTTATTAGTGAGTTTATTCTTCGGGTCCTGTCATCCGAGCTCCTGTCAGGAGCAGTCACAGCTCGCTGCCAACTGGTCCCCACAAGGGACAAACACAGCCAGAGCGCGCATAAAGGCCAGAGCTGTCAATCAGTCCGACAGTCCTCAGATTGCACTGCACCGATGGAGAGACGGAAAGAGAGATGTTTTTTTCACCTCTGTCTGGCTGTTGTCTCAAAGTCTTTACAGAAACACATGACTTCAAGGATTTCACAGAGGTTACAACTGAATGGAGAGAGAGAGAGAGAGGGAGAGAGAGAAAAAGAGCTAAAGTCAGATGAATATCATGAAGATAACTCTACAATCCAGCTATATCATTTTTACTGCTGACATTATTCTGGCCAAAGGTGTGCAAATTACAGTGATAGAGGTAGAATTCTGACCAGGGTACATACATTAACTCAACAGCATTGCTAGTCTACACACCAGCATATATGGACTGAATTTACCAGGTAATTATCTGCAATGAGCAAGCTCATTAATGAAGTATATGTTAGTATATAAGTTATATATCCATCCATCCATCCATCCATCCATCCATTATCTAAGCCGCTTATTCCTGGTCAGGGTCGCGGGGGGCTGGAGCCTATCCCAGCATGCGTTCCGGGTGAGAGGCAGGAATACACCCTGGACAGGTTGCCAATCCATCGCAGGGCACACACACCATTCACTCACACACTCATACCTACGGGCAATTTAGACTCTCCGATTAGCCTAACGTGCATGTCTTTGGACTGTGGGAGGAAACTGGAGTACCCGGAGGAAACCCACGCGGACACGGGGAGAACATGCAAACTCCACACAGAAAGGCCCCCGGCCTGGATTCGAACCCGAGACCTTCTTGCTGTGAGGCGACAGTGCTATCCACTGCACCACCGTGCCGCCTAAGTTATATATATATATACAGTATATATATATGTTAGTTCATAAGTTAACGTTGGGAGTCAATAGGGCTTAGGACAGGTGTGTATGGTGTGCAGTAGAAGTGTTCGGTGGAAAAAAGCTAAACAAAACTCAAAGTAAGGTGAAAAGGCACATTAACGGCAGGGCAGGGCCAGCTGTCCCTTCCTGGGTACCTGGATTTCGACAGCTGGGGAGCCCAGTTGGAAGGCATCTCAGCTGATGAAATGGCGTGCTTAGTTTCTCTTTTTGGTTATTTTATTTAGTTAGAGAGAAAAAAAGCTGAAGGGAAAATAAACAATGCTTGCATGTGAAGGTATGAGAAAAGGGAAGACTGGCAACTGTGAGGGTCCAAGGGTCAACTTTTATTCTCTGTTTCCAAGAAAGAGAACGCCTTTAGCCAGTGCAATTTCACCTCTTCTTTCTCTTGCCTTCATTAAAAACTACCTTCCATAGCGTGCCCCACAAAAGGGAGCAACCACCCCCCCGCCGCTTTTACGTCATGCAGCTTTGTGCCAAATTAAAGGAACAACTATAACAAAGCGTATTCAAATGGAGTTTGCAAGTGACATTAGCCCTAGGACACTTAACACAGAATTAAAAATATATATCTGTGTGTGTGTGGGTGTGTTGTACCTATTGTGTTGTGAGAGAGGAGAGGAGAAAAAAAGTAGGAGGAAAATAGTGGAGAAATGCAAAGTTCAAACTGCGGCCTATATAATCTCTCACTGGTTCTATTACACGGCAGCCTATCATTTCTCACTGCTGTCACACTGTGATCTGTAATCTGTCACTCCTGTCTGCACTCACTCCTGTTCTCCCATCTCTATAGACTGCACCCATCATTCACAAAGTTACCAAACCCAAATCCACTATGGCCAATCGCAGTCCAGGACCTGCCTCGGCCAATTACAATCCAGAAACCCCATACAACTCCAGAGGCGACTCTGCAACCATTAAATAGAGCAGGCTGTTACATTTGCACACAAGTAGCTGTCAATGGCTATTAAATCAATTCCATTTCAATGCTAGCACTTCACTGCTGGGAGTTGATCTGCATTCCTCCCCTTTATGTAGGTCTGGATCAATTGAATTAATGAATGTTTTCTGTATTTTTCTGCAGTAAACAACGCTGTTTGTAGCAAATGCCTTTGATGCATCAGGTAAGGTCCTAGTCAAAAGCATATGCACCCCTTCCGGGACTACAATGCATGGGAATGTGCAAAGTAGCCAATTAAGGCAGTCATTACAATGTGCTAAGATGATTAGTCTATCTGCCCCAATACTTGTTACACTTCTGTAGATCTGCAAATGGCAAAAGAGCCTATTGATAGACTTAATTAGTCGATTAATCGTCTATGTGCTTACTCTAATACACAGTGGGTGTTCGTTATCACTGGTCTCCCTGCCAACGGCAGAGTCCACCTGGAAGCCATAGATTTTCATCAGAGGAATAAGAAAGATAAAAGGATTGACGGTTTGAAGAAAAGAAAGATGACGCAAAGGACATGGAAGTCGTACTGTATAACGAGTCCCACTTAGAAACAGAATGACTAAGGTGAAACCTCCCTGTTCATCGAGGGAAAAGTTTGTCAAACATTTGTGACATTTATTTTCACTTCCACTTTCATTTTACCCCTGGGATAATTAGCAGGAAATCTCAGTGACTCCCTCCCCCCTCTCGATTTCTCCCGCTGAACCTCACGGAACGTAAGCTGACGCATGACGGGTCCTATTAAATCCAGAGGTAATGAGGGAGAATTTGGCTCCTACCGGTGCACCTGAGGCTTCGTGAGCGGTGATGGGAAGTTGAGCGTGAGAGTCGGACTGGGTGCCGTGACGACGGGGTGAACCTCGTCCCCCAAATGCTTTGCGTGTCAGGGGTGCTCATTCCGGTTTAAGCTCCATCAGCCCGAGTGGCTCGGGGATTTTATCAGTCCAATTAATCCGTCTTGCATCGCTGAGACCTGCCTGTCAAGTTGACGGATGGCAGAGCCTGGGGTTTATTTCCCGGTGTGATCTCTATCTGGCCCTCCGTCGCTCCAGCTCCGTTTGACAGGCATGATATGCAGAGGAGAGGAGCGTGTGTGTGTCAAGGCCTTGCCCGATTGTTAAAAATCACGAGGTTGTAATGCTGTCACACCCCCCGACCAAGACGATGATTCATTTAAGCGGAATCATAGGAGTCAGAGCTGACATGCTACATGAGTTTTGGAATTGCAGTCGCCACCTCTTTGTGTCTGTCATTTCATCCCTGTTTAAACCACTGTTCTCCCCTGGAGGCCTTTTAGGGAGAAGAAGTTCTTTGCTCCTTTAGTTCTTTAGCATTACTTTACACCTATAAAAAGAATAAAAGGTGGAGGAGGAGGACGAGGCAAGAGACTGTGTCACCAACTTATCCTCATGTCTCTTTCTCCTGGGCTTTCACTGTAAATAGCTCACCGTAGTCAGCCATTAATTTGCTGGTGAGTGGTTGCTTTTAATTGGTTGCTGTGACATTGGATCAAAGGCGCTGTGTGGTTTTGGCTAGAAATGAAGTCATGAGCCATTAGTCGTGGTTTGTGGATCTAACACAACCTGCTGATGCAACCTTAACTTTGATTATACTCCTATACCAGTTGCCCATCTCTACTCTTCTCTTGTCATATGACACATCGTTTATCAGTTATAGATGAGTTCATACAGGTAACTGTCAAAATAAAGGAAACATTTGAGTAAATGAAGGGTTCTGGGAGTTCTGGTTACCGAATGGTTTATGAGTATGAAAATGATGTAAACCATATGCCATGGCCTTCTCAGTCACCAGATCTCAACCCAATGGAAAATTTGGGAATTTATGGGAGATTATGGAGCGGCGCCTGAGACAGCTTTTTCCACCACCATCTACAAAACACCAAATGATTGAATTTCTCATGGAAGAATGGTGTTGCATCCCTCAAATGTAGTTCTAGACACTGGTAGAGTTCTATGCCAAGGTACATTGAAGCTGTACTGGCGGCTCATGGTGGACTAACGCCCTATTAAGACATCTTATTTTGTTGTTTCCTATATTTTATATATTATAGGGAACACACACACACACTTTCTATTCCTGTCTCTAAATCTCCAAAGACACTTGTCCCTGAAAGTCCCTGAATCCATCAGCGAATGTGCTGTCCTAAAAACTGTACATGGAAAACTAAAAATGGAATCTGTCAGTTTGCTATAATCCAGCCACTTGCATGTTTTAAACAATTACTGATGATGCATCTTTGCTCCTTCCTATAAGAGCTTAATGCGTAGGCTGTAAATGTGTTTCCTTATATAATTCTCATTTGCAAGTCAGACTTTTGGGATGATTAACTCTGTATCCACTTCCGAAAAAATGTGTACAGACTAGAGACTTGGACAGCAAGTCTCTAAGACCAATTTCCTCTCATTAAAATGTGTTCAGAAATTATCCTGTGTGGGGTTTTTTCAAGTTTACTGCATACGTCGGCTCCTTGAGTTTCTTGCATCTTCCCCAGTGCTGCCCTCGTCTCTCTCAGTAGTGGTATTTGCGTGTGCCTGTGCTACATAGCATTGTGTCCCTGCTGCATGATCTCATTCTCTGATAATGCAGCTAAATGAACATAATAACAATGAGAACGTTAGTGCACATTTTAGCGCACATTGCCTCGTGCACATTTTAGTGCACATTGCCTCGTGCACATTTTAGTGCACATTGCTTCATGCACATTTTAGCGCACATTAAACATTTAAAACACATAAAACATTTTAGCTTGATTTATGGGTTCTACAAATGTATTAGTAGTCTAGCTGGACACATGTTTTAAACACTTTTTAATCGACTGTGTGCTTCAGTTGCATCTGTTGGACAAGCTAGCTAGCTTACCTATGATGCCATAGGGTTGTGGGCTCATGCCCCAGCTGAGACACACCAAAAGCCCAATGTCTGTTTGTCCACCACTCAGTGGTGGATAAGTGTGTTAAAACCCTCTGATGGGGATGCTGTAGTGTATTTGGGGTACAGGTTATCCCACATCCCAGGATATCAGAAACTATATTCATGGACCACAGAAAAAGCTGACATTTCCATGTTGCCATGAGACACACAGCAGTGTGTTATCCTGTTGTAAAATATTTCATTATTAACAGCCTATTCAATATTTGTGAACATGAATAAAACATCAACAACAGCACCATTATATAAAATGTTGTGAAATAGTTTCACCATGACTTGAAAATGTCCATGAGATTTTGGAAGAACCGAGCTTTACACACAATGAAACGAATGAAAGTTTAATTTCAAATATTCTCTTTGCTGACAATGTGACATGGGGGTTGCCATGGGAAAATACTATGGGAGGAATAAAGCAAATGTGGTTATGATATAAAATATTTAATTTCAAAGAAATCAAGATGAAATAATGTTGCATGAAATACCTTTCAAAAAGGGAGAAGGACAGATGGGAGAGATACTAGGTTGGTACTCATTAGTAACAAAGTTTAGTTTTTCAATAAGATTTTTTTTTTTTTACAATATAACCAGAATATTATATGTAATTAACATGTATACTGTAAATCATTGGCATCTATTTAAATTGCTTTATATTTTTGTCTGATATATTTTGTTATGTTTATTTTTATTATTGTATATGCGTATGCATTTCATTCATTCATTAATTCATTGTTTTTTTATTACATTACCAGGACAGTTCTTTTTTCATTGGCTACAATCTCTTACTTCCGCCCATACGGCACGCTAAACAGACTATTGAGATATGGCATGTTTTTCCTTCACCTCCCTGTGCTTAATTGAAATATCCAAGCTCCCAACAAAACAAGATGGCTTCCATTTCTTCCACCCCCTCTGCTTCACGCAGAACTTGACCTTAAATTACTATATGGTTTGTTAAAGCAACCTCTCCCTTCAGAATGTTTCACCTTTCTTTATCCACTTCTTTGTGAAAAAGCCCCACTGCCAGCACCATGGCTCATTATCTGTAACTATGAGCAGTCATAGCAGAACTCTGAGTAGCTGCCCACTGTGCACTTCACATGCTGCCAGAGGCAAAGTTGTGGTTTCTTAAAGGTCAACCTATATTTATTCTTAATTACAAACAAGAACCATTTTGACATGTTATTCAAAACTTCATACAGACTAGGATATTGGTTTTTTTTTCTGCAGTGAAACATATAGGAACTGATTTGCACATTGGGACTCATAGCAAAATGATCAATGAATAACAGAGTTTATATTAAAGCCAAGGGGCCTCCAATCATGTATGAGGCGCCAAATGTAATGTACGCAACCAGAATAATCCACATGTATCTTTCCATGTTAAAGCTTAATCTTACTTCATTTTCCCTCAGAATTTATTTGCACCATGTTTTTGTTTTTTTGAGCTGAACATGTATATAATATGTGATGATTCCTCAAAAAAAGTGTAGAAAAACATGCTGAAAGTGGGCTACTTTCAATTTAAGTCACGCTGCCACAACTTCATTCTATGCTTCCTCTATCTGCAACAATAATATCATCTGAGATGCCAATAAAATATGATCAACTTCCAAGTGAACCACTGGCTGGGTGACTTGATTAGAAGTAATGGAAGTTGTTTTTGCATGCAATTTCAAGCGTTTTACCTGTGGGTACCTTGACTGCCTTTGTTTTCAAACATCACTGCTAACAATTCTAGCCAGTTGGTTTATTCTCTGTTCACGTAGACAGAAAATGCACAAAAAACTCCTCTGTGGATGCGTAGCACATCGTATTGAAATTACACTTCATTGATTGCTTGTGATCTATCACTTTAAGTCTTGGTTGCATGAAGGAAATGCATAAATTGTATAGTTTACTTAGCTTTTCTGTGATGGCAATGGGAGGTGTAAATCCACAACAAGATTTAAAACTCTTATGGTGAATATATTATCTCCACAACAAGGAAATAGAAACTCTCACCACAGGTAATAACTGTTGGCTGAATTCAGAAATTCTGACATTTTGACACATCGTCGTCCATGCAAAGAAGCTGTGAGTTTCCATTCAACTTATCCCATTCTGAATATCTGCTCTGTCCCCTTGCAGATCCACATACATAAAACAGCTAAATTAACTAGTTGAATTAATTGAGGGTACAATTGGCCATCAAATTGGGAGAAAATACAGAGGTAAAATCTGAAATAACAATTTTTTTGTTAAAGAATCTAGCACTGGAGCGGAGGCAATTCGGTTTCGGAAGTCAAGGCCAGTTATATCAGAACGCAAATGGAGTGTGACGTGAGATGACAGAGAGCGCTGAAAAAAGAGAATCATTATGGACTTCACCATGCTGAGCTTGCCCACGATGGAAGGGGAGCGATGCCTTTCCTCCCACACCTATGAATAGTGATGATTGGACAGCCATACGAGATTATGATGATTGTTAATCATCGGGAAGGGAACCCCCCCTGGAACAAAAACTATATTCCAGCCCTGGTCAGCCTTTTACTCGGCACAATTGTGGTCTACTTAAGGGGACTAATCGATCAGCAGACATCTGGCCCTGAGTCACCATGATATCAATCAATATCCCACCAGTCGGGCGACTGTGACACAACCACAATCACATCAAATTCCCTAATCTTGCTATAAGACATGATCAAGCAGCGATATTATGTACTCCAAAGGTCAAAGTCTCATAGCTCGTCTCTAATACACAACTATAACTTGAGTCACCCCATTAATATACTGCCTTACATCAAGTTCCACGGTCCTATTATAGCCAGCAGCGTGTTTTCATTCTCAGTAGAAGGGCAGAGGCAGACAGATCACTGCATCACAATGGCCGAGGTCACAGGAGGCCTCTATGCTGTAATTGAAAAGATTAGCCTATGAGATTTGTGCAAGTCTCAGAACAAAAATGAAAGACATTGTGAGCTGTAAAAGTGAATGTGTGTGTGTGTGTGTGTGTGTGTGTCTGTGTTTGTGTGTGAATGAATGAGAAATATGTATTTAAGAGAGAGAACAGAAATGTGTCTGTATGCTTATGTGTTTGAGAGACAGAGAGTGTATGTGCATGTATGGAAGAGAGATTAAGAGAAAGAGAGAGAGAGAGAGAGAGAGTGTGTGTGTGTGTGTGTGTGTGTGAGGTTCTTTGTTATATTATCTAACTAAGATCCCTACCTTCCCCTCAGTAATAGCTTTTTCACAAATGTCTGTCATTGTGAAAAGTCAAACGGGGAACTTTTCAGCTCAGTTTCCTTGCAGGGGGAACACACCAGATGTGGTCATCATTACTGGCCACTGGCAGAAGGACTAACAGCCAATTCAATTCAAACCACACATTTTGATCTTTCAGCAAGACAATTATCCTAAGCATACCTCAAATTCGACCAAGAAATGGTTCCAGACCTGAACCCAATCGAAAATGTGTGATTGTGAATTGAAGAGTGAATTGAATTGACAAGTGCAGACCAAATAATCTGAAGGTTTTTGAAAGATGGTCAAAGATCCCCCCAATATGTTCACCAATCTCATACTACAGAATGCAATATGTGATTGCAAATATACCTGCATACTGTGAGCTTCTGCCCAGCCTGTCAGTGCTGGAAAGATTAATTTGTCTTTCTCTACATCCCAGTTTATAACCTCAAGGTTTATGATGCAAAATACACACCCTGGTGTGCCAGAGTGAACTATACATGTTATACTATACACCCTGGTGTGCCAGAGTGAACTATACATGTTATACTACACACCCTGGTGTGCCAGAGTGAACTATACATGTTATACTATATATCCTGGTGTGCCAGAATAAACTATACATGTTATACTATACACTCCACCACTGTGAAGTTATGGAGTTAAACCACATACTGAACTCAAGTTTGTGTGTTACAGTATACTATAGTGTTTTTGGATGTTACATTTCTGTGTCAGAGCGAGTTTTTGAGTGTAAAAGTTTGTGCGTGAATGAATTTCTATTATATCGCACACCTAGGTTATCAGAATGAACTGGGTTGTTGAATCATGAACCCTTTTCTTCTTACTAAATTAGCTGGTTGCAGACATACAGGCATACATACACACACACACACACACAACATGCATGTGTACACACACAGGCATACACACATACAACACATGCACACACATACAAGAAGCAGTTTCCCTGAGATTGGTGGAGTGCAGATGAGTTAATAATCTCAGCTCTAAATATTCACTGCGCATTGAGTCGGGACAGATTGCCTCGCTGTGGAAGAAGAGCAAATCACTTGTGCCCTGTTTCTGTCTCCTGAGATACATGTCACACCGCACCCACAAGTGAAATCCCTAATTCTAATGAATTTCTACTGTGCTCCTTTATTCTTTCTCCGGACAAGAAATATCCCAAACTGCACACTTTCAGCATCATAATCTTATCCTCAGAGGCGTATTCTACACCAATTACTACACGGAAGCCAGTGCTTTTTGGCACTGCCTGATAAAGGTTGTTAATAAATCGAATGTGATGTTATAAACTGAAACCTATCTTCATTAATATCCATCTCTGAATATTCCTTTGGAATATTCCCATGTGGCAAGACACCAAATCCTGAGCAAACAAATCAATTCATAACAGCAGCTGAATTAATTTCTGCACTCAAATGCACGCGCGCACACCCTCTGGAAACTGGCACTCTCAGGTAATTGGAATGGCCGTCATCTGGAGTCAGGGGGATGCCAAAAAGAGAGAGCATCTGTCTCTCCCTTGCCGAGAGACGTAACCATTGAGAGAGGCTTCCCTGAATTGAAGCTGTCAGATTAATCCAGTGGGTTTCGATTGGGGCACAGCACTCATTTGTCATTGAACGTTCTCTGACAGGACTCCCCCTACTCCACTCCTCCTTACGGACACGCACCTACCCAGAGTACACAGTGGTGGTTGCAGGAATCCTGGAATCCTGCAGGAATCCTGCCAGGTGATGCTCTGCTGATGTCGGGCTGAAAACATGCAATCCAGTGCATGTGCGCATGGACGCATGGTGGTGGCAATCAAAGTTCAATTAAAATCTTAATGAGATCAAACTACTAACTGAGACTATCACCCTGCTTGATCTGAGACCAAATCCACGGTGCTCTGAATTGATAATCAGGTGGTGTGTGTGTATTTGTGTGTATGTATGTAGGTATGTTTGTGTGTGTGTGTGTGTGTGTGTGTGTGTGTTGGGGGAACTTGGTATGTGAGAATGGTTTGGTCTTTTTAATATATTTTATGTCTTATTGACTTATTATTATTTGCCATGACTAAGTTCTTTTTTTATTTATTATGATGAACATAAAAACACTGCATGCATGGATCATGCATACATGCATCCCTTCTTTCAATAAAGAGGAAGCAGAGAAAGATGAAGACTATGCAGAAGAAGAGAAGAAGAGTGTCACCCAGGCAGGAACAGGGTGAGTAAATGCACGAGGGACTCCCCTGTCTTGCCAGTGGTTGTGAAATAACTATTAACCTCTTTCTGTATGTATTCCTCTGTTGTAAGCACTACAGCATATCTGTCGCATGCTTCACCGATCTCCCTTCCATCATTTTCGCCCACCACATTCAACAGATACACTGTTACTGTCCTCTTAACCCCCTGAGGTCCGTGCTTAGCTCAGAGAAGCTTTGTGATTTTGGTGTCGTCTGATATTTATCTCAATTTCATCAACTTAACACACACTTACTCCAAAGTGTTTGATATTTTTATTTGAAGGACATTCACAGCTACATTTATATGTCATCAATAGTTTGGTCAGTATCATATGCAGCTTGTAAATAGATCTACAAACACAGAAGTTATAAAGAGTAAATTTTTCTGCCGTCACAAAAGTTGTGAAAGCGCACACTAAACTATAGTGACGAATTGTTTTGCCAATATGAGTTTGCTCATCAAGGTCTTGGTTATGTAAGGATGTCAAAATAGTTTAGCACATCTGAGATCTAAATAGCTAAAAACACATCCACTGGATTCACTGTATACTGCTGCTGTTCTCCCAATCACACCCACCAGTTTCACAGTGCATTATTACTTCTCTCCCTGTCACATCTGCCGGCTTTGCTGTGCATTGCTCTTCTCCTCAGAATAGCATGCATTGACATCCCTGTGTTCCAAGGTTTGGCATCTAGCGACCCACGTGCCAATATTAGCATGTTAAAAATAAATTCTGCCTCCCCTTTTTTTTACAATTTTTAAATCATTTTGTTCCCTGTGGCGCTAGCTAGCACTACGTTGTATCTCTAACACATTAGTAAGAGAAGAAACGTTACACACAGCGTGCATTTGTTGTGCCCAGCACAGAAGTGACCAGTGGACCTTGAGGACTGCTGTAAAACATGCATGCTATAGCTCACAATAATGTAGGTACTACCTCTACTAGCCTATCAACCACACCACAGAAGCTAAATGTATATTTTTATTTCGATTCAATATTTGCTAAACTCACTTCAACCTATCAGGAGCAGCAATACTTATTCAAAAGTGCGTCCTCTGAAAGGAAAGCATGAATAGGCGGAAAATGGTAACGTGCAAACGTAGAAGCTGCCAGCCTGAGTATGCCTTTTGCAAATGTTTCGCTGAAATTATCAATCACACCACAGAAGCCAAAAAGACAAAAACATGCATTTCTGACAGCTACCAATTCTAAAGCTACTACTATTACTACTAAGTAATCATGTTTCCTCAAAGTGTTAGTTAGGGATGCAAAACGCAAGTCAATAGGAGAGAAAAGGTAACAAAGTTTTTGTTAATTTATGATAAAACCTTTCTTTCACCCTTTTTTTTTTATCGCCATCACACATGTTGCCAAACTGTCCCTTTTTAAACTGGCGATAGCACTCTTTTGAGAGAAAAGTATGAATTGAACATTTTTAACAGGGTTTCACTAACAAATATCGTAGATGTCTTGTAACTGTTAAAAGTGTCTTTTAGGAGTGCTTGACAGGTTTGATGGCACAAAAATATAGTTATTATTATTTATTTTTTATATAAAATATGACTGTGGAAGGCATCAGTCTAGACAGAGGAATTGGGGCAATTAATGGCCACGCCTACTAGTGGGGCACCCAGCTCACACACCTGTGTGACATTGTCTAATCATGCCTGTGTGCTTAAAACTGCTCTGCTGTCTTAGTAGGTGCCTGGAACCTGGGAGATATAGAGAAAAAAAGGGAGCAAACAAGATTGAAAAGTAAAAAAACCCTGCAGTGTAGATCTGTTTTGTGTTGTGCCGAAAAGGCGATTTTATTTAGCTTATCATTTTGATGTATTATTTTTGTGTCCCAAACCCATGAGGGCGACGGCAGAGGATATTCTGTTTATTTCATATTTAAGGTGTGTGCTCTCTTTCTCCTTATCTCTCCCCTGAGGGATAAGGAAACATAAAACGCTGGTATGCCGACCAATTCACTCCCTGTGCCCTGCTGTGCCCTGCTGTTCTGTTCCACTCCGGGGTGTGTCACGCGGCGTGTGACAATTACATTTATATTTGCAGTGTGAGAGTTATTGTATTGATTTGGCCTGCCCATCATATGCTCAAAAACGTTTTGGCCCGTGCCAAAATGTAGTTACTGATCCCCTGCTGTATGCTGTCCATGTAGACTATCTCTAAATTAAAACAGGGTTCCTGCCCCACCTCCACAATATTCCTCACCCAATTTGCACAGAAATACCAGTGGTTCAGTGAATGACCTCTGCCCTTTGTTTCCCAAATTACCAAGAGATAGTTCAGCTACGAGTAATAACGTGTCAAATGAATTAAACACTGTGGTCTAAACAGTGTTTAGATAATGGTTTCACAGCGTTAACAGCACCGTTCCGGCACCAATGTAGATATCCTTTTTGGCAAAGGACAAATACTATTCAAACTAATCGTTTCTGACAAGTGAAACTCATTAGCATTTTGTAAGAAATATTTTTGCGCTCTTCTGCCATCATTTTATATAATTATACAGTTTCTCACCAAATTAGAACACTTCAAACTTTTAAATGGACCAGTGCACTGATAAAAAAGCAGAGGTTCATGCCCCACGATTTTTATTAAAATGGAGATTTTTTGAAACGAGGCTCCATTCAAAATGCATTGTGAAAAGATAGCAAGTAATTTAGCCATTGTCACTTAAGTTAAATCATTCTGGAAACTGGAAGCCATTGCAACACGCAAGAGTCATTATTTAGTGCCAAAATGGTAGCTACCAGCAACTCACTGAAGCGCTGTTATGGCAACCACATTACTTACTTCTAACAAGATTCACAATACTATGCAGAGCACTAGTATTCAAAAACATTGTTTACAGAAACCTAAGTTAGGTTCATCAGTTGACCAGCATAGTTTAGTTCTGGAAAAGTATGGAACTGTGTACTCCTAATTTATAATAGTGTAGCGAGCATGCTGGAGTCCAGCAGCAGTTCAAAGATGGCTACGCGAATAGCCACTTTAAAAGGGCGATGATATCCGTGTCCCATACACCGCACGACCCTGGATAATATCTCAGGAACTCTTCTTAGGTGCAGACACGTCTTTAAAACGACATGCCAGACCATTAGCTTCTTCAGCCAGTTAGCACAACAACCAGGAATATTCTTTTATTGGTTTTTAAAAATTCTTTACAACTTTTCAATACAAAGTTGGCATACCAACTAGAGGGGAAAAACAAAAACAATATTTGGTAACAATAGGATTTCAAAGACAGGGGAACTATTTAACAGACTAGACTATACAACAGACAGGACTGGAGATACATAGCCTATAATCTTAAATCAAGACAAACAAGAAACAAAAACCAGGAAGTACACTCAATCACTGAGAACACTCAATCAATGATGAACATCTTTGCCATGAAACTACAAGGGATTACACTGAACAGTACATGCACACCGGTCGTGGTGGCTCTAACATTTAGCTCACCGCGACCAGCTAGCTAACACACAAATTGGCTAAACAATAACACACGCAACAAGGTTAACAACACAAAAAGAATTAACACAGGGGGAACGAACAAACACACAATAGCGTTCCCCCTTAATGCCCTGCGCACACATTTCTGTGTGCCGACCCCCCCTGGATCGGTACAATAGTTTTATGTGTTTTGGGTTGTTCATATAGCAATACTTGTGGGTGACATCGCTCGTTAGACAAAATTATTTGAGATCAGACTGTGAATTCTGACTACCTTGTCTGTTTGTGTGGACACAATAATGCACATTGGCATGTTAGTCTGGTGGGGTAATGTTAGCTAGCTAGCTAGTCCCAGCTGGTTTGACAGCTGAAGTTGGGTGCTAGTTTGTCTGTTTGTTATAGTTTGCTAGCTAGCAGCATCTATTCTAGCCAATACATGGGAAGAAATCTGAAACAGAAATAGAACGTTATATTTAAAGGAAAAGCACACCCCCAGTGCCATAGAACGTATGTGTCAAAGCCAGGGATAACATAATCATTTGTTAGCTAGTTAGCCATGTTAACTTACAAATAATTGGTTAATAAATCGAATCTAATAAGTCTTGGGGTACATTTTTTCATGAATAAGATATTGGATAAAAGAAAATGTTCTGAATCAACCACAATTCCCTTTGCTCCACTATCATCAGGAAGAGGTGACATTTCTCCCAAACAAAGCCTCATTATGAACTATCAGAGCTTAAGATTCTTCCCACTCAATTCTTTTCACTTTTTAATAAGCAAGCAACACTGTCTCCGGCAACCATTACCCAATTCACAAGACCCCATCAATCAAGGAGCAATTTGAATGCTGTATTATAAATCTTAATACTAGCTAAATATCATATTCACAAATCTAAAACTACGAACACAAAACCCCTCTTTCACATTTTTTATTATGAACAGCAATACTTTAATACAATTAGATCCTACCATGACAAAAAAAACATACATTGAAAACTTTTAACCTGCTTGTTACGTAAATTCTGAAACTTTATATGCCGCTGGCTTAAATATGAAAATGTTCATCCTGTTTATATGTTTGAATTTATATAGGATTGACATTTCACAATTAAAAAATAAAAAGCAATCTTAATTAGATTAGCTTCCAGTCAGAAGAGAGTTTCAGATCATCAAGATCCTCAGCCATTCAGACTTCGATACAGAGTCGTCCAGCAAGGTATAGTTTACCTTGAAAATCTATTAGAGCCATGCATTGCCCAGGACACCCAGCGTAGCTTCGACAGTAACACAGACCCTGTACCTAGGGGTGCGCTTTTTCTCTATGCAAGTTGTACAAACTAGCATACAATACAATACTGCAGAAAAATACGGTCAAAATATGATAAAATAAACGGTTTGCATGCAACACCCAGTCTGTGTCTCTTTCAACTACTGCAAGCATGCAGATTTAAATTGGCCATGCTTCCCCTCTCAATTTGGCAGCCGTTGCATTTTGCTGTGAAAATTGTTCTGTACTCCTCATAGATCTCCATATTAATTCTGGCTCTGTTTGGCTTAAAAAAGCTGCTCTTGCTTTCACCATCATAGTTGAATATCATTGTTTCAGTGTGCAGTGCTTGGCCCTTTTGAAGTAGAATGGGCACGTGCAATTATCCTGATTACTAAAGTCTGAACTGAGTTATCGAGAATTTTAGCCTGAATCGAGAAACGGAGATAGCCTGATTTCAATTAACGGTTTAACTGAATATGACATTAGAGTAGCCCAGATTAGTCAGACCTGCTATGAGGAACAGGACCCACGAGTCTAGTTGGCTTGTTGTTGTTTTGACAATCATTCAATCCAGTGCGACAGCAGGATAGAACAGAACATAAGATAGAAACCATCTGAGAAAAATGCCATCTTTAACTGCTGTGAAATCTGTGGAAAGAGACTTACTAAATTACCGTACACAATGCACGAGACAGAACACTGCTCAATAACAGCGCAAAGGCTCCAAACAGGCCAGCCATCACGAAAATTCTATCAATTCATACGCGGTCATAAAATTACAGAGAAGTGACAAGGATACTGTATACAGTGACAAGGTAACACTTGACTTGATTTTGTTCCGTGCAGATATACAGTGATCCAAGACTCCCCAGACAGAGAGGCAAAGGAACACCAGTATTGACTTTAGTCTTTGGAACCTCACAACACATGCTTAAAATAGAAGACAATTAAAGTGTTTCATAAGCAGGTAATAAGAGTTTCAAGTCCCATTTGGGGAGCAATCTCTAAAATCAAACACATGAATACAAAGATCAAAGCCTCCCCTCTTACTCTGTGTGTGTGTGTGTGTGTGTGTGTTTGTTTGTTTGCACATGTGTTTCTGTACAAATCATTTGTTTATTTACAAAGTATTTCTGAGGGATTTTACGACACAGATGGGGTTTTAATTCCTAATTGTTGTCAAGAACTGATAAATGTTTACAGCGTTTTACTAACCACCTAGAGACTGGTTTTATAAAAAGACACTGTTCCAGCCATTCATTGCTGATATTATTTTCAGTAGCCTTCTTTCTAAGTTTAAAAATAGTTTAAATTCACTTACATCCGACAAAGGAATGTGTCTAATTAGATACAGTCTCCTCTTCAGCTTTGCGATTTCATCAGTAACCTACGGCAACAAAGTGAAGCCGTTTCATTATTTTCTATACGACTGCCTAACTGCCCCCCACAAAAATGTCTTAATAAAAATAAAATATAATAAATACACTGTGATAAAATATATTGCTCTGAGACCTCCAGGGTTTAACACGTGTTGTAAATGGGTCCAATAAATCATTCTGTATTTCTGGTTGCCATTGATGTCACTGGTTTCTTCACCCTGTTTAATATTCTCAACAACAAAAAACATGTTCAGATAGTTCAAAAACCGGCAGGGGTTTATGTTAATTTTTATGTTTTATTTAAAACACACTACAACACTGCTGTGGGGGCCCAGATTCAGAAAAGCTTCAGTGCTCCCAGATTTGTGTACACCACTCCTCCATTTCTACCATGTATAAAGCAACCGCAGGGACAGCAAATACTAAATACAATATCTGAGGATTTAGGCTTAATAACCATGATAAGTCAAGGTTAATGTTTTACCGGTTGGCCCAATCTACCGTAAGGAGAGAATTTATATTTGTTAGTTTTCAGTAAACTGGCAGAAAGCAGAGTTTGTGTACTTCTCTGCTGCTAGGGGCAAAAAGAGGAAATGAGGAGGTAGGGCCATAATAATGCATATTTTCATTATTCCAGACTCTTATTATTCATCATCATAAGCACAAAAGCCTTTGTGGGGCTCTTTCTTTTGGAGGTAATTTGGGGCCTTGAGTTTATTTGATTCTTCGATGTTGCATATTTGTTTTTCAAATAAATCCTGGGACCTAAACGAATTTCCCAGCGGTGCCTTTTCACATTGTTCTCATGTCATCTGTCACACTTAAAGCATCCTGCCTGCTCTGATGTGTGTTTGTTTCCCAGCCAGGGAACTACAGGAACAAACAAAGATGTTAAACCCTCTTCCATACTGAGGTACAGCGGCCTTGAGTTCTTCAATTGGAGACGAATCCACACTACATTTTACATTACATTTACATTTTAGGCATTTAGCAGACACTCTTATCCAGAGTGACTTACACAATTGGCATTTCTTTACATACAATCCATTTATACACCTGGATATTTTCACTGAAGCAATTCAGGTTAAGCACCTTGCTTAAGGGTACAATGGCAGTGCCCCCACCTGGGAATCGAACCAGCAACCTCTCAGTTACAAGCCCAGTTCTTACACTATACTGCCACCCCTAACACTGTTAGTGTTTTCTTTTTGGAAAGTGGTGAACCTCTCATTCTCCTTTGGTAGCATAAAAAAACCCTCTGTTAATGTACTCATAAATTAAATTAAATTAGGAGACAATTATATTGATTAATGAGGAGGAAGCAGGATGAGGAACTCTTTCAAGTCGACGGAATCTCAAAATCAACAAACATAAAAAGATCAAAGCCTCCCTCTCTCCCTCTCTCCCCTCTCTCTCTCAATCTCTCTCTCTCTCTCTTTCTCCTGAAATTAAAATATGCTTTATTGGAATGACGACACATTGGCATAGTATTACCAAAGCAATTATTTCGCGAAATGTAAGTCAACAATAACAATATCAACATTAATTACATAAGCCACTCATAGCTTCAGATTTTTTTTACAGAAACTTTAATGAATGAATAGAGTATATATTTATATGTTTAAATAATAAGAATAAGAATATTTCAGTGATCCGCTACTCTGTGCCCCTCAGGCTATGGCATGGTCAGCAAGAGGTGCTGTGTGCCCCCTTCCCAAAAGGATTGACATTTTCTCCCTTTCATCTATTTATGGAAAGCTGGTAATTATGTTCAGCTGGGAATTTCAGAAAATGTATAAATATTTGTATCTCTCGCTCTTTCTCTCTCTCTCTCTCTCTCTCTCTCTCTCTCTCTCTCTCTCTCTCTCTCTCTCTCTCTCTCTCTCTCTCTCTCTCTCTCTCTCTCTCTCTCTCTCTCTCTCTCTCTCTCTCTCTCTCTCTCTCTCTCTCTCTCTCTCTCTCTCTCTCCCTCTGTTTCTGTATTTGTGGACAAGATCAATTTTTGAGTTGTCACATTAGTATCTGTTTTGTGAGCAAAATAAAAATCCATAATGTTTTGGGTGATAGAAACAGGTTTTATAGTCCTCAAAACATTTTAATATGTTTTCCAGTGTCACAGAAGTTAATAGCAATCACTGGGCCAATTTGGCCACCTTGGATAGGTTTTGGACACTTGGAGACCACCAGTGACACCACTCACTGAAAGGCCTCTAGTTCATGAGCCCCTGGGTCTAGAAGTCTGAGTCAGTTCAGGCTCAAGAAACAAGGTGAGGTGAGTTAACTGTAATAACCTGCTTTAATTGACCAAGTGAAAGTCCTGAGTAACAAAGATTTGCAGTACATCACACCAGCCCATTCTCCTTCACCATGCACTGCAACAGTGCCATACTGGACCTTTACTATGCTTTTGTGATATTTGTACATTAAGTGTGATTCATAACCCAGAAAATAAGGCAAGACAGCTTCGTATTAGGATTTTCCTTTATATACCCTCTGGTCACTGATAGTAGAGGCGGAGATATGCATATAATAATTCATAATTAATATGTTGTTGGAAATGCTCATTTCTGCAGTTTCATTAGGAATGCATGTATATCATGTGAGGTCCATTCTTTTAAAATAAAGAGACTGCAGTATGTTTGCTAGTTTACATAGTACTGCCATTTGGCTGGCTACCGAATATGAATGCATACAAACTTGATCAGTTGCAACTGAAAAGACTATAACATTAGAGAGAATATGAGATAAGATACAATATGTTAAAAAAAACATTTTTATTGCCATACGGTACCAGTATAGTTGGTTATACACTGATTAATTTGGCTATTATATCATATATATATATACAGATATCATATTATATCATTCTGAGCCTTGTCCTCTTGCATAGAATGCATAGGGCAGGTTGCCAGGTGGGACTAGGGGGTACCAGCTGTGGGTACCAGCTCATGTGGGGTGGAGGGTAATGAGATAGCAGATAGGGCTGAGAAGGCTACCTGGGGGTTAGGAAAAATAGGGGTGTCCATCCCATATGGTAGGGCTGCGATAAAGGGCAGGATAGGGCAGGGTCTGGGTCACAGATGGCAGCAGGACTGGGACACTGAGACAAAAGGGAGACAATTATATGTTGTCCAACCATCTGTTGGGGAGGGTAGGCGGGCAGGGGTTTTGCTAACATGGCTGAGGCTGGGCCACTGTGAGTTGGGGGCTGGGCTCCTATTAATGGGTAAGCACCCTGATGGGCTATGTACCAGATTCGAGGTCCCAGAGACAGTGTCACATGTAATGCTATACTGCAGGATTTATGCCAGGGAGAGACTGGAGCTATATTGCTGTTTAGCAGGCATTGGTGTGACCACATACTCACTGTGGTCAATGTTGGGACCGACCACAGATGTGTCTATAGTTTCCTTGTTTGTCCTGGACTTTCTCTATGCCACTGGCCTGTGTGCCAGGATGTAATTATGCAACTTTTGTTGTAGTGTGGCTTTCGTGCCTGTGGGTGGCAGCAATATTATTACTATTATTATTATTATTATTTAATCATTCATATACAATTATTATTACCAACAGTGGTGCACGGCCAAACCTGTAGCCTACTCAAAATATCAGGAATGTTCTCTAGGCTATTAACAGCTGCAGGACTTTTTCTAAGCAAGTTAAATCTCAGAAATGAGATTCTCTTATCTTGTAAAATAGGCATTGCATCGCAAATGCAAGGATAATATGAGATTAATACACGGACACAATACCGGACTAATACTTGAATTCAAACCAGTGTTTATTCACAATTTCAGCACCTCATGTTAAACAGGAGAAACTAATCCCCTTTGTAATGACATTGGGGATTTGTGCAAAGCATTTAAGATGCACGGAATATGTACCATGATAATGATGAGCTGAGTAAGACTGCTATGGGGGTGGATTGGAGCAATCATGTGACTGAAAGTGGGTTATGAATGTCCCTGCTCTGTCAACCAGTTTGTTTTGTCTGTGATCTCGTTTTTAATGCCTTGTCTCTTTATTTTTTAGGTTGAAATTGTTCACGGCAGTGCTATCTTTGTGCCACAGATAACTTGGCAATGCGTAGTACAAACAACTCCCACAGGCATGGCAAGGGTCTTGCTGTTCAGCTTGTTCAGTGTGGATGTTCTCGTCAACTCCAACTTAACAGGGGGTGCCAGCAAGATGAATGTTGACAAGAGGAGGCAACCACTGGAGGCCATCTTTGGTGAGTAGGGTTTGAATGGGATAACCAAAAGGTGGATCCATGGTAGTCCTTGACTGGAGTTTTGAGTAAAATAGTTTGAACTATTTCTGTTTTAAAAATTAACTATTTCTGTTTTGAATTAACTGCCAAGAAAATCCAGGAAGTACTGATGATATCCCTGCCTATGAATGAGTCCTGCTTAAAAGATACCAGGGTTGATAAAAAACTATTTTAAAAGGACTTTGCTAGGAATAATGTTTTAAATCAAGATGGGTTAGAGTGATACATTATACATTGTGAAATTTGAGCATTTGGGTGTAATTTCTAAAATAACTGAATAGGTGAATTAGGGACCTAAAAACGATCTGGGGTAATTGATATTAGTCTGACTAGAGGTACAAAACCTATTTTGGTGACATACTCCTTAACATAGCAGGTTATTAAGGTTACAATTTTAATGATTATAATAAACAGCTGTGGAAACCTGGATACAAGCATGCTATTGGATTACTGTTGTTAAAGACTGGATGTTGATTTAACTGAAATTTAGAATAAATTAAGTTTTTACATTGATAAGCACTTCTGCAGCGAATAATCTCATCTCATATTTGTATTAAATCAAAAACTATGTTTTAAGTGAGAAGTTAAAGGTTTTGCAGAAAAAGACAGGAAATTCAAATGAGCATCAAAACCTTTAACTTCACATATGCACTAACAAGGTTTTCCTGCACACAGCTTTGACACCTGCTACAGTACTGCAGCTATGTTGATCTACTGTACTTCAAACAACAGGCAGGTTGCTTAGGATGAAACCTTCTCTCAAACAGCCTAATTCATACTCTTAGAGTAGGTTTGTTTGTCTTCATGTATACTTGATTATGTAAAGGTGATTACATTATTCCTTTCCATGACTATAGCCTATACAACTTTTGAAGTTAATTTTAAGTAAGCGACACATCCATTCTTTCCAGACCACCAAACTTCATCAACTGAGCTTTTTGTGTTGCTGTAATTTTTGGTAGGCCTATCCTCAGTTATTTAAGTTGAGTTAACTGTGTCTTCAAGTGTATAATTCCTTCCTTTGTGGTAGATCAGCACAAGAAGTGGGATCACCATCTCCCAGTTTCATTTTGCTCTGAACTCCACTGTCCAGGAGACTTCATGGGTCACTCCAGCGGAATTACATATGGGAAGACTGCTGCAAGGCCCGACCTCTCACCTGACAGTCCTGGGTATGAAAGCATCCGCCATTGTCACACCTTGCCCACTAATATGAAGGTCAACCCAGAAAAAGTCAAACAGTGACAGCTCCAATATTATAACAAACACAGACATGGCATCCTACAAACCCCTTCTCGCTTCACAGCCAAGCTGGCACTCGAATGGAATGGTCCATACAGAGTGGTGAGACAGCTGGGACCTGTACATTATTAAGTGTGTCTTGAGGACACGGGGATGGATGTGAGGACAGTACATGTCGTGGACCTCAAGCCCTGTTACCCTACAGCAGAGGAACTGGACCAACGACAGAAAAGGTGCTTGCTCGACACCCTCATGGACTCTTAAGATGATTTCCAAGGATTCACAAGTGAAGGGCCAACTTCTTCTTTCAAAGCTATAGCACATTTCTTCCCACTCCCTTTGTTTTCTCATGGGGGGCGGAGAGAGTGTGGCGATATATGGAGCCTTCACCGTGTGCTACCTTAAGGGAGAAGCAGGTGCGCTCTCCCCTGTGATTGAATAACAGGTGCACTCCTTTCTGGTGATTAGTTTGGTGAAAACGGCTAGCTAGGAAGTCTGTGAGCAAACCAAACTCACTGTGGAATGTAGTTCAAGTAGACCTCTAGCAGTTTTGTTATTCAGCTCGCTTAGAAAATAAAGGGTAAGTGTTCCGCTAATCTGGTTCTCTCTCCCTGGAGTTGAGGTTTGGATGGGTATATTGTTTTGGCATAAAAGTTACAAAGCACCAACAAACAAGGCCCTAAGGACAGAATTGAACTCAGGACAATGGCAGCTATTCTCCTGGGAGGTCTAACTTTCTTTCTCTCTACTTTTCTTTCCCCAGTAGCAGTTTTTCTCTCTGTAGCTTTTAACTCTCTGACTTTCTCTCTTTCGACCTCTCTTTCTCTAGTTTAGCACTTGCTAATGGTAACAAAAAAAAACCTTCTTTCTCTCTCTGCGTTGTTTTCTTTAGATATTTATATGCATATGTTGAGCACTTATAGAGGTATGTATAAGGGCTTGTGAAGACACTGACATAACTGCCTGATATGCTGGGTCGGTTTCCTATTGTTTGGTTTTCTATTCTGATTAATGAACATTTGCATGGTTGGTTTTTGTGTTACTCAGGCCTAAGAAATTAGACTTTTACTTTTTGAGGCCTTCAGTTAAATTTGAATTGTGGAACAAATTGATATTGCATTCTGTTTGGTGTAATACCACATCTATGTTACCATTAAATGTTTGTGAATATTTACCTATGAATATTTATATATGATTGTTTTGGTCTTGTTTTGGAATGTCCATGTGTGTGCCTGAACTGAATGATATACAATCAAAACACTACTTGATTGTTTTGGTGTGGAAAATATATTCACCTTCTCTACAAATACTTAATGTTATTGGTGTTTGTTGCATACTGTGTACCCTGCTATCTGGAACCCAGGACACAGTTCTGGTCTGTTAGCTGTGTAGGCCTATTCTCCTTTGCACTCTAACTCCCAAAATAGGCAGTCAATCCAGCCAGATGCCCAAACTAAACTTCCCAAAGCAAGCTCTTATAGGCAACACCGCTACACCTTTTTTGAAAATAAATTTTGAGAGGTCAGAAATATAAATAAGGACGATATTAAAGATTAACATTATGAATGCTATTTCCACGCATGTCTGTGGTTTACAGCCATCAATACAGCTATTGATAGCCATGCTGTTGCTGTGTCGGCTGTGTCACTGGTGTGTGTTCTCTGCCACATTGTGTTAACAATCACAATAAAATCTCTGATTGAAAACAGGTTTTCTTGTATTGTTACTGATTTTGAAGGTTCGATTTCACATTCACCTTTGGTTCATTCATTGACATTTAGCTGTATGCAGTGCTTAATTTGTCAAATAAGAGATGCCGGGGCTCAACTCGCCTCCCCAACAACACGCCCCCGCGGAGGAAAAAGGGTAAACTTTTCACTTTTCCTACCTCTGTGTCGCTGCATTTTTGTCATTTTGTGTATTTACATATTATGATTGGCCCAATCAGGCAACCACATTTCAAAATAAGTGTCGGCCCCTGCCTGTAACGTCGACATTTGGATTACAATTGAAAGTTGTTTTGAAAAAAAGGGGGGACTGAAGCTTCCTAGCTAGCTATCACTTTGAAAAATTAGAGATGTGTGTAGTGAAGAACTGTATATTGTATTGTTCTAGGTTTGCTCATAATGTTATTATGACAGTATTTTGAGCTGCGCTGTGACATCTGAAGCCTTAGTCAAGAAATATTATAATTTGCGACTCCGCATGTTATGGTTATCTAGTTGACAGTGCATGTGATTCTCTAACCCCAGGCTTGTTTGGTAGGTAGCTGGTTAGCTAGTTTTCCAATCAGCCAGATGTGATCACCCGTCTAGTGGATGCTACATTTCGCTCTAGTGTAACTTGGCTATGGTAGCACAAAATATTGTTTCAGCTATGAAATCAATAGCTACCTACCTAGCTAGCCAAGTACATATACTGTACATGAGAAAGCCTGACATTAGCTAGCTATTAGAAACCACTCGTGCAGTAGCTAGCCAGCAATGTAAGTAGAACTTGCTAGCTAGCATTCAGCAGGTAATGTTATAACGTATATATGATATTATATATATATATATATATACAGTATATATATATTTTAAATATTGTAATATATGGAATATTAGTAGATGATATATTGCAATATATTAATTGTGCAATAATGTGTATATTTGTCCATATATGGACATCTGTTGAGATATACTGCAGTATATTTATTTGAGGTATATTCTTAAGATATTTCAAATGACATTTTGATAATGTAGTATTTCAAGCTTGAAAAAAAAAATTCTGAATATATTCCAAAATATGTCATTTCCGTAAGGGACTGGCATTGCACACTTCTGTATGGTTCTTTATTAAATCTGTTGCTCTAATGAAACACCTGCTCTATAAAGGACTATGTAAAATTGTCATTCCATGCATTTTTCTTTCTATTAGGAACAGTGTTTTAAAACCTTTGATGTCAAAACTTCCTACTGTTTGGAAAGATGAATACCCAAGTAAAAATAGAATATTCTATCATTTTCATGTTTAATGACATTCATATTATCAGATCAAATTCTTTCTAGCTCATCTTTAGCTATTTCTAGGCAATGCTATAGTGATCAAAATCATTTTCTCCTTTGGTGCAAACACAGCCAGCTTTCATAGTCTGACCAGCAGTCTGTGTCTAAGTAAGAGACACTGCAAAGCCCTTTATCGTTAATTAGAAGACTTCTGGGAGATTCTGAGTAATGTTCTATTCAAAGCGCAAATTGTGGCGAGGGGGGCTTTGAAAGGACTTTTATGATTTGCTTTTTTCTTGTGTCCTATAGCATTTGATGATACTTTTTAATGCACAGAAAGCAATTTCCCAAAATAACCTCAAAAGCTCGTGCAAATTGACTGTTTTGTCCAACTCCATAAATTGAATAAGAAGTCTGAGTTTCTACATTCAAACGATGTACAGTATACATCGTTTGAAGGGGAACAGGAAGGTGTTTATCACAAGTTTATTGACTTTGTTTTTTTGTTTTTTATTTATTTAGGCACAAGACATTATTTCAAACAATACAGAGGGGTATATTCTCTAACTAGAAAAATCCTATCATCATGTTTTCTTTATACTATTTAAGACTGATTGATTGTTAGGTCTATTGAAGTATGGTAATTATATTTGTAGTGTAAGTGGTTGTATTGCAGTATTTATATTTAAGCCATTACAATTCATAAAAAATACAAAAATAAAAAAATACAGGCTTCAAGATCCTGATGAAGCAATATCTTACATAAATGTGTGTGTGTGTGTGTGTGTGTGTGTATATATATATAAATATATATACATATATAATATGAAAATAATGATGTCTATTTTCTTTCATCATTTGGTTATGATGTTTTCTCCGGGGTTGTTTTTTAAAATGATTTACGCACACATGCACACACACATATAACATGTACAAACCCCCCTTTCCCCTCCTCTCTCTGTTTCTCCTAGCCCACACTAGATCAATGGAATTCACACAGAGCCATGGAATATTTACCAGCTGATTCATTTATTATAAGGCATTTCAATGACTCCATTATTTCGCTGGGAACTTGAAGGTCATACATTATTGAACTCTGAAAAATGCAGAGAAAGAAAAAGAGGGAGAGGGAGAGAAGGAAGGAGACAGGGAAATATAAAGCAGTGATCTGTGGAACCTGACCGCATCAGTGCAATCTTCTTGTGGCACAGATGTGAATGAGTAAGGTTTTATGTGGGCTAGAGTTGTTTGGGCTGGGACATTTATGACAATACTGGTATGTGTCCTAAGAGTTATTACATTTTTATCAAGACACCATACATTTGTAGCCATTACTACCAATTAATTCATGGCCAAATTAAAACATGCACACTGGGTTAAGAGCAGCGAATGCACGTCTTACTGCAGAATGATTATGTTGAAACATCCTCTCTCTCATATTCATAGTTTGCGTGCGCTGGCATCCTCAAGGCAACCACTTTATTTACCTCCTAGTTATGCTCCCATCTTGGTTGAGCTGTTCCCTGAGTGTTCTAAATAAGACCCTAATATATTTTTACTTCGCCCATCAAGCAGAAATCTCTGGCGTGAACTGAAAGTCAATAAAAACGCCTGCCACACAAGCAATGAGTCATCGGAGAGTGCAGAGAGAGACAATATCTATTAGTCGCATTTTGGCAGAGACAAGCTAAACAACGGCAGAGGAGGGGTTATACATTTTTACACGTTTGTCAGCCCACCATGGGAGCGGCGAGACGAGCCAAGGGTCAGGCTGTAACCAGGTGATGGAGTGTTCAATGGCCTTGAAGGAGTGGGAAGGAAAGTAAGATGGACTTTTACGCCAATTTCTGCTGCAACATTAGCAACACTTATTTAGGGGAGAGATTCTGATGCGTATTGCACCTTTTAATATGGCCTACCGCACTGTTTTAATAGCATGTGTGGTATGTAAGGCTTTCAGTCATGGAATGTTGCCCATCTTCGGAAGCATTACACCAGAGTTAAAGATTTATTTGCACTCATGTTCACATATGCTATCTGGCATACATTGTCATAAAGTACAATGCCGATCGATGCCTAAAGTACAATGCCTATCTGCTCATAGATTGCTATTTGGGTTACATGATGAAATTTACAAACACACACACACACACACACACACACACATGATTTGTGTTCAAATATAAATAATCTATAATACAGTATATATACCGGGGGACAGGACAGAGAAGAGGCGAGATGGCGAGGAGCGGCTGCTGGGGTGCCTGAAGGGACGGGATGGAGGAGGCAGAGCAGAGGGGTCTATATATATATATATATATATATATATATGCAGTGCCTTGCAAAAGTTCTCTGACCATTGGAAAGTTTTCAAAAGTTGCTGGATTACAAATGATACATTCAAATTTGTTTCCCATTTTATATTTTTTATTCAAAATTCACATGCTTAAACTGAATTAGTTATGAATAAATCAGAAGAAGAAATGAGTTATGTCAACAAATAATTTACTTTAAAAAAAAATTTAATATGCTCCTTGCATAAGTATTCAGACCCCTCGCATTAATATTGGGTGGAAGCACCTTTTGATGCAATAATAGGTTTAAGTCTTTTTTGGGTACGTTTGTACCAACTTGGCACACTGGTGATTTTCATTCATTCTTCCTGTCTTCCTGGCTTCTCAAAGTGACTTGGACATCGCTTATGGACAGCAATTTTCAAGTTGTGCCACAGATTCTCAGGTCAGGACTTCGACTGGGTCAATCAAGAACATTCACCTTTTATTCTTGAGCCACTCCAATGTAGCTTTTGCCCTGTGCTTTGGATCACTGTCCTACTGAAAGGTGAATTTTTGCCCCAGCCTCAGTTTTTTGGCACACTGAAATAGGTTTTCTTGCAGTGTCTGCCTTTACTTTGCTCCACCCATTATTCCTTCTATTCTGGCAAGCTTCCCAGTCCCTGCTGAAGAGAAGAATCCCCATAGCAAAATACTGCCACCACCATGCTTCACTGTAGGGATGGTGTTACGTGGGGTAAAAATACAAATAAAAAATAGGGACCCTTTGCTTCACTCCCAAAATGATCTCACACACAATCTCTGCAGTCGTATTTAGGGCTGCAGTAACCCTTCCCCTCCCCCTCCACTACACCATTACAGCCCCATTCACTCTGTGACTCCCTTAGGGCACAAGAAATCTAGAATCAGGTTGATTTTACAGGACATAAATGGTCATATCTCGCTTTCAATGGTTTCCAGAGTGGTAATTTCCATAACAATGGAGCCTAAGAGATTGTCAGAACAGTCAGAATTTCAATAAAAATGGTCTATTCCCTGAATCCAGTAGCCTTAAAAGTCAAATGCCATTGTTTAAAGTTCAGCACTCTGAATACTGAACACAAGTGGTATTATGTGTTAAAACCCCTCACTTATACTACATGTAAAATTATGAATTAAATCACAGAATTTGTTGATAGGCAGAGCAATTTGGTGGATCAATCTTTATCAAAATATACAACTCTAAATGTAATTAAAATTAAGGGTTCTATTACTGTTCTATTATGTTACAACACTTATACAAAGACAAAATGTTCAACATCTAATCTACAGACGTAGGTTCAACTACCTTAACAAATAGTAGCCTAAATCCTAGACATAAAAATTACATGTGACAATCACAAAAGAGAAGAGATTTATCAAATGATACCAAACCAAATTTTTCACTTTCCAAATGCAAACACGCAGCCAAAGTGTGAAATGGGACCAGTTCTCTCAAGAATGCAGGAATCTGTAGAATCACCCTCAACTCCACTAAGCTGCAAAACTGACTGAACTCAAGCCATCAACAGGTCAGACTTTAAATGTTTGGAGGGGGGGTGGGGCTCCCTCCCTCCCTCCCTCCCTCCCTCCCTCCCTCCCTCCCTCCCTCTTTAGCCCATGCATGATTCATTTATGATTTGGGGGAAAGCCCACTGCAAGCCAGTTTCAGGCCCAATTTTATATTTTTGTTTTAGGTTACCTACTACAACAAGATATCTTTAAATAAATCCTTAATTGTCAGAATTTTCCTCTCATGATTAGAATCGTGGTGACACCAAACATCGATAGGGCCTGGGGAAGACAGGTTGGTTTATATCAAGATGTGGTTGAGCTGATATTTGGAGAGACATAAAATCCTCAGGCAAGGAAAATTGCTACCATGTGACAAGACCAATCCTAACACCTTGGACCTCCGCTTATATTCTGGTGGGCCTACATTTTTACCTTATAGGTAGAAAAACGAAATTGTTGTGTGTGACGTAGGCATGTAGGTTTGGTGTGCTGATCCAATACGGACTAGGCTGGTGCAAAATGTACATGCCTAAGTACCCTGGTTTCACTCAATGAGAAATTACATTTACATTTGACATTTTAGGCATTTAGCAAACGCTCTTATCCAGAGCGACTAACACAGTTTACATTTCTTTACATACAATCCTTTTATACAGCTGTATATTTTACTGAAGCAATTCAGGTTAAGTACCTTGCTCAAGGGTACAACAGCAGTGCCCCACCTGGGAATTGAACCTGCAACATCTCAGTTACAAGCCCAGTTCCCTAACCATTACACTACACTGCCAAAAATAAACCTGTTGGCGAAGGCACCATATTTGTTTATGAGAATTTAGGCCAGGCCGTTTAGGTTAGGCCTGTGCAGGATCACAACATGCACCTCCCAAGAGCAACAAGGCCTCCTATTTTTGTCTTCCTTCCTTCCCTGGTAGCAGAGACCTGTGGCTGGTAATCAAACCCATCCCTCACTGCTGAGACACTTAATGAAGAGTAATGAGTGTCAGCTGATCTGGGAGAACCCCACCTTACCCACCATCCTGAGGAGGCACACACACAAACACACACCCACACACACTCACAAGCATACATGCACAGACACACACACACACACACACACACACACACACTCGCATGCACACATGTACAGACACACACAGACACACACACATACACACACACTCACTTGCATGCACACACACACAGACACACACAGATATATACAAACAAGCACATATGCACCATGCACACACACACTCACAGCTTTGCACATACACAGACACACACATGCACACACACACTCACACCTTTGCACATACACAGACATACACACATGCACACACACACACATGACACACACACATACATCACATGTACAAACGCATGCACACGTGAAACCAGTCACGTGCATACACTCCCACATAAGTATACGTATGCAAATGCATTGTAAAGTACACTATATAATATGCCTACACACTACAAAGGATAGACAGTACTATAAAACAAATACTACAGTCCTATAAAAAGGCTTCATGTCCTTTTTAATGATGTCCGATATTTTGTGATTTCACAACTGTAATATATATTTTTATAAGGTATTCTGCATACGTACGCACTCCAAGATTCATGCCTAACAATACAGACACACACTCAGGCTCACACGCACACCCCCCATCAGAGTAAAAGGGGTATGTCATAGTGCACATACTTTCACCACACCTATAATAACTAATATTTCTCCACTGGAGAGGAAAGTCTCAGAGCACTAACATGTCATTCATATCTGAGCAAAAGAGGATTCACTTCAGAATACACAGTTCAGGCTTTAAGGATGGAAAAAGTGTGTGTGTGTGTGTGTGTGTGTGTGAGAGAGAGAGAGAGAGAGAGAGAGAGAGAGAGTGTATTTGTTTGTGTGTGTGTGTTTATAAGAGCGAGAATGTGTGTGTGCATGTGGGTGTGTTTGTGTGTTTATAAGAGAAAGAATGTGTATGTGTTTTTGTGTGTTTATAAGAGCGAGAATGTCTCTGGCATGTGTGTGTGTTTAAGAGAGATAATGTGTGTGTGTGTGTGTGTGTGTGTGCGAGAATGTCTCTGGCATGTGTGTGTGTTTATAAGAGAGATAATGTGTGTGAAAGTGAGTGTGTGTGTGTGTGTGTGTGTGTGTGTGTGTGTGTGTGTGTGTGTGTGTGTGTGTTGTGTGTGTGTGTGTGTTTGTGTGTGGAGACAAAACACAACCCATACTGGAGCATATCACCATGTTTATTTCAGATGCACCACACTAGAGTGTGGTTTTACTGAGCATAACACACTACACACACCTTCACTGTGAACAGAGAGGAACACACACAGACACCCTGTCACTCCACTGCTATCTCTGCCCATCAGAAACCCACAGCATTATTTATTGAATTATACAGTAGTGTTCTACACTAATGTTTTTCTTCAGTACTTATCCACTGGGCATGCTTACAGTATAACTCCAGAGATAATAAAACCAGTGATGAATTTAGCAAGGAAAAATTGTACAGCATTTTTCAGAGGTGCTGATAGAAAGTCCACAGCTAGTTTTAAACAATGGCCATAACTTTCAAGTCTGGGCTTCACGTCCATCAGCCCCACAGTGTAATGTTACGATTACATTGATTAAATTACATTAATGTTACATTATGGTAATTCAGTTGAATTGAGCATTAATTGAATTTTGATCTGGATTTGTCATATTTTGTTAATTATCTGTCTTCAAATGTTAACTTGCTGAAGGACATGTTTGTGTTAATAAGATCAACATTCTAAGTGTTATTTTTAATGTATCTGTTGAATAGCATAATTAATGATACAGACCAGCATTCAACAAAAGTGACAAATATGAATACATTTTTATTGTATTAATATGTTGTTGTTGTTCCAGGGCTCTTTACAATTATTCACACCAAATATTTTATTTTATTTAGTAGCACAAACATTTATTTCACAAAAGGCTTATAGCAGGTAGCTGGAGAGATTTTGAATCCAGATCAACATTGGGACATAGTGTATTAAATAAACATCAAATACCAGATTGTGTAGACACAAGGCAACATAAGAATGTTGGGATATTCTTAGCCGCCAAAGAAACCTATGTTTTGCGAACTTAATTGTTTCCATCGCACAGTGAGTACTTTGCCAGCATTTAGTTTATACACATTTAGTGCATTTCAGATACAACTCTGGAATTCTACTGGCTGCCATCTCCACACGATAGTGATGTTTTTACTCTATACATTAACCGAAGTGCGATAATCTCCTTCCTTCCAAGTTCTCTGTTCATACACTATGTTGACATGGTTGCATTTCATCATTATATGTGCACAATATAAACACCAACGCACCATTTTAAGTGCTCTCATTGTCAGACATGCTTTTCTATATAAAATAGTCTCTTTTTCACAAATGGTACTGGCATGCCATGGTCAATGACACTATTATGCTATCAGACATATTGTTCTTTTCGTTTTTTATGGATGAGAGTTAAACATTGGTTTTTGTTTCACTGTTTTTCTCCAAAAAGACTCATAACAACTCCTCATAACAAGTAAAATTGTGATTATGTGTGTATGTTTTTCTTCGTTGCACGAGCAGGACTTGAAATGAAACACATCGGCTAATTCTCAAGCTGCTCAAAAAAAACCATAACGTTTCCCAAAGGTCACTGTAATTAGTAGAGGCCTGTAGTTGTGGTCGGGGTCTGTCAGGACCACATTTTGTCCGTTACTTTATTCCAACAGCACAGCAATGTTGCAAGAACATCACACATCATCTTGGTCAGATTTTAGTGGAGTGGTGGTAGGCCTCAAAACTCTTGTATTAAAAAATCAGTTGTCAAGTGTTTAGCACCTACGGAGTGTCACAAATCATCTACTACGAAAGCTAAAGCTTTCTATGAAGCTCGTGCTTATTTTTGATCCAGAAATCGGTTTATTGTTGTACCAGAAGCACATTCTACACCTACTATGTATTAAAGCTCTTCCACCAAACAGAGCCAATTTGTAAACGATGGACCACAGGGATTCTCGAAATCTGGTTTATGTGCGACTAACGATGTCAAAAGCTCAAAAGGAGGGCAACCTGAGTCAAACGTTCTAGATAGTTACAGTATGGTGAACACTCTCAGGTCCCATCTACCTTTCATTGTGAACTGGGATATATTGCAGAATAGTGCCCTTGATGCTTATTACATACGAGGTGCATAGGAGAGCTTTTCAATTCCGGTTTTTGCAACTTTATTTCGTTTACAGAGAGTGAGAACCACATTCCAACCCTCAAACAGACTCAGGCTGTTCTACCTGTGCAGCCTTCTCCTGCAGACAGAGTTATTGTGATGGCCAGTTTGTGACAGGCCAGGCCTCTGAGGGAAACACGGACAAAGGCATTAGCTGATCTGAGGTCAGTGGTGTAGGCAGCAGGTGGTGTTTTTGCAGCCAGGTGAAAACGTATTATTTTCTCAACACATTGTCGCAATGTTGTCCCTGTGTTATCACAATGCTGTAACATCACATAAGCATGACGAGAATGTTCAGGGTTAACTAGCAGGGGAATTCTTTATATTCATTGATTCACGTTCTAATTCCTGGATTTTAAATTAAATCCATAAAATCCTTTTAACGCCCACCACTACATACTGTAATAGGCTGGTAATAACCAATACGCTATATTAAAATATTCATTATTAATTCATAGATATTTTGTCCTAAATTAGTTTTCCACCTTGCAAATGTACAATTCTCCAGTGGATTAAATCATTTATCCATTATTTATAAACTGCCATCTTTGGTGTTTGCATTAATTAAAGAGCCAAATTGACACGGGCTTGTCAATATTCAGACAAAATTAAGTTATGATTGAATGGTAAATGGTAATGTTTCAATACCATTTTACAAATGCCACCCTGTTCATGCAAGGTTTGACCTTTCTCAAGTGTCTGTTTGAAACACTTACAGAGCAAAGAAACACAGGTTTACAGTGCTTCACTTTGCCATGGCTGATTTGGGGTGCTGCATTTTTGTTTGGCCTCAATTTTATCTGTGTCAATTCCAGCACTCCCCCACCTAATGAGGATTAATTCAGGTTCAAATTGACTTTTTTTCTCATTCAGATTGCATAAAGCTAACATTAATTTCTCTCGATAGACTCTAATCTGCATTTAAATTTAAAGTTGGCTTTTGTCAAGGAAATGCAGATACTGTCCAAGACAAAGAGGAAAAAGGACAAGGAGATAAAATATTAGGGAGAGAGAGAGAGGGGGGAGGGAGAGAGGAAGAGGGAAAGTGACTTGTCATAGACTAGAAATCCTCTGAAGAATAGAATGGGTCTATATTTATCATTATGTTGATACGAACAACCAAGAACTTTCCAAAGTGAGGGAGATGGGGGAGGCGGGCAGGGGAGAGGGTGTCCTAACTTTATTTTACAGGTTTTCAGATGGGCTGAATCAGAGCTTGGCTTGCTAGAGTGGAACGCATGACAAGACTCTGCTCTACCTCATCATCTGCGGGACGATGAGGTAGAGGTCAGAGTGTTGATAGTCTCTTCATGTACTTTCCGATTTATTTTGCCATTAGTGATTTATAAAAGTCATTTGTGACCCAAAGTTTACCACATGTGTCGGGCAGTTCATTCATTTTCTCTGGAGCGCTTGCACAGGGAGTCAAGCACAGTGCACAATACAGTACTCAGTAACTGTTGGAATGTCTTCCCTACAACATTTGGAGTGAAAGCATCATGCTAACAACAGAGCTGAGACAAAGGGGCTGCAAAAAACGACATAAACATCTGCGGGGCTCAGATGTGGTATTATTGTCCTTACTGATGTTCTAAATGTTGAAATATTTTCCTTGCATCTGTGTGTATGTTTATGACTCTGGGTGTATGTGTGTGTCTTTATGTATGTGTCTGTGTGTGAGATTGTGCGTGTCTCTGTGTGTGTGTGTGTGTGTGTGTGTGTGTGTGTGTGTTGTGCATGCTTGTCATTTCTCTTGCCCTTCCCAGCCCCATCTCTTCCCCAGTGTGTGTACACTCAATAAAAAAAAAAAGAGAAAGAAAAAAACAAAACAGGAAGAATATTGGGAAGGAGAAGGATGAGGAGGAATCATGTCCACTGGAATGTTTAAGTGCTAGTAGTCCATGTGGGGAGGGGGGTGATGACAGAGGTCTGCGTTAGTCATACAGGCCCCTCCGTCATTCCCTCCAGGGGGAGGCCGGTGGCGTTGTCGGTGGGCTGGGGATCTTCTTGGACGGCGTTGGGCGTGGTGGCCAGACTGGCATAAGGCAGGTGGCACTCTATGTGCAGGAAAGGAGGGTAGTGCTGACGGTAGCAGATGTAGGCGAAGGCCAGTCCGATCACTCCCCCGACTAGAGCATCTGGCAGAGAGAGCGGGGGAAACAGACAGCTCTGGTCACACATTGTGCACTTGTTTGTGTTGCAGACACATTTAAATGTACACTGACTCACAAACGCTTTTTCATGTTGCTAGATCCAGGGCTCCTCAAACCCTGTGGTCCGGATTCAGTCCAAATGTGTTGACTTTGACTCACAAGTAAATGCGTCACAGTTAAGAACAAATGTTGACTTAATCCTGTGGAATTACCTCTAACCTTTACTTGAGCCCTCAGATCCTTAAACTGTAAGAACCTCAGTTTCGTCACTTTTGAAATCGGTACAATATATTGGTTTGCAAGAACCAAATCAGTTCTGGTTTGTGGTTTTCTCATCCGTCCCTGAGCCAGATTGCACGGTTACAGAGCCCCAGAGAATCCTTTTCATCTGAATTCTCCACACATCAATATTCAAGCCTGTGTGAAAATCCTCCACACGCCATTACCAAACATCCCTTTGATCGAAATCCCTTTTTCTCTTCAAAAAGCAGATACCTTCGACTTCAAAGTGAAGGCACTTATTCCATTGGGTCTGTGATTATCAAATTGTGTCCGCAGAAGTTTTTTTTGTTATGCCAATCAGATAGTGAGATAATAGATAGTAGATGAATAGACAGACAGATACACAATTGATAATTAAATGTATAAATAAAAGACACCAAGAACACAAAACCTGTCATACACCATGCAGACGGATATACAGTATTGTGATACTGGGAGAGGTGGAGGGAGGAGTAGAGAGGGCTATGCCTCCCTTTTGGCTGCTGTCAGGTGTTCCTGTTCCCCCCCATAGCCTGGAGAGGACTACAGGGCCTTGGAAAAATAAATATTGAATACGTGCATGTTGATACAGCCCCTACTAACGTCACTACAACATCTAAATTAAAAAACATAGAACAAAAACAAATCAACATAATACTGAAAACTGAGATTATAGTACAACACAATTATAGTACACTTACAGGCAGGCTCACCTGAGGCTAATGAGCAATCAACTCAGCTGTGAGCCATTGCCTTCATTAGGCCATTATAAAAGCACAGCCTGCCATGCCTGATGGGAGAGTTTTGGGGGAATGGAGGCAGAAGTGCTGGTTTTTGTTGCTGTTTCCCTCTATTTGCATAGTTTTTGAGTTAACTGCTTTATTTTCGTGTTTTGTTGGTATTATTTTGTATAAGGAGAATAAATTGGCCGTTGGCCTATCGAACCGTAGTTCTTTTGTTTGGTCTTTCATCCACTCACCACCTGGCATGGTGGCCACCCCTGCCACCGTGCTGCAAGTATATATTGTACTATAATCTCAGTTTTCAGTATTATGTTGATTTGTTTTTGTTCTATGTTTTTTAATTTAGATGTTGTAGTGACGTTAGCAGGGGCTGTATCAATGTGCAGGTATTCAATATTTATTTAGTGAGGACGGTAGCCAGTAGAACTCAATTAGTGCAGAACAAAAGACAGGACAAACAACGTATCAATAATTAGAAAGGTTTATTTATATAATCACTATAGTGACGTCTATCAATCAACTCATTAGAATTATGGCACAATATAACCAAAACATACAATAAAAACAATAACTTTAACCGTTACGACAAACATATGGGATCTAACTAGGGAAGCTAAAGGAAAAATTTAATTAAAGTAAGAAGAAAGGCAGAAAGGCAGAAACAGCAAGACATGAATTTAACACAAAGGTCGCTACAGCTTATGACACGCAAGGAAAATGAGATGCTGATGTACTTAAGGGGTCCAGTGAGTTTGGGTTTTCAGAGTTCAGATTGTCGTTGTCTAGGTAACCCCCGTTCAGGGACAGTTGTTCAAAGTTCAAAGTTTCCACTATCCTAACTGAGTCTCGCTCCATCACTGGTCGGCTCCCCGGTATCCCATGGCGACCACCACTGATTGGTTGTGCAGGGGTATGTCACGTGGTCGATGCCCTCTGCTTCTGAGTGGCCATGCAGGGAAGAGGTGTGTCCTGTGGTCAAAGTCCCCTTTCCCAATGTGGCTGACAATGGTGACATGCAAAGGCGGCGCATCGTGGTACATTCGGCATTGTTCCCCGTGGACCGGCCATATGCTCTTTTAGGCACTTCCCTTGGCTCATCTCCTGGCAGGTCTGCAGGGGGTGGGGGCATCGTGGTAGCTGGCCTGGGCTGGGCTCCAAATTGTTTCTAGACAAAACAATCGGCTGTCTTTTCTTTGTCTCTGACCAGGATCCCCATATGATGTCAGCATTCCGTCTTCATGATATCTTCATAATAATAGTGAGTAAGAACCTCGGCAGTGGTGCCTCCAGAGTGCACTGGCCCCATTCTGCATGCATATAGTGAGTGACAACTCCCTCCCAGCAATCTTGGTGTGAAACCAAATGCTGCAGCAATGCTTTCTGACAGCACAATAGAAAAATCATCTGGCCTGGACATGACACATTACAAGTCATTGCTTATTTTTGTTTACCAGATGGTCTGATCCGAGGCAAGTTTCACTGTAGCATTCTGCAAGCGAATCCGTGTGGAACAAGGCCTTGTTTACTGGAGCAATAATTAACAACTCCACAGTATTACTATGTCCTTCAATACACCCACGTTTTCCAGCACAGAACTTTGAGACATTACGCTGGCCCATATATACAGTCCCCCGATATTTCAGGCAGTGAGGTTTCCAGGATTAGCAGCCAGAACCTCGTGGAAAATCGTTCTCATTCAATCAACACAAGGCTAATGTGAGCCTGCAGCCTGCGTTTACTGACGGCCCACATTGTTTCCATTAGGTTTAATGGACCATAGCGCTGTTCATTTTATTATTTATATTTTAATGATCAGTGGAGACGCTTTGATTGGTGGCACACTCCCAGATACTAGGCTGTCTTACACAAGGAGTCATCCCAGTCCTAGAGCTGTCCTGTGTTGTTAAGAGAGCATTGCAATTTGTTTATTTGTATGTTGCTATTCAATCTATAGATCTCTGAAATAATTATTCTACTAATTAGTATGTGCCTAGTGGATCCAGCCTTGAATTTCTTTCACTGCTTATTAAATTTTCTGCTTATTAACATTTAGTTGCGTCCATATATTTCCTTTTGTGGGGTTAGTGAATTGAGAGCCAATGGCATTCATTTTAAAATATCAATGCTTTTCCCTGCTGTTATCGCAGAAAACAGACATCTCAAGTAATTGAGCTGTGAGAATTAAAATGAGGTGTTGCTAAAACACCATGCAAGTCAAGCATCATTTTTTATTGGATTCTCCTCAGTTATCTCCCAGTTATCTCCCAATTACCTAACAGTGCAGAACTCAAATAACTCCCCCTAAGTGGAACATGTATACATAGATTAAAGGTTTAAAAACACGATTGTACTTTAAATAATAGTGACAAAGAGTACGGAATGTTCTCACTGAGAATAATGAACAGTGCCTGACAGTCCCGGCTTCCCCTCTACAATATCGGCTGAATGCTGGACTCCCCTGACAGAAAAAGGGAAATTCTGAGTCCTTGCCAATTTTGGAGGTGAGCGATGGGGAGGGGACACACAGAAACAGCGGTAATGGAATCTCCTTGGAGACAATGACTGTGGCATCCTGCACTTCTGTTCTGTGTGAGGAAGCGGACCAGCCCAATGTCTTGTGTCCCGACCGGTCAGGTAATGGACTGACTAGCTTGTGAGCAATGACAAACTGTGAGCATTGCCATTACCGCTCAAAAGTGTGTGAAACTTTGTGCAGCGCTTGCCTTGCCAGTGGTGCTTGTAGTCGCAGGTGCGGGAGAGGGCGATCATCATGGCACTGTAGAGGGGCAGCACCATGGCACAGAGTCTCCAGCTCCGGCCACGCCCACTGTCAGTGAAGCACTGCAGCTTCCCGGCCAGGTAGAAAGAGGTGAAGCCCAGGCCAGAGAATGCAACTGAGGGAGAGAGACACACAGAGTGAAAAACTATTATATGATCATTTATTGTACTTACACTGTGTTTCCTGAAATGTCACCATCTGTATTAATATATATATATAGTATTGCTCTACCTTTTGGCAATATCTAGAGAGAGAGAGAGCAGTCACCATAGTTCCTTCCACTGACTGAGGAAACTTTAATTGAAGTATTGAATAATCTTCACTTTTCTGATTTATTTGCCTGTCCTGAAATTATTAGTTGTGGCAGGTACTGTGGTTCTCTGTGGCTCAGTTGGTAGAGCACAGTGTTGGCAACGCTTAGGTTGTGGGTTCAATCCCCACTGGGGCCACAAAAATGTATGCATTCACTACTATGAGTCGCTTTGGATAAAAGCGTCTGCTAAATGGCGTATATTAGGTACCATTTCTTCCTCCTGTACCGACATGCTCTACTTCCTCCAGAGTTCCACCTGGCACAAGGAAATCTTTAGTTCCCACAAATACTCATAATTCCCCTCCTCAAAGGCTTCTTCAGACCTCACTCTGTACATGGCTCATGGCTGATCGTGATAAGTGGATAAATGAAATGTAACACAGTAAGTGAGAGCTTGCTGCTGCATAATTCTTACAGAGGAAGGTGAGAGGGACAGAGAGGAGGATGGAGAGAAAGAGAGAGAGAGAGACCTGGAGGGAGAGTTGAAATTGAGCAAGAAAACTAAAAGTATGATTCCTCATAACTACTGACATAATTACTACCCTAGATTACTTCTGCTGGTGCAAAAGTGTTATCACTCTACTCTTTCCCCTGATCCGGTGTGATATTTATCATAGTCATAATTGCACTTTTCCTCTTTTCTCCCCGGCTTCGTGGCACCTGCCCGGAGCTCACCTGCCCCAGAGTCAACCCCCCACCCCTGCCATGTGTTAGCCGGATGCCGCTGGCCCGGACCCTAGCTGCTGGTTCCATCCCCCGCCCTGTCCTGGTATCTGGAGGGATGAGGTCCACCCCACCCCTACACTTAGAATGCCCTTCCGGTGGTCTGTTAAGCCTCATGAGCCCCAAGGACTATTTGTTTTGTTTTTCTCTGTATCCCACCATTTTCCAGGAGTTCATCTCGACCGCCTTTTAAGGGGTCAGGGAATCATTTTCCAGTCTCCCACATTGGCTCCAATGGTTTTCTGTTTTTTTGATTCCCTCTGGAAAATCCCAATTGTGAAGCGCTGTGTGACAACCTGTTTGTAAATGGCGCTATACAAAAATAAAGATTGATTGATTGATTGATTGATAATTAGATGTTTTTTAAATAGTGCGATTTATATTGTTATACCACTCTCCCCCCCATTGTCATCCTTCCTCCCCCCCCCCTTCTGCCTTTGTGAGTAATGTCCCCTCTCTCTCTTTTTCCAACAATGTCAATAACAATACATGCCCCCTCACTTCCCTGTAGTTTTCTGCTTCTTGGCTGTTGAGCCATCTGCCTCTAAGCCCTGTTCGTTCCCCTTAGACACGCAGGCACTCCGCGTGGATGATAACCCATAAATTCCAGAGCGCATACCACTTGCTTTATTACTTTCAACCTGTTGCCCTGGCAACTCCTCAGAGAAATAATAAACCGCAATAAGCCCTTCGATTCTGCAGTTGGCCCAAACCTCATTAATAACACGTTCCAACGAGGCTGTATCCGGCAGCAACCATACCCTGTTGGTTCAGGGGTACAATGTAAACATGGCCTCCAATGAAAATTTCGGAAGTAAATTAAGAGGCTGGCTTCACCTAGCTTTCATTACACCCCTTGTTGTCAAGGATATTACTATAAAGCGCCATACAGTATCACATTAAAATGTCAGAGTGGGCGAAATTGCAATAAATCAAACATGAGCATATATGAGAAGTGCGGAGTTGGCCACATTTTTTTCCCATTGACTTATCATCGCTTTATCAAAAGGTTATAGCAAGCCAGGCACATGTGGGGGGTGAGGAGGTTCGCACCAAGGTGCCCCTTTGATGGGATTAATAAATGTACGTATAATTTATTTTGTATTATTATTTAATATTTTTTGTACCTAAAGGAGCATGATCTATAACTGGGGCAAGTACAAAATTAAAAAAGTGCACTGTCTTTACAGGTTTCTTTGCCTCTCCATGACACCTCACATGACCGTATTGTCAGCAATGAGTGGCCAATGCAAACATTTTTCAAGAGTAAAAAAAACTGCTTCATAATAAAATGTCCTTCAAGTCTGTGTGTGGTGAGTACATAAATTAGCTTATTTTCTGGTTATTTTTGGAGATATTTCAGTCATGTGTCATACGTGCCTAACAAATTATAGTTTAGTTTTATTTAACGTTAGGCTACTTTAGTAAGCTAACATCAGATGACATTAGCTAATGCGACTTGAGTGTGGTCAAGTGCCTCGGGCTGGGCAGTGAGATAACATTAACAAAGGTACGTTAACTAGCAATGTGGTTTCGATGTTGGTCTAGCTAGCCTAGTAAAATCACTTGTATCCTTTAGACTTTATTTTAATTGAGTGATTTAATATATTTGATTCTATTTTACTTGTTGTTGGTTTAGCACTTAAGTACATTTTAGATTATCAGAGAAAGGCAGACATTTCTTTGTATGTTTTCTTATTAGTTTTTTTTCTGTAAAGCAAGGGGCTTTACACACACCCACACCTGCCATAAGGTTGCAACATTGTTACATTCCATGAAAACTTTGTTTCATTTACATTTTTTCAAGATAAACATGATTTATACCCCGCATGTCTTCATTAAAGTGGATTTTTTTTTACATAACTCACAACTTTATCACAAAAAACGAATGACACTTTCATTGTTAAACCTAGCAGAGGTAAATGGCAAACATTAACCATATATGTTATCTATATTGTTTTGAATTGAGATAAATACAATATATGTTAAGTATTTTTACATACATTTTTATTTCTGTATTGCTTTAAAATCCCAATAATTTCCTGGGTCAATTTGACCCAGCGAACAGTACCGAAGGGTCCAAAAAGTGAACATAACATAAGGGTTAAATATGGCCCTTCGCAAACCCTGATCCTCAGTGGACACGTTATCACTTTTGACCAACACTGCCATGTGATGCGCTCCATCATTCTGTCATCCGATCACTACCATTATCATCGGCATGACAACCATGTAGGAAATGAATGCTGTCTTTTTTTTCTATTTTCTTTTTCTGCTGTTTTTCTCCATGTTTTTCTCCCCATTTTTTAGTATCCAATTATACCCTCCTTTTCACGTCAATTATCCCGCTCCCTCATATATCTTACAAGTTTAGTCTGGATACCGGCAGTGACATGTGGCTGGGCACCGCCTCCTCCAAGCCGGAACCTGCCAAGCTGTCACTGTAACCCGCCAAGCTGTCACCGTAACTCCGGTATGTGTGCACAGGGCCACTCCTATACGCAGCGAACTTGCATCGGCTTCCTTCCCTCTACCCTGGGGCGGACAGCCAATTGCCGCCTCCTAGTGGCACTCCCGGCCAGAGCCGATACTGACACGGCTGGTGGAATCGAACCACAGTCACAGTGGCCAGCGTCAAACATTGTATCTGCTAGACCACCCGGGAGGCCCCCTATGAATGCTCTCTTTTAAAGTTCCCAGTGCATCATAATCATTTTAGGAGCCGAAATCAGTTCACGGTAAAAGGAGCTTTCCCCTACTTCACCCCTCCATTGTCTAATGTTAGAGTGCAACGTTCAAATTTACAGCCGAGTGGCCGAGCTCTTCAGCGATAATGTGGTACATGGTACAGTTCACTCGGGCAGTGGTGGGACCTTAATACAATCAGGAGTGATCCAGCATATCTAGCAGAACAGTTCAGCAGACCAGCCGTGTTCCTCTTCCTGCTCACAATCCCTCTTACAACTGCTAGAGACGAGCTCACACTGCCAACTGCTTCCCTTTTCTAACATTTTCATCTTGGGGTCTGTAACATAAAACTCATTCAACAAAAGACCTTTGATAAACACATTAACAGAAATTTGCATATGCAAGCAGGCAAATTGCATATGCTAGATAACTGTTTGATTGTCGAAAATCTTTGTGATTCCATATATGATATCTTACTTGCAACAAATCATCAGTTCAACAAACAGTGTCATTTTGTTTGTTTGACCTCAATCTGATGTGTTCCTTCAGTCCTGAACTTTTAATCTACAACTATGGGACTCCAAGCAGCGCTCTCGCAACTTATCTGTATAACACAAACGTGGGTCTCCCTGCTGTTGAAAAAAAAAAAAAAAAAGGTTATTGTGATCCTGAAAGGCCGTGTTACAAATGACAGGGCTTGTGGGAGGCAGCCTTCAGAAGATTGCAGAGAGGATGAGAAAAGCACAGTCGTGCTAATTGTCATTCTAATTGAGTGTGAATTAAAAGTGCCGTGACTGAGCCTGTACCGAGACAGGACCATCACTTTACAGCTGGCGACAGGGCAACAACACAGATCAGCTGGCGATTTGTCTTCCGGCTGGAAACCAGACACCTACACTAAAGAGACAGTCAAACTCCAATTCTGGAGTGAGAGAGAATATATCATAGTAGTTGTATAGTGGTTATTGATTATTCATCTGCAATAGTGTTTAAAATTATTCTTGTAATGTATACTTTGCCAATATTTCAAATGTACGTCCCGCCAATAAAGGGTCTGAAATGTGATTTGAATTTGAGAGAGAGAGAGGTGGAAAGCAGTCCCCATAGTCCCTTCCGCTGGCTGAGAAATTTGAATAATCTGTGTTTGAATTGAATAATCTTCTCTACTATATTCGTGTGTCCTGACACCATTAGCTGTGGCAGGTACAATTTCTTCCTCCTGTACAGACAAAGGAACAATGGAACATTTACAGGCGGGAACAGGCCCGTTTGAGCCTGTTCATCTTGGATAGCTTATGTTTACAGCACTTGTGGACAGACTAGAGGTAGTGACTTCCCATGGCATATTAGCTGCCCCTTGGTTCCCCTGTTTTCCATGTTCTCATTCACCAGGATGCACATGAGCCAGCAGCATGCAGGTGGCCTTATCAGCCCATCGACAAAATCAGGTACCGAGTCAACCGAAGCACTGGAGTGGTGAAAGAGACAAAAGTTACAAAACAAATAACAAAACAGTAGCACTTGACATGGTTGTTTATGACATGAAAATGACAAGTGTCATTGACCATGACCAGTTTATATAAGATTTACATTTTCTATACATGCTTTTCTTTCTTTTCAGGTGATAATATGAGATTGTGGATTAATCTGTTATTGCTAGCTAGTCGCATAATTAATGCCAATGCTGGCTAGCTAAACTTAGCTTGCTAGCTAAAGATGTTCCCAAACGTTGTTGGCCATCTAGCAAACTAGCTTAGTAAAACTGCAGTTTAACTGTTTATATTATTGTTTTGCATTTTATAAATGTGTTTGTTTCTGTTTTGAGAAGTGGTTTTCCTGTCTTGACAAAATAAAGATGATCAGCTCCTCCTGCTGCCAAATTACTAATCTTATCATAGCTCATAATGACATATTTATATTTCATATATTAATGACATGTTAGTTGTGTCATAACACAGTTGCAGATTTTGTCATAACAAGGTTTTGAATGGACATGACACCTTATGACAGGTATGATGTCATGGTAATGACACTGTTATTTTCATGTCATAAATGATAATGTCAAATAAAGTGTTACCAACAAAACTATGCCTGCCTTTGTCATTTGTGTAGCTGACATGTTCATTCCATTGCCCTGGTGATTAATGCTCCTAATATTCTAAGCCAATTGATGTCATTCAGTATTTTTAGTACATTTAGTTACCACTACTGACACCCAGGCCAGCCAGTGGTGGATGGGCTCCCCCATTAAGACTGGTTCCTCCTGAGATTTCTCTGCACTGAGTTTTTTGTTTTAAATGTTGGAGTGTTTTTTCTTTTCCCACTGGAGAGTTTTTGCCTCACTTTCAGTTTTTTTGGGGTTCAGGCCTGGTATTTTCTGTTCTCTGTAAAGCGTTTTTGTGACAGTTCTCTGTAAAAAGCGCCATATAAATAAAATTGATTTGAATTGGATTGAATGTCGGGCTCCTTTCTTGGCGGGGCGGGTGTGCAACCTGCTTTTTGTTCCAGCCAATTCCTATGACTTAATTTCTCCAATCAGCCTTTTCACTCGGAATTCCAAATTTCCCAAAAGCTGCTGCAGTAAAGTGTTTCTTCAGCACAGGGCATGACCCACAACCTGCCTGTGGTGTATGGTTTGTGAAAACAATACAAAACATCAGACAGAACAAAAGTGACTGGATTAATTCAGTAGTTAAGAGCAGAGGTTGGGAGCAAAGCAATGAGACTGTTTAACGGAGTTGGTTCTGCCTGCAGCGAGTTTCAAACCAAGGGATCTCGACGCGACAAGAGAACAATTTAGAGAGTCTCTAAATCTTGTTGACTCTCCTCAGCTGTCCTTGCAGTCACGCCAGAGTTAAGGGAAGGCGACTGAAAAACGCGACTCATAACAAGGGAACCGTCGTAATTATAGCCACTTCATACATATTTATAACACAATAAAGCAATTCCTCCCAGAATAAACAGGAAGGGAGAATAATGAGATTCGGGGCCATTAACGAAAACTTTGATTGCTTATCTTATCTTCAAATGAGCATAAGGTTATTGTGAAAGTTTTCTGAGCTGGAAGCAGTTTTTCATCCAGCAGGAACCACGTTATTTTTCCTCTGCAAATGTTGATGTAATCTCTTAACAAACCGGTAATTCGTTCAACTTTGAGATACAAAAATGCTGACTGAGCAGGTAAACACAGATTTTTATTTTATTTTTTATTTTTTTAACAAAGATCTCTAATAAACACTCAAACTGCAATATCTAAATATGAGCAGTGAAAAGTAATTACTCGCATGAAAGATAATTGCTTTTGGAAAAATTGATTAGGTAACTATATACTATGCAAAACATCCAACAATCATTTGTTTCATATTTTATAGAGGCCCTTTTAAAGATGGTTCCACACCATCATGCTGTCCTTCAGGGACTGGAGGTGTCCCTGCAGTAGTGCATCCTGTGAGGTGTGTACCGTCATCTAAAGCTGGCTAAGATCTGGCCCTACATATTCTCAATGGGAGTAAAGTCACCCAAAACCACATCCTCACACTGCCAATCCTGGGTTTTCTAGTTATCCTTAGCCTCTCATCTCACTACATCCCAGGGTCTCACTACTACCCACCATTTTAGCCTTCCAGGGTACCTCCCAACAATATACCAGGCACCCACGGGCTACCGGTTGTTGTCAGTAAGGTCTGTAAGAGATACGCCCCTGCTCCAATCAGTGCTATCAGTGAGAGATACTCTGCTTCTCCAATCAGTGCCAGCTCTCTCTTGAGGTATCGTGTGGACTGTGTATGGTATGGAGTGGTCAGTGGCTCGTAGATGAGTGCATCGGAGGAGTCCATGCTCTGCACTGGTATGGGTTGTAGGGTGGCTGGTGTAGTGGTAACTCAAGAGGCACAACTGGTGAAACAAATTAATGAACAAATGCCCTTCTATTCTTTGTGAAGCTGGAGTCAAATTAACCTGTTTGGATACCCATTCCACCATCAGCTCATAGGTCATCACTGTAAATAAATACAGATAGATAGCATTCTCCATTCAGGCACCCATTGTACAGGTAATTAAGCTCGATGGCCCAGCTGAGGTTTCCATGGTTTGGCTTTCTGCAGTAAAAGAGATAAGCCTGTGATGGCATTACGACTACTTCTTGTCATTAATGAAGCGCTATCACATTATGCCCATTGAGTGGAAGACCTAATCTCTCCTCAATGTTTCTCTCACAAATACACATCAGGAAATGTTCAATTTCTGTAAATGCATTAAAAATATGTGGCCCATTTTATAATACCATGTGTTTATGACAAGCTATCACAAAACTAACAATCTTTATTTGGCATATTATAATATAAATATACACAGCAGACATTAAAACGGGTTTAAGACTCCAGAGAAGAATAGAGGTTTGTCTGTTTGAAAGAGAGCTGGGACACTGGTGGACACTTGTTGGGGGTGTTGTAGGAAGCTTTTAAAAGTTTTTTATGGCCATTGTTTGTGGGTGAAGTTGTGGAGTGTGCGTTGAATCACACCATTGGGCAAAATAACGCAATTTGAGTGGGAGGCAGTGGTTTTGTGGCCCCACTATCCTTTCTTTATTTTTTGACAAGATTTTGTGGCCTGCTCCTACAGTATTTCTTACTTTTCACAACTGTGTATACACAGACACACACACACACACACACATATACTGTATATATATATGCATGTCTCATTGTTGATCTTATTTCAGAGTAATTACAATGCAGGGGACATGATCCGTTCCTCTGGGCAGTATCATGCCTGTGCCCTGACTATCTCTGAATTAAAACCCTGGGCCAGCAGCTTGCCTCTGTCTCTATAAATAGCTCCCGCCTCTGCTCTTTTGGACTTTCTGACCCATGCCATTGCCAGGAGACAGGACCACTTTGTCCGTGGTTCTGCTCTGCATATTAAATGTATGCCCCTGCCGCAGCGCCCGAGACTGATGGGTCACATAATCAGTTAAATACGCAAAGCACATCCACCCCTCCCCTCCCCATTGCCAGTTTGATGAAATTGCATTCCATTATTGATCTTGTAGCATGGTGACAGAAAATGGGTGGCTGTGACAGCCGGGTCCAGATATGTGCCAGGCAGAGGTGCAGGGTAGTGGGTAGGGCACTGAATTCTGGTACCTGAAAGTTGTGGGTGTGAATACATTTGAGCAAGAGGCTGTACATCAACAGCCCCAGCAAAGGTCAAGGTGCCTGAATGGTGTATACAATTAGCTGTTACTTTTAGGCCATTGCAGGGGTCTTCTGAAGAATTCAATAAAACACTTCTTGAATGCACTTCTGTAACATATTGACAAACAACATTTCATTTCAGAAAGGTTATTCACACACCTCAATATAGTTACAAGAGAGGGGATGGTCAAAGCTATGGAAATGTATTTGAGTAGAGGGCTAAAATACATTTTGTCGCATTTTTTTACTCTTAAAGATATTCTTTCAATTTGCTAAGAAGTGGAGCTGAGAGTTGAACTGCCAAATTCATGAAAGTATATTAATTTTTCATGAGCCGGATGGCATGAATAAGTGATAATGGAGATAATTCTGATATTTCTTGGACCTCTGGGACATTTTCTTCTTTTATTTTTAAGTTAAAACTGACCACTTTCTATGAATATACTGCTGAAAGGCAAAGACAGTCAGGTCACATGAAACTCCCTATTTAGTTCTCAATATGGTTCATAAACGTTTAGCTGAACAAACTACACAAGAATTTGGGTTCTAGTTTGGAGGTCGAAAAAACGAACGTAGGCAGTGGTGGAATCGTTCAATGAACGACTGTTTGAAATACAATCTGTATTCAACTAAGCAGTTCAAAGTGTTTGAGCTTTGCATTTGTAAGGAGTGGTTCAATGTACATGAATGAGAGAGGTCATCTCTACACCTTTCAAATTGCGTGATAAATGTTTTTCAAATACATATATGTACAGTACCAGTCAAAAGTTTGAGTACACCTTCCATCTGGACTACGGCTAAGCGGGCACTCCTTCATTCTTGAGCAAGATAACGACCTGAAACACACCTTGAAGTTGCGCAAGAACTATCTGGTGAAGGGGGAACGTGAAGGACAACTCAGACTAAGGACCTGGCCTGCCCAGTGTCCAGACCTCAATCCCATAGAACTTGTATGGGATGAACTGGACAGAACAGTCAAAGCAAAGCAACCCACAAGTGCCTCTGGGAATTGCTGCAGGAGAGCTGGGAAGACATATCGGGTGATTTCCTGTTGAAACGTATTAACCAAATGGCCCGTGTTTGTGAGGCTGTTATCACAGCAAAGGGTGGCTATTTTGAGGAATCCAAGATTTAATTTTCAATTAAATTGTATTGAACATTGCTTTGATGTTCCTTTTGTTTATTGTTACATGTGTTTTTTGTATTTTCAAGTATTTAAATAAACTTATATGGTGTAAAACATTGTCAATTATGAGATAAACCTAGTTTCCAGCAGGTGTACTCAAACTTTTGACTGGTACTGTATGCATGCAGGCACATTCAGCTCTTAAAAGTTTGTGCTTAAAATGTGTGTTAATATAGGTCATTTTACCATCTAGGGACAAGGGCAGAGAAGAGGCCAGGCTGCAAGGAGGGATAGAGAGATGGGATGGCCGACTGGCCACAGGAGATATCTGGGTGGAGTGTATGATGTGATTGGTGACTGAAGGTAGGAGGGAGCAGTACCCTTTTGTGGCCAGGTATGCTAGCACTGTATGCTACAATTGAACTTGGGGTCAAAACTAGACAGAAATGCACAAGTTGTTCTTGACTGTGAAGTACATAGGTTAACTGAGCAATGAAAAGGTGGTAAGATAGAGAGCTGCAAGTCTGTTTGCGCTGTCCTTGGAGTCATCAAATTAACTTTTGAATTTTAAACAAAATGTGCAGTTTTACTTTGCAGTTATTGTTTTTTTTTTTATTCAGATCATTGGTCACAGATCATCATGGTCACAGAACTGTGTTGGTGAAGATATATTAGATTAGAATTAGATTAGAATACTTTATTGTCCATTAAATATAACATGACATTTTCCTACAGCTCAATGCCCGTTTCAGACGTACAAATACATGGACAAGGAAGGAAAAGGAAACACGTATAACACTGATTAAAATGCAACATTTACGACAGTCATAAAATACCTATAAAAGTTATTTGCATGACATCCCTGGTCATTATTGGTTACTCCCTCACATCCAAGTCCGTGATCATTCCATTATTCAGAATAAACACTAACACTAGGATGTAAGTGTGAGTCAAAGGTAAAGACAATTGATGATTTTGAGGAATCGGGTTTAAACTCAGTACTGCATGCCATTGAGTTTAGCTTTAAAATTTGTGTGCTATGCTTTAAACATTGTAGATCATTTAGAATTAATTAAATATGTTTGCAATTTACAGTCATTTCTATGAGCTTGGCATCAGGCTCTTAGTAGAAAATGAACCCTCTATTATAACACTGACTCTAATTTAATTTAATTTAAATGTCATTCTCAGCCACAGCCACAGTGCCATGTGTAGCCTATCAATTGCATCCTGGTAGGCTACACACAGGACAAAAGCACGTCCATGTCTCATATAGAGACAGCAATACATATAGAACCACACTACAAGAGCTAAGAGGCTATAGTCTCTCATGTCATTCTTTAAGTAATAGAGAGAAAATTCATGTTAATTGGAGACAGATAACTTCACTGGCATCAGATAAATTACCTAAAGTTAGATAGCATTCATTTAATCCTGTTCTGGTATCATAAGATAAGACTACATTATATCCTTCACTGCTCGGACACTTCCACCATTTGGTGTGCCTGAGTGGGATCCTACAATAGTGTTTTCCACCACCATCAACAAAACACCAAATGATGGAATTTCGCATGGAAGAATGGTGTTGCATCCCTCCAGCAGAGTTCCAGACACTTTTATAATCTGTGCCAAGGAGAAATGGAGCTGTTATGGTGGCTCATGTTGGCCCAACACCCGATTAAGACACTTTATGTTGGTGTTTCCTTTATTTTAACAGTTACCTATGCATGGGCAATTCATTGTAAATGGCTGATTCATACAGATGATAATTGTAGAAGCCATTAGACCTGGGGAATTCTATGTTCAGCTGGAATGAAAACCAGCACACCGTAAACCTGCAGAACTGAGTCTGGGTTCACTTATGATCGGGCATTCTCAAGAAACATGGTGCTTTACTGAAGAACAGGGGTGTAGCTGGTGCAGTTTTACTGGAGAACAGGATGTACCTGATGGGGTTTTACTGGAAAACAGGGGCATAGCTGGTGGGGTTTTACTGGAGAACAGGGGTATACCTGATGGACATAAGTTATACTTGAGGTATATAAGATGTGTCTGAGGGTCCTCCGCCTATCTGAGAGACATTGGACATACCTGTGAGGACCCATATTTACTTGAGGGACACAAGCGTACCTGAGGAACATGGGATGTACCTAAGTGAGTTGAGGCATATGTGGGGAACACGGACACACCTCCAGTGCTGTCAGATACAGACAGGAGCCCCAGAGCACAGCAGGAGTCAGGCATTACCTACCCTTGGCCCCAGACTCTGTGACCTACAGATGTCTTCCCCTGTCCTCTCCAAAAGGGCCTTCAATCTCAAACTGACATAATAGACCATAAAATAATTAGGCTGAGCACGAATATAGCATAGTTGCCTCTGACACACACCTGATGGGTTACCAACAAAAATGGAATGGAAATTAAATTATCCTGGTAAGCTGAATTGAGAGGGTTTTTTTGTACTTTCAAAGTGTCTCTGGAAAGCAAAAACAATCTATACTTTTCAGCCAAAGCCCTGCATTATAATATGATTTATCCATTTCAAATGTGAAATTTGATAAGATAAAATAGTGTGGCATGGAAAGGTTCTTATCAAATTTCGCTCAAATGCTGCCTAAGGTACACTGAGATACATTATTAAGATAAAAACACGAGAGAGGAGACAGGAGCTCTATATTTATTACCAGATATAATGGAGTCTACAGCCACCATCCATCCATTACTGCCGGATACAATGGAGTGTGTGTCCACAACAAATACCCCTGGATATAATGATGTCTTCATCCATAGCCAGTACTGACAATACAGAGACTGTGAGATACTGAGTCTGTGGTCAGTACTGCTAGACTTAATAGTGTATGTGTCTGTGGTCAGTACTAGTAGATATAATAGAGTCTGTGCCCATGGACAGTAACTGCAGATATGGTTTAAAAAAAAAACATTTGCACACCTGAGAGTGCAACAGGCATGTTGGAGAAACAATCTAATGAATATCATAAATAGTACATTTCCATACACTGTTAGTAATAGAATATTTCACAATTTTTTTTGCAAATAGTTCCTTAAAACATTTTATCTGGGCATTCAGTGCATGGCGATTTACTCTATATAAGCATTAAAAACATATCTGTGTCTGAGGTCAGCACTATTGGGGATAATGGGCACTATCCGTAATCAGTACTGCAGGCTATAATGACAACAGAAATACATGATGAGGCCATTTAGAACACAGTAGAAGTGGCTGCAGAGATTGCGGTATGCACTCAGACACTACTAAAGCCCCTTAAAGCACTTTCCATCAGAGGGAAGCAGGGATGATTGAGGATTCATCCCAGGGTTCCAAGTGTCACAAGTCATGAGACTGATCAAACCCAGATACCTAATCTGGATACCAGAGGATGGAGCAAGGAGAGAGGTCCTTAAACCCTCTTTGGGGAAAAAAGAAAAAAGAGCTCCCTTTTTCTGAAAACAGTATCTATTTTCTCTGAAGCGGATTTCACTTTCCTCTGACTGAACTGTTCCTTGAGCATCTTCCTCAATAAATCAATTCCAATGTAAATGTAATCTGAATCATACAACAATTTCCTTTTGACATGTTTCTTTTGTTGTTCACTTTTATTATCGCAAAACAATGCAACACCCCGGACCGTGGCTTTGATTGCTTTTCCATGTAACTTTTGAGGCGACAACACATTTCTGCCAAATCCTCTCATTTAAATTCTTCTCTGGATTGTGAATCTAATCTGTGAATTAGAAGTCTTTCTATAGCAACATTTTACGACCAAATGCGATGTAGATACTCTATGCAAGTTATCAATAGACAAACATGTTGATGTAAAGCACAGCCATTATTTGTTTGTTTCGTTTTGTAAATAAGAGGTTTTCAAGCGAGATTTAGATCTTAAAAATAACACTCTTTCCAATGAATATTATGCACACCATAAAAATATAGAAATGAATGGTTTAATCTCATTTTTCCATCTTCAGGCAAATAGAGTTGACTGCCTGTTGTTCTCCTGATCCAGAGACTTTGTAGCCTATGAAACTTCAAAGAGGCAACCACCTGCAGCACAGCACAACGCGAATCAAAGTGCTGTTAAAACCACACAGCAGCCAGTGGTAATTGTCTCTCATCTTGCTCGATTAAAAACAGCCTACTGAATTACATGGGTCAAAAATATCCCACGTGGTGCCAATATCCCACAGTCACGCAAACTCAGATCACTGCTCGTGATGACATGACATAAAACATTCCAGTGGCTAAAATCTGTCCTCAGAAACAAACAGCCTTTCCCATTAAACTGGTCACCTGCTGGCTCACAGCCCTTGCCTGTTCAAAGGGAACAGTCTTCTGGGCTGAACTCTATTAAAGGCTTGTTCATGTGAATGTGCAGACAGAGAGAGCTTCTCACTGAACTGAACAGTGCATGGTAGTTCTGATTTAATCCGAGACCCTTCTGCAGACCTTAAATGGCAACCAGTCATGAGGAAAAAATGGATAATAGGTTTCATTACTTTCAAAGATAAAGAGATGAATAGGCTTACGTGTGGCAGCAAAGAGTAGCACGCTGGTTGTTGTGAAAAAACCTTGTGTGACCTTTTTATTTTGTGTTTTTTTACATACTTTGAAATGTCATTCAACTTTTCAGTAAATGTCTTGTAACTCAGCAACCAATAACGTTGGTTGGAGTTATGGGATATTTACAGTATTATTTACCATAATGTTAATATATATATATATATATATATATGTTTTTGTTTTTTGTTTTTTGTTTTTTTTGTGTCTATACTGTTCCAAATAATGTAATTTTTGTGGACATAAAATGCACTGACAAAATGCTAGACCCCATTGTTGGTGTCTGTATTTACTATTGGGTTCAGTATCAGTGCTGATTTGGGGAATCTCACTGTTAATGTGGGTGGCACTGCTGATTTTGAGAATCTTAGTGTTAGGGTTGGTGCTGGTGTCTGTGCTCATTTGAGGACTCACAGGAGGAATGGCTGCTAGGAAAACTCTTGCGCCCCTCAGCCACCAGGTCTGGCTCGCCTGTGCACGGCATCGTAGTGTTCACCTTTCCATCTGGGAAACAGCGATGGAAGTAGTCTGGCCTCGGCCTGTAGGGGGCAGAACAAACCCACACTGATGCATACTGTATTTTTTATTGTTGCTATTGTCATTGCTATATGTATATATAGAACCCTCCAAAATTATGTACACTCTTGATAAGATGAGCAAGGAAGACTGTATAAAATACAATACAGGTATTATTTTATACTAGTACAATTGCTCAGAGAAAAATATTTTTTTAACAAGGAATATTTTTCCCCAAAAAAGATATGTGCCACAATTACTCACACCCCTAATAATTCCTTTAAATAAAATCCAACAAAAATAAATCTGCATTAACATGCTACATTTAAGTGCATCTCAATCTAAGGGAACTATATTGTGGCCTACCATGGCTTCCTGTTTCACTGGGGTATAAAAATGAGGTAAAACATATTAAATCTATCATCTGTCATCCGTCACCATGGGGAAAGGCAAAGAACTCTCAGAAGACACAAAACAAAGGGTTGCTGACCTTCACAATTCAGAAGATGGTAACAAACAAATAAATATATAACTAAATATACCACTTTCCACTATTAGTTCAATAATTAAGAAATTTAAGGCACTACATCAGTGGCAAACCTGCCTGGTAGAGGACAAAAGTACATTTTGCCCCCACACACAGTTTGGGAGGCAAAGAAAATCAAAGGGCTACAGTTGGAGATGTACAAAACTTAGTTACATCTTGGGGACAAGTCTCCAAATCTACCAATCTACCACCATCACTATACCTAGGGTTGTCAGAAAAAGCCTCTATTAAAATAAGCATCTGGAGTTTGCTAAATGGCATTGGAACTCCGATTGGAACAAGATCAGATGAAACCAATTTAGCTTTTTGGCCATGCAGCCAGCAGTGGGTTTTGTACCAGAAGGAGGAATCTTATGTTAAAAAGGATGTCATACCTACGTACATTGAAATATGGTGGTGAATCTTTGATGTTATGGGGTTGTTTTGCATCTCCTGGTCATCAGGCTTTTGTGAAGGTCAGTGGAATCATGAATGGATCTTTCAGCATGACAATGATCCTAAGCATACCTCAAAATCAACCAAGAAATTGTTAACTGACGACAAAATTACTGTTTGGCAATGACCATTTCAGTCTCCAGACTTGAACCTGATCGAAAATGTGTGGTTTGAATTGAAGATGGCAGGGAAGGGTTCACAAGCACACACTGAAGGATCTAAAGGATCTTGAAAGATTCTGTATGCAGGAATGGTCCCCTCCAATGTATTCACCAATCTCACAAAGCAGTGTCATACTTAACAGGTGGGTGACATATATGTTTTAGGAAGAAAAAAAATACTTGTTAAACTAAATATTTTTCTCTGAGCAATTGTATTGGTATGAAATAATATATATTTCATTTTTTTGCACATACAATATAGCTCATTACCTGTGTTATTTATTTTTTACAGCCTTCTTGGTCAAGGGTGTGAATAATTTTGGAGGGTACTGTATATATATATATGCCAAATGTATGCTGTATGTATATATAACTGCCCAAATAAAGGAAACACTTGAGTAAATTAAGGGTTCTGGTGGCTCTGTTATGATGTGGGATACATTTTCCTGGCATGGTTAAGGTCCAGTCAAACCCTGGGCAAGGTAAACGGCAATAAATACAAAGCCATTCTGAGTGGTCACTGAATGATTTAAAGAGCAGGCAAACAAGGTAAACCATACACCATGGCCAAAGCACTTTGAATTGCATTAATTTGTTCGAAACTGTGCTATATAAATAAACTTGATTGATTGATTGATGGCCATCTCAGTCACCAGATCTCAACCCAATTGAACACTGGGAGCGCATGAGAGATTCTGGAGCCACGGATGAGACAGCATTTTCCACCACCATCATCAAAACACCAAATGATGGAATTTCTCGTAGAATAATTGTGCTGTATTCCTCCAGTAGAGATTCCAAGGCACATTGAAGCTGTTCTGGGGGCTCGTGGTGGCCCGACGCTCTATTAAGACACGTAATGTTGGTGTTTCCTTTATTTTGGAAGTGACCTGCATGTGTGTATGTGTAGAATGTTTTACCTGCCCACTATCAATTTGATGGTATTGGTGAAGACTCCATTTAAGGCCAGAGCCAGAGAGACGGCTGTAAATCAGGAACAAACAGGGAGAAAGAGGTTGGTAGGGGAGTGAGTTAATTGCAGTGATTGATCAGACGTTTGCATGTTGTGATGGCTACGCCTCTAGAGCTGATTAGACAGGGCCTTTTTGAAATCAAGGAGCTAGAGTACTGTAGCTAGAAAGTTCCCTAATTTGGATAAAGCCAAGTGGACAGTCTTCCTTAATTACTGCTCGGCACAGAAATAGACTAGTACGCCAGTACCGTGTTTATTATGCATCTATTTTAATGAGTTCTGCCCGCAGCAGTGATAGAGTAAGTAGGCCTATCAGCCCATTTAACGAAGATTTTTATGACAGTTAAAGCTTCGTTAAATGGGCTGATACATTATGTAATTGAAATAAAAAACTGCGTTTTTTACATTTTATTTTTACGATTATTTCATATTGATTATTTTATTTCCCTTTGATTAAATGAAAGGGAAAAGCTCAATTGTTTTGCACTGCTGTTCGGGTATTTCACTTTCTGCTCTACTGAATTGAACTCCCACAAACTTTAAAACAGATAAAGTAAACACCTAATTTAGGATTGCTGAGGTTGGCGAGAACGCTGGGGGAGACGGGGTTCGCTATAATAACCCTATCACCCTCCCCAGCCAGTTAGCGGAGCGGAGCAGCATTATCGCAGAACCCCAATGGCAGCGGACTGGATCCGTGTTGCGGTCATTAAACAGCTTGTTATTCGGAATGGCTCGACGCATCAGAGAGACAAAAACGTAATGAGACCAGTTCAACATGATCAAGAATTCAATTAGTTTTTAAACGGAGGCAAAGCACATAGATTACTGACAATGTACATTTTTTTCACTCTCTTTTTATTTCTTTACGGAAAGTGATGCAAATACACATTGTAATGAAAACTGAAAGCAGAAATTCTTCTGCACGTTGTGCGCAATTTTCTTGCCGTTCACGGAGACAGGCTCCCTGGGATTTTTTTAGGTAATAATGAGGATTATTACTGACAACCAAATCCCTGGACAGGGTGACGAGATTAAATTTACCACTCGAAAGACCCTGGCCATTCATTTAGACGGGCCTTGCTGACGTGAATACTCAGTGGCGCTGGAGATAGGTTTTCAGAATTGGTCTTAGCTGGTCGACCAAGCAGGACCTAGAACCACACAATTTAAATTCAAGACTTAAAGATTTAGTGTTTGCCTGATAAAATACCTGACAAATTGCTTATTGAACTGAAAGTGTGCATTATAAAACGTATGTGTTGTAGTAAGAGCAGAAACACTGCATTGATATTATTGGTTAATATTATTATTATCCATAAATGTACTTTCTCACAAGGTGTGGTAAGTTAAGTATAATGGGATTGCAGGTAGGCATGGGTCTCCAGTTGAAACATACTTTAGTATACTTGCTAGTATAAACATGCTTTAGTATTGACATTCATGATTTATTCACCTTCATTTCTGGTTTAATATTCACCACTAACTTCATTGTTGTATACATGGAATGTGAATTTATGATGAATAGTATTATGCACCCCAATCCCCCTCGATAGACCCATATGATATTAAATAAGTAATGTGTTTAATTTATCCACAAATTAATTTCTAAAATAAATATACTCTGTCTCCCTCTTATTTGTTAGACTATATTTTTCATAGTCCTATCAATATCTAGTTTCAGCATTTGCTTGCGCTTACTCAATAATTGTACAATTTACAACATCACAAGGCTTGGATGTAAATATCAATGTCTCCCTCAGTCCATTAACGAAATGGATTTGTGTTAAAATCATATTTAATTAATGACCTCCATTGAGTTTCTTCCCACTGAGCTCCACAGTGCACAAAGAAAATGTGAAAACCAACAGTGCATAGCTGCAAAAGTCCACTTTTTGGGAATTAAACAAATAACCTAAAATCTCATGTTAATAAAAGCACCGGAGAAGAATTAGCATTTACATTTTCTCTTGTTTTTAAACCAAGGCCTGATTTCAAGGAGATTTTTCACGGAGAATAGGAGTATATTACGAAGGAAACTGTTCCCTAAACAAATAATTATAAAGTCAGCAATACACTCTGTGTGTCTTACCAAGACACGCCTCTTTGATTTCCGTCTTATCTGTCCGGCGTATGATCTTCACCACGAAGATCACTGCCAGCGGGGTGAGAAACGAAATGGCCTGGATGGGGAATAGCAGAAGAAAAAAATTCATGATGATCATAAAATGACATAAACCAGGCAAATGGATTCTAATATAGCCAACATTACAGCACAGTCTTGTCTCAGAGAAGTCACTGCCCAAATTGCTTTCCACGAGTGGCAGCCCTTATTGTGCTCCGAATTACCTCTGTTACAGCTGGGAGTCTGTTACAACTGGGAGTATGGTGGCTGCCATCTGTGGCAAAGGGTTTTAATTTGTTTTGCACAAAATTACCTGCCACAGATAGGATTTATTATAGTGTTCTTGGGTTCTAAGGTTACTGCTGCTTGGTCAGTGGCTGTCACATGGTAGTTTGGGCATTCTTAGCACCCAGGTAATTATTATCACTTCAAGAAGTGTTAAGTACTTCAAGCCGCTTGTCAGCAATTGTATTCCTGTACTCGGATTTGAAAATAATTTGAAAAAGCTTCCAACAATGCAGCTTTCAGACTGGAGAAAACTGGAGTCTAATTCATACTGTGTACAAATTACATTACCCTGCTCTGGTGATAACAATCTTTAAAAACATTTTAAAAAATTGAAAATTCCAATTAGCAGATTAATTTGAAATCCATATCATATCTGATTCTCTCTCTCTTGCTTGTTTTTTTTTTGGTCTGATTGCCATGGCGGTCATCCTGACGACCTTCACTTCCTTTCTCTTCCATGTCGGAGGAAGGGTGTGAAACTGACTGTGTCCAGACAGCCGTTTGGCCAAAGTTAGGACACGCAAAAGGGGGCACAGGCAAAATTGTGGAAACAGGCTATTGAGCTGACGAGATGACAGAGAGACATTGGGTTTGTTTCTTAGCTGTAGCCCAGGAATATAGAGTTTGATCTCCTGTGGCTCCATTAAAGAGCTTATGTGACATATATAACCAGCAATATGTATTACTCCTTATGGTGTGTGTTTAATAATAATGTATTGTGACTAAAGGAAAAGCAGTGCACACGGCAAAGGGATAACCATTCGGGCCTGTGTATCTGTTATGCTCATGTTTCAAACTGCGGACATTGCTCCTACAATGGTCATTGTCTGTGTGTATGCTGGGATGTGTATGTTTCTATATGTTTCTGTCTAAGTGCATACTTTTTGAGTATTTTAGAATCATAGCCAATCACCATGAGGCAGAAAGCTTCCAGCCTATACATTTTCCATAAACGACTATGTTTAGTGGCAGTCCGTGGCGTATGACCTCACAAGCAGCCATTGTCTTGAGAAATTATTCCCAGCACTTTTCAGCATTACAGATCTGGTGTACTGCGTGTGTGTGTGTGTGTGTGTGTGTGTGTGTGTGTGTGTGTTTCTCTAGTTTGCTTTTCAGCACTCAGCATTTCAGCCATTTACATTTACACAGACCTTGGACACTGATTACATCTGCTTCCCTTTTTATAAGACCCTACAAAAAGACCATTTCATAAACTGCAGCTAATAGCCCATGAGTGTACTCAGTTCTGTGAATGGCTATTCAGCTCTCAAGGTGATTGTCTGCTGTTTAATTACGCGTGCTGGGAAATATATCTCTGCCCTTCATCTGATAGGAGCCTGTTGAAGTTTCTCAGGAGGAACCAAGGCCAATGTCCCCATTGTTTCCCTGTGGTTCTTTTCATTGTGACCCTGGAAACATTAACTGAATGCAAATGTTAGCTACTACCTTGGTACTGAGTAGGTTGCAATCGGAAGATGCTTGTTCTCCATTTCACTGCAACCAAATTCAATATTATTGGCTTTGAAAAATGCTCACGGACAAACTTATACAATACAATCATTTAGTCATCCAAAGTGACTTAAACAAAGTTTGTCGCAAACAAATTAATCTTGAATACAATTGTATAGTTTGTACATTATTAGAGTACAGAGAACAAGGGCTTTTTTGCATCTAGCTGCCTGTGTAGAAGGAAACGTCCACTTTGTGAACATTTAATAGAGATTCGTTTCATTTGGTTATTTTTCATGCATGGACAATGATGAGAAGTACTGCTTTTTGTCAAGTTTAGAAAATTATATTTGATGCCTGTATTCCAAGGAGAGCTTCTTGAAAGGGATCCAAGAACAGGTGATCAATAAATGCACTGTACTTTTAATTGTAGTTGATGAGCACTTAGCCCTTATTATAACAGAGAGAAGTGGAAGGGAGAGGTCACAGAACAGTTATATTCAATCTGCGGACCAACCTGTTCATTATTCATGACAGGATTAATGGGCCAGTGACATATTACACCAAAATCAAATATTAAGGATATTGCAATTTGCAGTATTATGGAGGTTGCCAGGTACATGAAATCAGACCCTGACCTTTTTTAGTCAGTTCTTAAGAAGACAATGTAGCTGTACTCTTCTGACTGCTACTGTCCTACTGTGAGCACACAGGACTCCAGACTTCTGGGAAAAGATTGTTTCATTTCGGTAACACTTTATAATTATTGGTAAAGTATTGTGAATTTCACTATGCATTATATTGTTATATTGTTGTTTAGCCATTTTAGCAAATGTGTTATTAAGGAGGCCAGGATTGGCAGTTATAAAAATAATCTATATATAAATCTATACATATAATAATATATATATACTGTATAATCGTAGCAACTCTGGGATTCTCTTATTAATGTTTGTCTAAACATTATTATTTCTTACGGATTTATAATGCAGTTATTATTGCTCTCTTAGCATTTATGACAACCCCATATGATAAATTGTGGCCCTCATTTATCCTTTGTGCCAGCCTGGTGGTAATTAGGCAGGTTTCAGTCTCAGTGGTGACTGCCTGTGGAGCATTTGAGTGAACGAGTGGGTGAACAAGAGGTTCCTACTCACGAACATGACCCTCTTCGGAATTTGGTCGGATTCCACCAGTGGGTTCTTGTACAGCCACATCTCCTCCGGCTGAATGACTCTCTCGAAGGGCTCCAGGAACTCTGTAAAGCTGAGGGCACAGAAGACAGGCAGCTGTCAATCATTTATGCCAAATGATCTACCCACTGGTTATATTGATGTGTGGTGAGTGTTCTGGCACCAAATGACTGCTGTGCATCACCCAAGTTGGTGTTACTCATTCATTTTGATTGAGTTGAGTTTTGCCCTTAACCGCACTTTGAGATCATAATATGATATCTATTATTATTATTATTATTATTATTATTATTATTATTATTATTATTATTATTATTGTATACATCTGAGCTGATGCATTTAAAGTAAAGAATTCAATGGATGAAATTATGAAACAATGATGAAATGATGGCATACATGGAGTGGATGATGCTGTCGCCACTACTACTAGCATCATAATCGTTATTTCCAAACACATGTCCACATCTGTTTCTCACAAACGAATTCCTTTAGATGAATACGGGCCAAGGTTAATAAAGGGAACTGTATTCAGTGGGCATGGCACACATGCAATACCCCATCATTAGATAGCTCAGCTGGAACAGTTTAGTCTTGGCACAATTCAATCCAAGGGGTTCTGTTCAATTAGGGCTGGATTGATGCTTTGCTTCATTTTGAATTCTTCCAAAAAATCTCTAAAATCTCCAAAGAGTTTTGCAGCTTGAGCCCATAAATGAGGCACTGCTGTTCTGTAAACTGTGGCAGTGTAGTGTAATAGTGAGGGAACTGGACCTGTAATTCAGACATTTCTGGTTCAATGCCCAGGTGGAGCACTGCTGTTGTATCCTTGAGCATGGTACTTATCCAAAATTGCTTCAGTAAAATACCCAGCTGTATAAATGGATTGTATGTAAAGAAATGTAAACTGTGTAAGTCACTCTGCTAAATGCCTAAAATGTAAATGTAAAAATGTCAACTGATAGCATGATGATATTAAGTCTTAAGGGGGAAAAAAGTAAAGTAACATGTTCGTGGTTCCTTAGCTTTAGGGTTTTTGAGAAATGAAACTGGATCAATTGTTCAGTCATATAAAGTAAGGAAAATGTTGAAAGTAAACAAACTTCAATAGATTTTTCACTCAGGTAATTAAAGTTGTAAATCATCACACACTGTTTTAAAGTTCTTGTCAAATAAAAAGAAGTCATTACTAAATGTATATATATATATGTATGAAAGACAAGAGATAAGTGTACTTTTCCAAAACTATACTTTGTAATGACATATAACTGCATATATACTATAACTGCAGCTCTGCTTTATATCTGCTGAATAATTTTTTTATTGTACATTTGGCAACATACATTGATAAACTGAGTATTGGAGATAACAGTTCTGCAGTGGCATGCAAATTTCACACTGCAAAAGCTGTACAAGGTGCACTATCAGAAATAATATTATGCCAGAGGAATTTTTCATGAAAACTAGGCCCCTTCCCAATGGTTAAGTCCTCTCAGAACTTTCTCTTCCGCAAGACTCCATGAGATTAGCAAGCCCACTACTTTCTCCCACATGCCGGCTTCACCAGGGCCTTATCAAGCGAGACTCTGTTCCCCCAGAATTCAGCAGGGCAGGGTGAGGTGAGGGTGGTGGGGGGGTAAATATGGATAACCTGTGGGAAACTGAGGGAAAGTAAAAAATGCTCATTTATAAATACATTTAAATATACAGGGGGTAGACAAAATAATGGAAACACCAAATGAAAAAGATATGTATTATATATTAATGCCAATACTACTTACCTACATGTTTCTGCTATAAAATATGTTTTGAAATCAATACTTTAATGTGTGGGTTTCTAAAGCAACATGAGAGCTCTAGCATAGTTTGAAAGAGGTCAAACAGTTAGTGCCCAAATTGCAGTTGTGGGGCCAAATTGCAGGTGTGGCAATCACAGAAACGGCAAAATGATTTAACGTGTAGAGGTGACCAGTGTCAAAAATAATGATGGCATATGCCAACCAAGGAAAAACTGCATCTGGAAAGAGGAACAGTGGTCAACAAGTGGAAGCTCATTGATAGGAATAGAGGGACACTTAACAGGGTAGTAAAAACAAAAACAAAGTCAAACACTCCCCATGGCCTCCTCAATCACCAGATCTATAGCCCTTCCCCTGAACACTTTTGATTAAAAAATAATAAATAAATACTGCTCTGAGGACAAATGTATCCTACATTTCCTGTACTTTATGTATAGTACATTAGAGAATAAGAACAGTATGTACTACAATGTTATATTCTTTCATAGGTAGGAACATACAGCTGAAGCAATTATCTGTACCTGTGATGTAACCTTAAACATTATGTAAATAGCATAGTCAAATATATGTTATAAATAGACAGCTGGTATCTGTCTATTTATCTTGTGTACACATACAAATATAATCTTTCTGCTTATTTGCAACTTGCCCCTTTTGTAAGTGTGAAAGCCTGCCTTGGCTCTTCCTTGTGAGAATTACATTATTTGGGATATTATTAACCAGTGGTTTGTACTCGTAACATTTCTCAAAATTGAACTACTACATTACTAATACAGTGCATTTGTATGGGTTTTGTTGTGCATACCTTTTCAAAATTGAATGATTTGGGGAAACCTATGACACAACAAAATGAAAGACCTCCCTGGTAACATGCTCAGAGATACATTCAGTCTTCATAATGTTCATCCAATTCCCTCTTCTCTATTTATTAATAATGATGCTTAGCCATTATATTTGCTGCCGCTCCAAAGGTCTTATGGTGACTCTCTGGTGACAATTGCAATGGCATTTATTATTAGATTCTCTAAACTACAGACACAAACAGTGCACACACACTCACATGCAGACATACACTTACACTAACAAGCATGCACTCTCACACACACCAAACCTGCCTCACGGTGCCAAATTAGGACTGGGGCATCTGGTCCTGAGCACAAACAACAGTAATACAATAAAATTCACAATGTGCATACTGACTCACAAAGCCAGTTCAAGACAACAAGGACTCATTGATCAAATATATGGAGTGGCATTTATAATCACAATAATTTATGTAGCACTAAAAATCTGTGCTGTGAACAATAATGACTGACCCAGCATGCTCAGCATGGTCTCAATCCAACTAAGGTGAGGACGGTTAATGCCAGGGTGTACCGTATAATGTGTGTGTGTGTGTGTGTGTGTGAGTGTTTATGTGCTTGTATGTCTGTGTGTGTTTATGTGTGTTTATGTGTGCGTCTCTCACATGAGAGATAGCGATCAATCTAGAGAGAGAGAAAGAAAGTGTGAGAGAGAAAAACAAAGACATGCTGAGTCGCAGTTTTTTTCTTCTTGCAGTATATGGTAAACGTCAAGGTCCACTGTAACATTACAATTTAGTACAACAGTAAGTTGACTTGCGAGTGTATGTGCGCATGTGTGTGTTTGCATATATTTGTCTATACATGTGTGCGTGTTTTATGTTTGTGCGTGTTTATGTGTATAAATGCAGTGTTTGTGTGTGTGTGTGTGTCTGTCCATGTGCAGTGAAGTTCAGTCGGTTCATTGTTCTTCTCCATTATTCACATGCAGCCCCGGACTCTCCTTGAATGGGCACCGGGCTCCCAGCTCTCTGACACAAATTTACTCCAAATTGATGAGTCTGCTCTCTGCTCACAGGAGTGAACAGGAGCAGAACGAAGCTTTGAGAGGCTTCTCGCTTTCAGCACTGTTCACATCCAGGGTTTAATCTCACACTCGTACACAGGGCTCCTAACTGCAGGGAATGCGTTCTCCCAAACCATTACCAACAACCTGTGAACCATAGAAGACAAACAATTGCACATCCGCAATCCTGGCAGGATCCACACACAAGAAGTTACCTTGCACTGCAAGCTTAAGCCCTCTCAGTAAAGCTTTCCATGATGAGCCTGCTACAGCTCCTACATTTCTCCTTTACCTGACAGGGTTCAACATAGCCACTGGCCTGCTGGTCCTGCAGTGGGGGGCAGTCAATCAAGCTTTTCGATGGCCCACTCAGGCCAGGGAATAGAAAAAAATAGAAAAATGCATGTTTTACACAGCCTAGTCTTTCCTTAACAAATAGTGTTCTGGGAAATTCTCTCTCGACTGTGAATACGTCATGAAAGTGCCTACTTCACTGTTGGAAGCAGGAAATCACTGGAGACACAGACCACAACCGTCAATGATGAACCAGCCGTGATGGCAGGGAAAGTTGTCATGTTTCCCCAATGACCACAAATCGAGGAAATTGTGGGAGAAGCAATGCGTGTCTGTGTAGGTATTGTAGCAGCGTGGGCCATTCTTCCCAGCATTCCCTGTGGTTTTGTCTGTTTAGGACATTTCTTACATGAATTATTCTAGTTGGGTTTAATTGGTTAGTATAACTCTTATGTATAGTCAATAGTTAAAACGTAAGGTTAATTTAGAGCACTTTAATTTGTGTTTTTTTTGTTGCTCACCATAATGGTGATAAAGGTGATCTGGCAGATCCAACACCATTGTGTTTATTGAGAAACATCACTCAACACATTGATCTGCATACAGCATACCATATTATACACTGGGGTGTGATTCATAGGAATTAATAGGAGGTGCTTTTGACAAATAAAAAGTGGCAAAATACTGGGGTTTCTGAACAACCGCACAATGACATTGAATTGCAGCGAGTAGATGTACAATTGCAATCTCAAGTCTCATTGTTAATGCTGCGCTTGACTTTGTGGGTGTGTCACAGCACAAGTCACACAAAGTTATTTCCGATCAAATATATTTCCATCATATTCAAATGGTGTTTAAACACGTTTAAACATTCTGTGCATGAATCTAACATTAGCATAATGTTGTTCACATGGTCATACCTAGCATTATTTGTGCAGAAAACATAGCTGGTTAACTTTCTTGTTAGCATCATAGACTTGACAAGGAGATGCTAAATGAATTCCACTGTCTGATTGGTCAAGTTGAACATCTGGAGTCTGGAGAACGAGATAGCCATTGCAAAGCAATAATTTTGTGGTAAGTTAACCATTTCTTGGTTAACTAACCACGAGGCAATTTCTTTCTTGCACAAAACTATTTACAGTGCCTGTCAATGTTAACAGTGTTAACACAGGAAAATCTATAGGTTATTTGGTTGTGCCTGTCATGGAAGGAGTCCCTCTTTGCTGCAAAGCAGGACATGCACTTGATAGGTGTCTTCTGGTGGCAGAGCCAGCGCTTCCACTTTCCAGCTGACCGGTAATTACTCACTAGTCGTAGTTACTAAATGGAATCCTGGCTATCGATAAACATCTTTTCATCAGCCGAGTCGACACTGCTGACCTCGCTCACGTTCACGGACATCTTGATGGGCAGAATTCCCGAGCCAAGGTTCCCGTGGGAATTTGTCAGAAGCATTCCGCCCCTTTGCGACCCTAGTTCAAATGCTGCTATTGCAATGCCATACATTGAATGACTCAGTTCTGAGTTTCTCAGCAAGCACAGAAAATGTTTGATACTGATCAGACACTTACAGTGTAGAATAGAATAAAATAGCTCCATTTAGGTCTATGCAATTATCTTCAAAGTATCGGGCAAGTGAGAATTGAAGAAAAATTTATTTTCCGTGAATCCAGTAGCCTTAATAGTCAAATGCCCTTGTTTACGGTTCAGTACTCTGTGATAAAACCCTTCACTTATCCTACATGAAATCTAATTTAATAATTATTGCACTGGATGTCAGTTATCAATTAAATTATTTGATAAAAGAGTCTAAATTATTTTGATTGCAAAGCAGTCTAGTGAAGCAACCTTTATCAACAATATACAATTCACAATTCAATTAAGGGCTGGTTTATTAAGTTATAACACCAAGACAGACAAAAAAATCTACATCATATCCACAGACAATGGCTTACTAGTGTGAGCCAGGACCATATTTCCTAAGAATGCAAGAATGTGTAGAACAAAACCCTATAAATGCCAAACTGAACCATTAACAGGTCACACTTCAAATGTTTTAAGGATCCCATGGGAGATTAATTTATGATTTGGGTAAGGACCAGTGCTAGCATGGTTCGGACCACCTTTTATATTTTTATTTTGGGCCACTTACTAGCTCAAGACATCTTTTGAAGGTTATCATTTACACTACTGTTCAAAAGTTTGGGGTCACCTTCCATCTGGACTATGGCTAATCGGGCACTCCTTCATTCTTCAGCAAGATAACGACCCGAAACACACCTTGAAGTTGTGCAAGAAATATCTGGTGAAGGAGGAATGTGAACAACAACTCAAACTAAAGACCTGGCCTGCCCAGTGTCCAGACCTCAATCCCATAGAACTTGTATGGGACAAACTGGAAAGGAAGAGTCAAAGCAAAGCAACCCACAAGTTTCTCTGGGAATTGCTGCAGGATAGCTGGGAAAACATGTCGGTGATTTCCTGTTAAAACGTATTAACCGAATGGCCACTGTTTGTGAGGCTATTCTCACGCCAAAGGGTGACTATTTTGAGGAATCCAAGATTCAATTTTCAATATAATTTTCTTGAACATTTCTTTGATGTTCATTTTGTTCATTGTTACATGTGTTTTTGGTCATTTTAAAGTATTTACAGAAATGTATACGGTGTAAAGTATTGTCAATTATGAGATAAAAATAGTTTCCAGCAGGTGACCCCAAACTTTTGAACGGTAGTGTAAGTGATCCTCTCATGGTGAGCATTGTGGTGACACCAAACATCGATAAGGCCTGGGGACACTACCATGTGACAAAGCTAATCGCTAATCTCTGGAACGTCTCGAGACCTTCACCAAAATGTAAACTTTTTTCATTGAGTACTGATTTTGCACTAAAAACATATTACACAACTACAAGATTGGAAATCTCATGGTGCAGGCACAATCTATGGTCACCCTAAAGGGCAAAAACACAAAAACATTAAGGAAAGCACAAAAACAAATAGGAAAACACAATAACATTAAGGAAATACACTTAATGTTTTAGTATTTTCATTTTATTATAATCCTTTGATTGCCCATCATTGTAAAATGTTAGCTGGCTATCTGACTAGCTAACCTAACTGGAGAGCTTAGTGAAACAAAACACAACTAAAGTTAGGTACTGTTAGATAGTACTCATGTGGGGAATCCCAGAAATGCAGGGCTTGTATTTCATTGTTAACTACTAATAATAATTCTGATAATACTGTATATTAATGATTACTGTAAAAGGGTGCTCACTTCTTCTAAACTCAAGAGAGGCAAAAAACAATGGCTGCTTGACTCCCACGCACATTACTACCGGTTTTGGAGGTGAGCTTGAGTGTTTGACTGTTTTGCGCTGAGGCCAGGGGTGTGTTCAGAAAGAAAAACGTTTTGTTACATTTTTCTGTGGTTATTATTGAATGCCTTGTTTGCTCTCAACATTGCGCATTGTTTTGCAATGAGCTTGTATATATGTTTGTTCCAGTTTCGTGGGACAGTTTTGTTGTTCCCGTTTCTGTTTTTAAAACAGTTTGCAATGTTTTTTGCTGCTGAATACATCCCTGGGGCAAAAAACATTGCAAAGTGTTTCATAAACTGAAATTATTGCTGTATTGAACGTACAGTTGCATAGCGCCATTAGTGTAATTGCTGATAGGGTGATGTGTACGGTGTGACTCTTAAATACTTCACTCACTGCTTCTGGATACAGCCTCGACACTCCCACCAAACTGGATCAAACGTGCCTGTGAGGGCGCACAACATTTTGCCTGTTGAACACACCCCTGCTTCCAATCCCTGTCCAATTACAACTCCTATAAAGGGTGCCCCCCACAAATACATGACACCCTGTCATCAAATTACCTTGCAACAGAATATCTTTATTGATTTACACAAACAAAAATAGAGCATTGTTCCACAATCCAAATGGAAACTCTTGCGGTGCAGATCTGGCATTTATTAAATCTGTCCAATCAGTGCATGTCGCTGAGCTGTGGACAGCACAAGCATTAGCTCCGGTCCTTAATTCGCTCACAGTTTCTGGAACGGCACTGAACAATCCGCAGCAGTACAAAACCCTCGAATCTCACCCAGCCTGCGAATTCTTCGACGCAACGAGGGAGCGACTTGATTCAATCAGGCGCACGGCTTCAATTCAATCAGAGGCTTTCGGAGGTCTCCGAGGGGCAGGGACACGGCTTCATTTAATTACGGTATTCTGTCTTTATTTATTTATTTATTTATTCATTTAACCCAGGAGCGGCGAATGCGTTCCGTCACTTTGGCCCTGACAGCGGATGCTTATTGATGTGAGACGTTGCGCTGATCGTTGTGGGCCGAGACGTGGGGACAAGCTGAGATGGCGGCGCCGGGCCCCCAGGGCATCGCTGGCTGAACGGGTAGTGGGCGTAAAGTAATAGAGATCTGAGCAGGATATCAGGGGGCCAGATGGCGATGCGGTCCTTAAGGAAAGGCCCTTTACGGCATCACTCTGAAGATTGACGTAGCTGAATCACCCCACAGCACTTAAAGGTGCTGGAACAGCTACATATTACATGTGAGCTGTTTCTGTCATTGTGACAGACAAAAAGGAAAACAAATTAAGAAGGCACTTGTATATTTGTCATGATTTCTTGCAATGTTGTGAGTCGTTGTGTCGTGTCACTGTTGCTTTATTGCTGTGTGTGTGTGTGTGTGTGTGTGTGTGTGTGTGTGTGTGTGTGTGTGTGTGTGTGTGTGTGTGTGTGTGTGTGTGTGTGTGTGAGTGTGTGTGTGTGTGTGTGTGTGTGTGTGTGTACATATGTTTGTGCATGTGTAATGGGGGAAAATACCTACTGCTGTGTATTTCAAGCCCTGGCTAGCCACACAACACAAGAGATTCTGTATGTATGTTTGTGTGTGTGCACACATATGTGTGAGTGCGCGCGTGCATGTGTGTTTCTGCTTCCTCCCTCGACCGCCAGTTGTAATTATCATAGTTAATTAAAGTAATCACATCAAAAATCACATTAACTGCTCATTTTCCTCCCGCCTTAATGATTGGCTGGTTAACAAGTTCCTCATTGCAACAGCAGGAGCTGACCGGCACACGAGAGCATAATCGTCCTAAAGTTCCAATTGCGCTTGAATGGTCAGATGTGCAAACGAACTGTGCGATCATTTTGGTTTGGAAAGGCTTGGAAGGAGATGACTTTGAGCTCCAGAGTGACACATTGGCACAGCAATGGGTCCACAAAGATATCTGGTCCCCCTCTGGAAATGACAAAGTGGGGAGGGGGCGGGGGTTAGTGGAAGAATAAAAAACTGCTAGATCCATTCTAATCTAATTTTGCAATTGCCTTGCCGTAGCACTTCTGAACTCACTGAGCAAGGTAGAGTGAAGGAGAAAAGAAATGTCGATTGCCAATGTATTAAATTATAACGGGGGTGTGGGAGGGACAGTTTGGCACCACAGCTCTTGGGACTGTTTTCAAAGCACATATGCCTTACCTTACCTTATACTGTATATATGGATTACATCATGACTCCATATTCTCTGATGAAATACTTCAGTGTTGTTCTATTGCACAGAATCGGAGAGGAAGGCCTTGTGTTAAAAGCTCTCTGATGCAGCTAATGTAATACATTCGAATCAATGGCAGAAAAACAGCCAGCTTGCCTACGCTTTGGTCAAGACACTGGGCGAGAGCCAGTCAGCACAGATAGATTTTCCCTGGTTCAGTTGAGTCCACAGGGCGACCTGGTGAAGGAGTGGCGGGGTACATGTGGGCAATTGCATAATAATGAGCAGTTCATCACACTGCCTGCCTTTGTCACCTTCACTAATATCGTCACTTCTTTTAAATGTATTGCAGTGTGCATTTCCTTAGAGCAAAGTGCTTTTCCTCAGACATACAAATGGGGTGATAATCTCTCCAGAAAGGGTTTGTGGAAAAATCAGGGCAATGTTTACCAATAGCTGCATTCAGGATATCACTTCAAATGAGATTATTCATTCACTTATCTTAATAATACACTAGTTTGGCTACTGAGTGTTTGCTAGTGGTGGGAATTAATGTATAGTAGGTTTGGCCTTTGCTTTGGGAAGGCTGGCCCTTGGTTGCGGGCCAGAATCCCACCAACCTCGCCAAGGCAAAAAATCTGGCCCTTGGATGCAATCTGTGTTTGTGTCTGACTTTCTCTTAATATATAATATATGCCATTTAGCAGATGCTTTCATCCAAAATGACTTACAGTAATGAATACATACATTTTTCAGTATATGTGGCCCCAATGGGAATCAAACACACAACCTAAGCGTTGTCAGCGCCATGCTCTACCTACTGTAGCCATACAGAACAACTGTTCTGGAGATGCCGACCCGCAATCGTGATCAAAGTTGTGCTGGCAATTATAAAAACTAAGGAGGAGAGTGGGGAAGTGGTGGGACACAATGGACAGCTGTTTGTAATATTGGAGATACAAGGAAGTGAGGTGGGAGTTTATATATTACGTGGGTGGCCTATGAATGGTTATTTCATCTGTTTACATGCAGCCCTCCTCCCAAGATTACATTATTAACTTAAATTCATTCATTAAAAAAAAAAATTCTGAGTCTATGATTAGCATTTGTATTAGTCAATATACCCAACCTATTTATAGAGGGTCAGAAAAAGTTTAATCTACTTGGCATGATCATTCACAGCCAGGTGTTTTTTTTCTCTCATTTTAATCAGACCTAGGGAAATACAAACTGATTTTATTCATGGAGCTCATTATTTATAATGTAAAATGTCAATAATGGCGCCGTGCTTTGTAAGGTGGCTCCAAAATCAATTTCTCTACCAGGGTAGAAAGAGACAAAGTCATCGGTGGCCCTCTCCAGAGAGTCATGTCCTTTGGGGACATGCACCCATACACACACACACACACACACACACACACACACACGTGAACACACTTACACACCCACACACACATACACACGCACATACTCACACACACACACACACACACACGTGAACACACACACCCACACACACATACACACGCACACACTCACACACATACACACACCCACATACACATACTCACGCACACATACACACACATACTCACACACACACAAACATGTGAACACACTTACACAGTCAGTTTAAGGAGGGTACTCATGCTTAAACACATGAAGGTTTCAGATATACGTAGATACAGTACAGATTCAAATGATTTTCAAAGACACCCACCAAGGGCAAAATAAAATATTTTTTTCCAGGGATCCTGCAGATTTTTGGCCAGCAACAGAGTTGGAGTCACTTTATGTGTGACTGGAAAGAACCAGATGTGAACTTGTGAGAATGATCAGTAGCTCTTCCACGAAATTGGAAAGATATTGATCGGGGGTGGTAAGTTAATTGTCTGAGGTCAAAGTGACTGAGTTGCTGTTAGATCGTTTGAATTGATTTTCAGACATGGCTGTGGGAAAAGGTACAAAGAACACTCAATTCTGTCAGTTTTAAAGGCCCCAAATATATTCCAACTGCCATTAGGAGCGCCAAACACCAACCGATAAACAACCGATACACGCCATCTTAAACATATCTGAACAAACAAATTCTGGCGGAAATGTCATATAATTGAGGGAGCACAAAGGCTTGGATTGAATCAACATCTGTCTTTAACTCTGACTCACAATTAAATATATTTTGTTATGGTTATTATTATGTTTGGTTCTGACTGCAGAACTCGGCAAACAAAACAATGACATTTAAGGTCAGATGTTGATTGAATCCTGGCCCAAGACCACCTAAGGAGAAAATGAGGGCGTCGTATTTTAAAGAGATCATATTTTATCCAAATGAAAGCTCGGGGGAAGACCCGAGTTGACGGTTGGGGTCTGGTGACATCATCAAACATGGAGAACTGGGAAAAAAGCGGAGTTATCTTCTCCGCGCACGTTCTGAAGAGGGAGAAAACCCATCAAACGCGCTTGTGATCCGAGAGCTGGAGGACGGGGTCTGGCGCGGTTATCAACTCATGGAGGGGGGAGCAGTCATGGAGCGCTGGGTTTGTGTCCACGGGACCAACATCACCCCCCCACTGAGCCCCCACAAGAGCTGCACAGCTTCTGCTCCTACACTGATAACATGGCGCTGTGGGAGAAGGGAGAGGACTCGCCAATTAACCCCGGCTAGCTGCTGGCCTTCCAGACTCTTACTGTCATCTCCACTCTCACACTGCCCCTCTGATGTTTTTTTTGGGGAGACTCCAAACTAATATTCTTTTATACTCCATAGTACCCAGAGCTATGAATAATCAATGATGCACCACTACAGTTCTAATGATATTATCTTCAAAACCTTAAATAGCACTGTAACAATATATTAAATATGTACTTAACAGGCTGAATTTGAACATATTGAAGAATGATTAGTTAGATGAATGAGCCGCTCAACTGAGGTAGAGATTCTTGTCCATAAACGCATACATACACACACACAGAGAGAGAGAGAGAGAGAGAGAGAGAGAGAGATAGAGAGAGAGAGAGAGAGAGAGAGAGAGAGAGAGAGAGAGAGAGAGAGAGAGAGAGAGAGAGACAAGCACAGGAAAACCTGGGTGGCTCTATGTTTTATCACAATGTTTCAGACTATAAATAATGGATACAGTATATAGCAGCATTCATAACAGAAAGTGTAATTAGAATACTGTATGCAGTAATAATACAGTAATAAAACAATAATTTGATTAACTGCCCTCATATATGCACAATGGCATATTGCTTTGATAAATACTATATTCTAATGAAATAAAAAGTGGTTTAAAACTTAATGTTGTAGAAGATTTTCCAGTCTTACATTTTAAGATAAATTGGTTTACATTTGTTTTTGTTTTAATTAAGTATGCTACTACAGTCTCAGCAACAGTACCAGGGCAAACTAGGCAATTGCCCAGGCCAAACTTTATAGAGGGACCCACTGGAGCAGCACTGGAACAAAAATAATGATGAAACATTTGTTTTTATATACTATATGAAGAAGTTTTTTTGGAAGAAGTTATTATTTATTATGTATTTATTAGATAATAACCCTGATGATACCTAGGTAGCTACTGGGTTTATGAGCAAGTATTATTATTATTATTATAGATTGCATTTGTATAGTGCCTTTCACCTCTTTTACACAAATCACTTTATAATGAAGGAGGGAAGCTCACCTCAACCACCACCAATGTGTAGCAACAATCTGGGAGATGCATGGCAGCCATTTTGCAGTGTAACACTTGCCACACATCAGCTGTGGTGGAGAGGGAGGGTTTCATAAGCCACTTCATTCGGGGGATGATTAACTGGCCAGGACACCAATTGTACCGGGACCCCCCTACTCTTTGTGATAAAGACCATTGGATCTTTAATGATTACAGTAATTCAGGGCATTGGTTTCATATCTTATTTAAAACATGGCATCTCCTATTGCTATCACTGCATATGGGAATGTGGTTTTATTTGGTCCGGAGGGAACCGTGACACATCTTGCAGAAATGTCGTTTTTTAAGGAGGTCTCCCATTCGTGTACTAACCAAGCCTACCCTAGCTTCAGCCTTTCATCGGGAGCAGGGAACTGAGTAATACGGCTTGAAATGCTATAAAATGATCTTTGCAAATTGGGATTTCAGTGTCAGAAAAAATACAAAACAAGACATTCTGAAAAAAGCTTCATAGCAATATCAAGTATGTTCGCTAGCTGTAATGTTGGCTAGGTTATTTGGAATTCGCTCTAATAGGAAATGTAACAATTGCAAAATAAATCCTGAAAGAATGATAAAACTCATACATATTGCATCATGAAATGTTTCCGACTGCAGCTCTGCTGTCATTTTATTTCCTCGTAATCGGACTCCCATCCTTCATAGGGTGAACTCACCCACAGATGGCTGCATTGCTGCGCAGGTCTTCCCCTAATTCTCTTTCACGCCTCCGACTGATTTAAATCACCATACCAATAAATCAAAAGCTTGCGTCCCCTGGCAACTCAATTTCTATTGATCTTTCTCAAGATCCCTTAACGCACTGCTGGACCTTTTGCTGAGAAAGAGCAAGGGTCATATTTACAATATCATTATGAATACTTTTTTTTCCATTTATCTCCAATATTTTGTGGAAAGGTTTTGTGAGAGCGGATGAGTGGACTCTTCATTTAATTTAGAGGAGAAGTGTCTCCTAGTATTTTTTTAATTCTATTTCACCTTTAGCTGTCTGCATACTCTGCTGGATTTAAACTCCATGTGAGAATCTCTGAAGCGCAGTCACTTCAATCAGTTGTAAGGTATTCAGGTTGAGGCTGTTGAGGAAAGGTGATGTAACATTTCAATCACCAAGATTCTTTACCCCCGGGAATGTGTTGAATGCTGTTTTCTGCCTCCTATACCCTCAGGGCCTCATTTCAAGATTTAGCTCCTGTGGGCAAAATCTAACAGAGAAGGTGAGCCAGGCTCTATGGCTTTCATGCTCTACTATGGGGCTGGCAGGTGCGTTGGGCAGAAGAAGCACAGGGGTCAGATTTGGGGTTACGGGTCAAAATATATATGAATATAGTATATGTTCATTTCACCTTTGCACAGACCTGTCAGGTTTTTTCTTCCTTTTTTCATTTTTTTCATTGTCCAGATTTTCTTTATATCTTTTTGGGGTCCTCAATCATTTCAAAAATGTCAGATCCAAAGAGAATGGGAAGAGCCAGAGCAGCCAGAGCCTGACCCCCCAAACAACCAAGAGGTATTATACACACCCACAAGACACCCCCATGTGCACACTTCAGGTCTGAGTATGGCTTACGGTTTAGGGTTAGGGTTAGGGTTATGGATGGGTGCCATGAATGAGAATATTATGTCGGTTCCACAGCGGCACAGTTTCGGCTCAGTGTCAGCATTGAAACCGTTTGATTCCAGTGCTGCATTCCAAGCGGCAAGTTTCCTTTATGATTCCAAGAACAGCCGCTGATTATTCAGTGATTTTACACCTTGGTAACATGTTAGGAAAGCTGCTACTGTTCGTGCTGCCATTGCAACAGGTGAAAATGTTCATGCAAGTATTAAAAGAACATCATAGTCATAGGTGCATCAGCAGATGACGTAATGTTGACACAACCCTGAGGTGACATCTTTACTTCTTGTCTAGCGCATACGAGATTAGATTTTCTTTTGTATAAAGATGTTATATTCACATGCAATTACTCAGTTTGTCAAAACAATTAGAGAGGACTTTGTGAATGGGGGGCTGAAGCGAAGTTACACACCAGAAATGTCACCCAAGCAGAACCACTGCTCTGTTCCGCTCTGGCGGAGAAATATAGAAAAAATGTTCCTAGGGCTCCTGTCAGAGAGTAATCTCACATTCTTCACACATCAGAAGGAACTTTGACAAACAGGAACAATGGGGTCAGATAGTTGCACAACAGGCCCCGTGTCGAATTAATTTTCGTTTTTTTGTTTTTTCCAAATTGAACAGGGCTGGGTTCAGAATCCAAAGTGCCAGTTAGGCAAACAGTATAGATTGAAAAACCCACAGAGCTCCACCCAGGTGGTCTTTTAACCCTGAGGTACACTGAGATTGAGCTGCTGTAGTTCCCCTCTGCTGCTAATGTTACATAGTTCACTGCTTAATCTGTTAAAGAATCGCCCATTGTAGTAAATAATACAAATAATAATATTAATATTATTGTTAATAATAATAATTGTATTAATAATAATAAAAGAATGAAATTAGCATGGATTTATTTTGAGAAATTAAGAATGATGTGCAATTCATATTTTTTTGCTTAGCTTTCTTTGCTCAAATTAAAGGCAAGATGATTTCATTCAAACATAAAACATCGAAAATCATACTTTTTGGGGTCCTCATCTCAACCCATCTCTGTCCCGGCTTATTGTCGAGTGCTGCACAGACTAAACAGGATTGTGGTGCAACGCTTCCCCCCACTAGTGACCTGAAAAACTTGAAGCCGGCAATGCAACCCACAACTTCTGTTCCACAACTCTCGACGCTCATAAATTCTTTGACTAAATCAAGAACCCAAGATTCCATTTTCACAAAACCAGCTTTATATCCCCAGTGCGATTCTGACAGAGAACCCGGGACCAAAGCCGTGGCAGTGATTTGTACCTGTGAGCAGCAGGTTCACTGGGAAAATCACATTAAAACAGGTAATGCTCAAAGCAGCACAGCGTCAGAAGTAATAAATGTAATGTAGAGTGGATAACACCCCTGCCTTACGCGGCATTGCTTTACGTGGCGTGGAAGAAGGCAAAGTCACTTTGTGCTTGTAATGTATGGTAACCCAACCTGACTGCCAAGCTGTTCCGAGTTCCTTTTAAACATGTTTGAAAAGTGTGGAAACTGCTCAGGGTTCAAAACTGATTATCTGTCACGCGCGCCGCAATCATCCGTGTTTTTACGGGTGATGTTCTCTTTCTCTGATGTTATCTCTTTTTTATCCCGACGGAGGGTATTATTTGACGTGAATTATGTTTTTTCATTTGGCAGTTTTTTATTTCTTTTTGTGTTGTTGAAGCCTTTCCATCTCATCTGAAATTATAGCCGGCTGCAATCCATCAAGTACAATTTACATTCAATTCAATCAAGGGGAGTTCACCTACTTTATATAATATCCCCAGTTCTACATTAATTTGAGAAAAAGAGGGGATAAGAAAACTAAGAAAGTATCAAGTTTATTGAAATGGCAGCCGATACAGTACATCCAAAGTTAACTTTAAACATGAAAGAACCATCTATTTATTTGGCAATTGGCAAACCCAGTATTAATGCATTAGTATACAGTATTGACAGAGTGAAAAAACTGGCTACAGAAAATGTGATCAATCACTGATGACATGGGGAAAAACTTATTTTAACATATCACAATAATTGCTTCACTTCCAAAGACCAGTGTAGACTGGCACCACCCATATTACCTCCTTTGTTTAAACAACCTTTATCCTTACATTTTTCTTTCCCCCAAATTCAAATGCATAACTGTATTCATAGACCGGCCTTATTGCTGCAACCTCATACGTCAATTTTGGAGAGCGCAGACAAGCGGTCTAGAATTGGACCATGTTCATTACCTCCTTTTACTGAGTGTCACATTACTGTATGGATTTCACAGCTTCTGCTATTTATTTCCTGGTGTGAAATGTCACAAATCAAGTCCAATTATGGAGCTGCTTTCATTGCGCATCCACGATCCGGAGGGAGTCAGGCATGGTTGCCAGCAGCCACGGGGTCTGTCATCTGAACACGCATCCATGACAGCAACCTGGAGGCCAAGCTCAACAGACTGACCGCAGGCCTTCCCCCCCGGGGCTTTTGTGCATAGACACAAGGGGAGCTGATGCAGGACAGAGCAGATGACGCTGCAGACAAGAGCTGGGGAACAGGCTTTCTCACCTCCCCTGTCTCGTCTCACTGTGAGTAAGGCAGGAGGCTATTATTTTGCATCATACACATTCAAGTTCTTTTTTACAAACGTTCTCACCCAAGGACACGAGGACCGATAAATGCTTATGTGCGTGGGTAGTTCCATTCAACCGTTTTAACAGCAGGACTTTTAGTAGAGGATTGTTCCTAATGATTCATTAAAGATGCTCAACCTAGGCTCGACCGCCCTGGTCTAGATTTCTGGGCGGAGTCATTTTACATTTTAGGCATTTTAGCAGACGCTCTTATCCAGAGCAACTTACACAGTTTACATTTCTTTACATACAATCCATTTATACAGCTGGATATTTTACTGAAGCAATTGAGTACCTTGCTCAAGGGTACACCACCTGGGATTTGAACCTGCAACCTCTGAGTTGCAAGCCCAGCTCCCTAACCATCACACTACACTGCCAGCCTGAGTCATGGTTATAGTCGAAGCACTAGACAGGTGGTGGTGGGCCCTGGGTAGGATACTATGTCTTTACCATCAGTTCATCTCACTTGACCTTACATGTACTCTAAATACCACGACTATAAGTCACAATTGACAATACTACGTATGGACTAGATGAAAATTTTAATTATTCATAGTCCCTGTGTACATAGCGGGGCTAAGCATTCTTGTAGATTTTATGGATTTTGGTATAAATCCACAATTATGGAGGCAAACAGATAAATCTCTCTATCTATCTTTATACATAACCCAGTCGAAATCAGGTTCATGTCAAAGTCTCTTGTTTCAGGGTCCTAGATAAAAATACTGTTATTAAAAACAAATGAGATAAAAACACCTGTTATTATTAAAAATACATTGAGACCTGTTACCTGGAACACAGTATATGCTCGTTAAATGATACGGTTACTGTATTATGGATTTGGATGGAACAGCAGCCAGAATAATCTCTGAAAGAATTCAAAGACCCGGGGTCCTATGTCCCTGTGAAGTGGGTAAAGTATTCTTTTATTAAAATCCTGTCATAGCTCATTTATGACTCAGAGTGAGAGTCTTGCGATGTTTTCCGACCGAAATTTGCCTTCTCATGTTACAAAATGAATCCACCCAAAGTCTGGACTAGAGAGTTTGTCAGCATTTCACTGGTCAGGCTCCATGAATCAGCATTAGGGGCGTGGACACTGAGACCAATATTTACAGACTCATTAAATTACACCATACTGAAGACGAAAAAAATCCAAACACAGCAGATGTAGAACCAGCGCTAGAATGAACCTCGAGAAACGCATAAAAGAGAAGCGAGACGCAGTGAAGATCACCCTTAATACACGCTAGCGGCGGTTCTTCGGTGATCAAGCGCTACAGCGGTGCCGCTCTGCCTATTCTGTCTCCTTTTATATTACCTTTTTTGTAACGGCGAGTAAAAGTATTTCAATATAACTTATTATTGCAGCAACACGTAGGCTGTGCCATACTCCCCGCCTCAACATCTAGTTCATTAGACTTGTAGAGAATTGGCGCACGTAAACCATTTCGTTTTACAAGATATGAAGCGAATAAGCGCCTCGTTGCTTTGCAGAGGTTAACATCGTAAACCGATGCATTGAATGAAGAAAACATTGAGTGCTCTCATAAAGCACGTATCATGCAATACGACTGCATTTCCCCCTTAATATCGGACGGAAGACCCTTTAATCCATGCCAGTGAGGCAGCTGTGGGTAATGGCACAAAATGTCACTTAAATACCGGAAAAGTAGCCTATAGTCTATCCTAATGAGAGAGAAAAAAGTGTATTCTTGCGTAGTTCATGACACTAAAGGGTTCTGGCCTAATTATCTAACGGTGTAAGAATTCCAAAAGAATGGGAAGAATGTCGAGTTTATTCAAAGCTTCCATTGACACATTTACAAATCCTATGTGTAATCACCCCTGCCAGTGACCGTATGGGCTACAAGCGCATCTCTATCTATTTTTGTCTGACAAAAATACACTTCTGCTACAAAGTGCCAAAAAATATGTGAACCAGCACGACACAGCATGGAAGAAATACATTCATAGATGCCAAAGCATTGCTCTCTTTCTCTCTCTCTCTCTCTCTCTCTCTCTCTCTCTCTCTCTCTCTCTCTCTCTGTCTCTCTCTCACTCGCGCTCTCTCTCTCTCTCACATACACACATACACACACACACATACATGCGCGAACACAATTATTATCGACGCATCATTTTAAAAGCAATATTGTAATTAATTATTTAACGATTGTTAACAACGCCTCCTTGGCGTGCAGATAGAGGTCACGAGGATACAATATGCGCAGTATAGTTCGTGATAAACTATTTTTATTCACCTCCTTAATGGCTATATCAGGCATATCGGGGATGAAAGGTACATTGAGGAAAGAACTGAGTGGTAATTGAGTAACTGAGCGAGCGTATGTTAGACAAACATATTTTTTAGCGACATGCCAGCTGTTGAATGTTCGCCTTTTAAACCAACGCCTGCTACAGTGGTATTGAGATGTCGCGAGACACTGCAATCCGCGCCAGCTGGAAGAGCTGTCCCTTCAGCACCGCGCTCACTGAATGCAGCCAGGACGCGGTCTGGGTTGTTGCTCTCATAATGTGAATTAATGAGGCCACATAGATCCGTTTGAGGAGAGTACATTCTTAAAACTGTATAGTTTTTTTGAAGTGCAATATACTGCAACGCACACACAATAACACTTTCTCTGCTGTTTTTAGTCCAAAGATACTTCGAATAATTCATATGAGTAGCAAATCCTGCCGGATCATTTTAATTAAAAATGTAATAGATCCATAAGAGTTATCATAAATACATATAACATCCTTGGTCAACAAATTACACATAGACTGCCATAGATCAACAGGGAGGACATGATGTTTGCTGAATAAACGTATAACAAAACAACACTGTACTCGGACTCCGAAGAGACAGACGGCGGTGCAGTCTCTGAACACTGCCAAAGGTCTACTTTGTACTGTAGCGACATAATATGGGTAAAGTACCGGCATGGGCGACAGCCAAAATAACACCGCGAATCAATACAACAGCCGCATCCACGTGAACATCACCACATGTTTAGAATAGATGAAAAGAATAGATTCAAATCATGTGGTTTGTGGCTCAATAGCGATATAATAACAGAGCCATCGTGCAAGCCCAAGCAAGCGTTGCACGCCAGCGCTGCCACTACTCACACGAAAACTCCGAAGAGCAGAACTCGTATGCCAATCTCCAGCGCCAGATCTCGCATGCTTTTCCTTCGATCTGAGGGAGACATCTTCATGGTTTTAATTCCTCGAGACAGGGAAATCCGACCGCAAGAGAGTAACCGGTGGTAGAACAGCAGCTCGTTCACTTTTTAATCCCCTTCACTGGTCGAAATGAACACATTCGGAGCCTGGAGTCACAGAGAATAGCCTTTGTGCCATAGATGCCGCGCTATCTGTTGCGAGTTGATCACCTGAAGCGGGCTCTTCCTAGACCTCTCTCCTCCACTGGTTATACCTCCACTGTCTTTCGGAATATTTTCTTTTCTTTATAGATTATTCCTCTGCCTTTTTACGCTTCACTGTCCCTCTGTTGGTCGTCTAGACACGGGGTTTATGCTCAGACAAGGGGAAGCAGGGGGAACGCAACTAAAAGCACTTCTCAGAAGAGACAGAGAGAGAGAGTGTGTGTGTCTGGGGTGGTGCTAGGGAGGGGGGCAGGTGATACTCAGCTGCACAAAGTGAATATATGGAGTTGAGAAAGAACCGTTTCTCTCTTTCTCTCTCTCTCTCTCTCTCTCTCTCTCTCTCTCTCTCTCTCTCTCTCTCTCTCTCTCTCTCTCTCTCTCTCTCACACACACATCACACACACACATACACACACACACACACACACACACACACACACACACACACACACACACAAACACACAGCCTGGTGGTGCTCTATGACTGATATATATCATAACGAATCTTCAGATCATTATTATTATTTTTTTGTTGTAAATATACAATTGCATGCATTTTCCCCAAAATACATTGATATAGTGGATTGTCACATGCCACCATCAAAACTAAAGATAATAATAAGATCAATGCTGAAAAACAATTCTTTATTCAATTTTGAATGTGTGTACGTCTGTGTGTGAGTATGACAAATGTCATAAGAACTGTAAATTAAAAGGTAAACAACTGAAATACTTTAACTGAAACAGTGAATTTAATGACAAAACTGGATTTGTCTACAGCTTTAAAAAAAAGGTATGCATTTTGCACTCATTTGCTTATTTTATTTTCTATGCACAATAATTCACTTGAAAGTGGTAAAAGTCTTTGTTAGACACAACATTGTTGATAGATTGGGTAATGTGCGCAGGCTTGCAATGTGTGGACTGCAGGGAGAAGGTCTGCTAAAGAGAAAAGCCAAACCACTCACAATAAATCACTCTCAGCAATAATTGTAAGTCTGCCTATGGGAAAGAGAGAGTGCTATAGTATTGTTAGCTAGCTAAAGTATAGTCTTAGTCACATACAGGGGATAGACAAAATAATGGAAACACCAACTTAATTTTGACTCGTATTTTGAAAGCTGAAATCTGAAACTTAAAGTTCAAAAGGAGTGTACACCTGTGTTTCATTTTAATGTCAATACTAACTACCAATATGTTTCTGCTATAAAAGATTTTAAAATCAACAATTTATTATATGAGTTTCTAAAACAACATCTAACAGATTTTTTAAAGGTCAAAGATGTGGTGTCCGAATTGCAGGCGCGTCAGTCCCAGAAACAGCAAAATTATTCAATAAGTTAAGTGGAACAGTGTCTAAAATGATGATGGCATAAGCCAAACAAGGACAAACTGCAAGTCGAGACTCACTGATAGGGATAGACGGACACTTAACAGGATAGTTTCTAAAAAAACTACTTCCTCAAAAAAGACCACAGAACTGAAACTACACCTCTGTGACCCAGTCTTAACAAAAACTGTAAGTTGTGAGCTTCACAAAGCTGATATTTATGGTAAGGCTGCCATTCGGAAACCACTTGTAACTAAGGCCAATGCCAAAACCTGATCTGAGCAGTGGGAGAAAGTAAAATAGTCTGATGAGTCATCTTTTACTTAAAAAAAAAAAAAATAGTTTCTCATTTTACCAGTTTTTCTTCCAATTTGGTAGCCAATTGTACCCTCTATTGATCCAACAATCCCCCTTCAACAAGCTCGCCGCCTGCAGCTACAGGACCAGCCACTACTCTGGGACTGGCGGAGGCAAGGACATCAAACCGCCTCCTTCGAGACGGCATGCTGAATGCCGACCGTAAATCCTGTTAATGCGAAGCTTTGCCACATTGCATGTTTCCAACAGTTAAACATGATGGTGCATATGTTATGTTATGGGCAGCCATCTCGTGGGAGCAAATGGGTCTAATTATTACATGTTAGAATTACGGCCAAGGAATACAAAGCCATTTTAGGCAACCAGGTGACCCCTATGGTGCAAATACTGTTTCCTCAAGATGTTCCCATATTCCTAGAAGATAACAGCCCCATACACAGTACTAAATGGGTTCAAGAGTAACTTCATGAACACCAGGATGAAGCCTTCCATGGTCTCCCCAATCACAAAATATAAACATTATTGAAACTTATGGGAAGTTCTAGAACATAAAATGTCAATTTTGACCGTATTCATCTCTCAAATAACTGGCTTTTCTTCTTGACGAATGGTCCAATATCTCACTGGAAACAGTTAAAAATGTGTATGACAGCATTCCAAGAAGGATTGGATCTGTTCTGAAGGCAAAGGGTGGCCCAATTCCTTATTAGTTAATAAATATTCATATATTGTTAGGTGTTTCCAATATTTTGTCTACCCCCTGTATTTATTTACTAACTACACATACTCCCAGGTTCCAGATATCCTATATCTTAATAATTTTTAGTTACTTGTACATTTAACGGAATATTCTAATACAATTGAACTGTTTGTGTGTGTCAGCTGTAGGGATGCCTTTCAGCTGAGTGTCTATGCCAGTTATGTTATTTTGTTATGGCATACCTCAATATTACATAAGCTACTTTATTATATTATTTGATCAGATTCTGTATCATAGTGTTTACAAGTTTCCATTTCTATTCGTACTGTATCAAGTGGGTGTAGAGCTGGAGCAGCATATGAAAGCATACAGGTGCTTGTTCTCTCATGCAAGTGAAGGCTTCCTCACTGCTCCACACACAGGTGATGTTAAACAGAGTTTAAATTAGGGTTTATCTCTCCTCTGTGTGTTCCCAAAGTGACAAACTCAGCTCTGAGGCTCTGAAGTCACACACACATGCACACACACACATACACACACACACACACACACACACACACACACACACTCCATTGACTCCTCTCCCCAGTTTACACAATTCATTACTATACAATTCAAAATGTTAGATAAATAAAAGAAAAAGCTAAAAGTTGATCCATACAATGCATTTTATTTGCAGTGCATGTGCGTACACTCTGCATCAATCAATCACAATAAACCTAGCCTTACTGTGCATAGCAACCTGTCTAGGGCTTTGAAATAGCCACAGACCACTTCATGGAAAAATGAAAGTGACAAGAACGCGAGGTCTCAATTTTATTCCAAATGATATTTTAATAGCAAATTGAATTGTGAAATTACATTCAGTCCAATCGGGGGGTTTGATCTTTCCAGTTCAATTGGAGGCGTAAATAAATCAAGTTGGATCTACTATAAATTCAGCGGGGGTGTGGGGACAGATAAGATAAGCTCCCCTTCGAGCTGGCCAGATGTGACAGAGTAGAGGTGCCAAAAAACCGTTCCAGGCAGAAATCACCTTCGGGAGACAGACAGCAATGAACTCTCCTGGGCCTGGAATTGGGTCAAGTATCCAGCTCCTGTGGTACCAGGTCACGTCCTGGTCCGAGTCGGCCCATGATGGTACGAAACGAATCTGAATACCAATTCGTGCTTTGGATCTCTAAGAATATTGAATATTACCGGGTAATTAGCTTTGGAGGCTGAGAAGCTCGGAGCCTTTCGGTAGAGACAATGACAGAACCGCCTAGTGGAACAGAACCCATGGGCGGACAGCAGCTGTGCCTCTACCTCTTCACAGAACCACATTAATATTTTACACCCTCTAAAATAGACATTCCATTTAGTACTTGCCTGCCTTCAGTGGAGGGAAAAAAAGGGGAAATGTCTAAAAATGTCGTTTACTATGAAACAATACAGAAAAGCACACACAGACACAGAACAAACAAGTCTTTTCTTCTGTTAATTAATTATTCTCTTTATGTCTGAGACCTAATTGATGTTGGGGGAGAGAGGGGTGCCTCCTTAGCATGAATACCAACACACGAGTATTCTCTACTCACACCCCATTCCCCCTCACACACACACACACACACACACACACCTGTACTCCACCCACGCACTGTGGTCTGCCTGTTATCTTTTTTTCCAGCTTGCTAATGAGGACAAAACAACAGAAGAAAAAAAATCTAAAGATTCTACAGAAAAAATAATCTTGACTTCAAAGGATCCCGCCACCACTGTTGTGTCTTATGCTCAGAAGCAGAATACAATACTTCTAAAGGTTTACCATGGCTCTGCCAGTAGAGTTCTTCATTCTCTATATACCATCCTGCTTTCATTACTCTTTCGTTCAGGTCATTCTGCTTCACGATGGTGAACTCTGTGTCGGTGTGTTTCATACCAATGTCTTTGGATTTCCTGGTATAAGAGAGGCTGGATAGTCGGATGCCGCGTCACACAGCAATGCTAAACTAAACGAACGTGCCTGTGTGTCCCACCTATCAGTAGGAAACTGGTATAGTGGTCTGGCAGAAGGAAGAGTAAGGTGTGTGTATGTGTGAGGCACATTTGTTTAGTTCAGTTTGTCTTTTCGTCGAAGCCTTATATGCTAATGCTTGTTTGACAGTATTTTGACTGTTTATTAACTGTATTAAGTATGTTTCATTGATGCACTTGTGACACTCTTCGGCCAAAAGGTCCCTCCTCTCACATGCATGTGTCCCCCAACCTACGCAATCGCTCATAGTATTGATGCAGCGTCACACAGTAATACTTATTTACCCCATTTTATTGCAGTAAATGTTTAATATTGTCATAACGAAAACCAGCGTGCATATATGTGTAACTAGTAGGGTAATAACACCATGGGCTAGGTTTGAAAGAGCAGGAGTATAGCATAACAGCATAACCAGACACAAAGGTATGGTGTATAGAACCTATAACGTTAGTTAGAAATGTTGTGCATAGAAATTCTGTACATTACACAATAGTACCACTGCAGTGACCATAAACTATCAAAAGGTAAGTACTCAATATAATACAATATTAATAAACATTTTCAATACCTGGGTTAACCCAAAAGAAAAGAAAACAATCAGTGTATGTATGTAGGTGTGGCAACCATACTACCACACTTATGTGAATTTCAAATATGAGATCAGTCCTTGAAACAGACCTAGCTTCTTCCTTCTGCTAGCAATTGCAAAGATCTTTTGTTGGGTGGCTCGCCATTCCTCGAAAGGAAACTCAAACTAGCTAATCAAAACACAGCATCAGTTTTACTCATCATTCTTGGCTTTAGCTCCTCTTAAGGAAGTGCAGGGTGTGATTCATTTCTCTGGAGTCTGTGATGAAAATTTGTCTGATATTTATAGCTGTTCTTCAATAGATGCATGGGTTGCTGCTCATTGTTGTGGAAAAAAAACGTAGAAAAAAACCCCCAGCTTGCTAAAAATATTTATAGTTGCTCCAGATAATAACAATGATAAGAATAAGTAAAAATGCAGTCATGTGGACCGTGGTCAGTTCAGGATGTGAGCCAAAGTATGACATAATGGTAACATTTTATTTTCACTCCCTTTGGGGTATTTTTCTTCTACTGCCGGTTGCCAGCTCGATTTCAGCCCTGCCTTAATGCCATGGTTCTGCAGTTTTGTGCATGGGCACATGCAGCGAGTGTGTTTCCAGGACTGAGGCTCAGACTGGGAATAGCTTTCAGAAGGTGTGACCCAAGGAACTCTTCTGGGCACTTCTTTATGATCCAGGGGCCTTCAACCTTCTTGCCCAGGGACCCCCACCTGGGAAAAGACCAGGGTCCAGGGACCCCCTATTATATTTTTGATTATTTTAAGTCTGTTTTTTTTGTGTAAATTTTTATATGTTTTCCAAAACATCAAATGATACTAATAAGCTGGGTGTGACACTGGATGACCAGCTGTCATTTTCTCCAAACATCGTGGCGGTGACTCGCTCCTGTAGATTCATGCTGTACAATGTCAGGAGAGTTCGCCCCTTCCTCACAAGGGAAGCGGTGCAGGTGCTGGTCCAGGGCCTCATTGTTTCGCGGCTGGACTATTGCAACTCCCTCCTGGCTGGAGCTCCCGCATGTGCCATCAGACCCTCAAATCTTGACATTTTGAATGGTTTTTGTTGGCCGTCGAGTAGGTGAAAGGATGGTTCCTCAGTGTGTGACACCAACTGTCAAACATGGAGGAGGAAATGTGTTCTAAAACTTATATTTAAGTATATGTATATGTATATATATATAAGTATAACAAAGTATAAGTTATATATAACTTATTGTATATATAAAATGTATACAATGTAATTACATAACGCATAAAGTAGGTCCATGCAAAATTCTTTGGTACTCTCATTAACCTGCAGTTCCATTCTCCAACACCAAGAGGTTGATGGAGGACTTTCTGAAGCTAGTATTTTTTAAGCAATCAACATATAACGATCTCCAATAATCATTCAATTATCAGAAATGAGGTTTGTGTTGGAGTGCAGTAGGCTAGTCAGCAGGCGATGCGACACACACCCATACATATATTGATTGATTTGTCAGTACTGCCCTCAAAAATGTCTGTTGACCTTTCTGTAGGATATACAGCCACTACAGGCCTCCTGTTATTACACTTTGACTTGTCGAAAGAAACAATAAATCCTAAAGAAAGCATTTGACATAGCATGACTCGAAAAATAAAGAATACTGTGAGCCTAAAGGGCCAGAATTGAAATTTCAAATGAAATAATTTCAAATGCCATCCATCAGTGTCACAGCCTCTATGCCTCTAATTGAACACGTATCTCTCTTTCTCTCTATAGGCCAGTGGAATCCTAGAAGTTGACGATTTGGATTATAATCACGCTATTTTTAGACCTCTGCATTATTTATGACCTCAATCAGCACATAAATTCTGCACGGCAGTGTCGAGCAGGTTGTAACAAAATCATAATTTTCCTCTGATCGTAACATTTCGAGAACGCTGTGAGCATTTGGCATATCCCTTGTATATTTCATCTTTCACCCTGGCTCAATTAAGTCACGAACGGGCGTGTACAACATGCAGGCAACACACTTAACAGTCAGTGTGTGCGTGTGGTATGATATACAACCTGTCAAATGAAGGGGTTTCTCATAGAAATTTTATAGCTGTTCAGTGAAATGTTATTTTATAAATACTTAATCAATGCATGAAGTAGATTTAAGGATTTTGAAGTACATTTCCATAATATATGGATGCTTGGCTTCCGTGCGTGCGTGCACACGTGTGTGTGTCTGTGTGTGCGTGTGTGTTGCTTTAAAACAGGAATTCTAAATTTAAGTGAGTTTTCATTTTCACTGCAAATACTAGGGTTAACTAGGGTTAATACTATTAATCATCTTAATGATCTACATAAATGTATCAAAGCAAAATACAGTCCCAGCACAATTATCATTATTATTAATGACAGCAATAACATGAATAATCATTTATTAGTCATGCTTCTAAAAATAACCACTATTGTTGAGTAAATAGTCATAGTAGCATTTCTGTGCATATGAAATAATTTGAGCATTTTTATACATGGCTGCCATTTTAACACATGCTAAGGCTGTTTCTTCATCACATGGTACAATTGAGCACTCTCAAATGTGAGTTGTGCTGTGACTGGTGGGGGGAGAGTTGAGATAGGGGGTGGGTCTGAGATTTTATAGCATCGTCTTTGATCTGCCCTTTGAAAGCAGCAATTAGAGGGTTGGAAACCACAAAAGTGCACTTTTCAATTACCATGCCTGTCAGTGCAACACAAATCCAACATTCCCCTGATATAAAACCAACAATTCTTTATGACTGTGACATTTTCAGTGAAGGAAGCCCACACATGCACACATACACACATACACACACACTGAGAGTTTGATGGCAAGCTTTTCTCTGGTGACATTCCCAGTCAAACAGAGTTATGATGGAGAACGTCCTGCAACTCACAAACGCATATATATTCTGTATACTAGAAACTGTCTCAAAGAGAACAAACCAATAACAAGACATTGGAAAGATTCTGTCAATGAAATATACACTTATATTAAATATTACCTCACTGTGGAAGGCCTCAGTCTCGGCAACAGGGGAGTGGCAGGGTTGCCTTTGTTTTGCCACAGCATGGCTGTGGATTCCTTTGGAGCAGTGGAACTTGCTGGGGGAAGGTTTCGCACTCTTGCAGGGTGTGAGACTGCGAGAGTGTGAACTGTTGCCCGGGAGGTTGTACCAAAGGCCATAATTGACAATTATTCAATCAATAATTGTCCACGTTGGAGGATGCGGAGTCTGTGTGTGTCTAAAGTGACTGAGTAGAATGCTTCCTGTGTGTATGGGAAAGCGAGAGAGAGGGCGCACTGAAATGGTGTTTGTGCCTCTCTCTGTGTGATTGTGCAGAGCGAGAGGGCTCACATGGAAGAGTGGGGAGTCTCTCTCTCTCTCTCTCTCTCTCGGTGCTTGTGGAAGAGGGCTCGAACTAAGGCAGTGGAGAATGTCTCTGGGCAATGGCCCGAGAACTCTCTCTGAAAGAGTGGAGTGTCTCGGGGCTTATTGCCAGAGCGCTCTCACTGGAAGAGTGGCGAGGGTCTCTGTGCTTGTGTTGGAAGAGAACTCGGACTGAGAAGCACTTGAAAAGTCACCAAATATGTGTGTGCCTGTCTGAGTTAGAGGAAGTCCAGATGAAGAAGGCACGGTGTCCTGTTATGTGGATGTGTGTAAGCGGTGTGGAAAGTCGCTCAGTGTCACACTTGTTTGTATCCCCGAAGGGGATTCCCTCCTCGGAGGAGGCAGGCTTTAATTAGATTTATTCATTTCGTTTGTTGTTTTCCCCCGAAAGCTTTGCGGCGGGTAGGGTGAAGACTTTGTGGTGTTTGTTTTATTTAACCTGATCTCATGCTGTTTCTCTCTCCTGGGTCTGGAAGAGAGGCGGAAATAAAGATCCCAATAATAAAAAAGTATTTTCTTTTTCTCATAATATGTCACCTCTCTTGGTTTATCTATACAAAAGAATATTTGAACAGCATGAAGTATCAAAGTGAATGTAACTGCCAAATACAATATGCTAAAGAATGACACTGATGCAATAAAAGAAGGTAATTCATTATTTTTCAGAGATGTGTCATGAAGATGTAATATTAGAATGTGTAGTCTTCTATAAAACAAAATTGTTTCAATAATTTGCACAGAGAAGGTGATAGTCTGCCCCCCATATCTCTTGTAGCTGTGATTTTATTCCCGCCGTTGGAACATTAGTTAAGCAACACTTTAAATTAGCTTTTGATCTATTCATGGTATTTATCCAGTAAAATAATTCCTGCTTAAAAACAAAAACCTGCAGATAACTATAACTGCAAAAATATGACCTTTTGGTACTGCTCTGATTAAGTCTTCATCTTATGGAGTGCTGATATGTTCTGACCTTAAACCTCTAGCCGTTGGCAAATGTGTAAAACAACGTACGCAATAAGTGCAAACATTCTGGGACAAAAATACCCACAACAAATATCTATACTGACAGAGAATTAAATCTATACCGTGATAAAGAAGCAGCAATCGAAAGTCTTCGCATCTGAAACCTCTCACTGATGTGATGTCACGCATCCTGCTGGATCACTTCAGTGTATCTGACAGCCCGATACTTGCAGCCTGCATTTAAAAAATCAACCATTCACAGTCGCTCATCCTCACGCAACACTGCTTAGCCCCACCCTCCCAAGCTCCAAAGAATTTGGCTCGTGTTCTGTGGAACTGCTTCTTAAAGCCGACACAATGCTGATGATGCATCTCACGTTTGGGGATAATAGGCTTGTATCACATAAGTGGAAGGTTTTTTTTTTTATGGGGCAGACGAGAGATGTCACCATGTCAACGGAAAGGAAAATGCAACATGACAGCATCAACATAATGCTGTAATTGGTCCTTTCTTTATGGCAGCGGCAAACGAAGCGGCAGTACAAGGCCGTCTGTTTGTTTGTCTCTCTGTCAGTCTTGCTGTGAGCCTTGATGGATACATTTCATTTGGTCACCCAGATTCACACTTTCCGTATTGGCTTGAAACAGAATACATTATTTATGCTATTGAGTAGTTTTTCTGGCCTATTTGTTGTTTATTTATGTGGAGTGCTAGAGCGCTTTAGATAATGATTACGTTTCCTTGTTTGTGTGTTTGTTGTTAAATACAGGTAACTGCCAATTAAGGAAACCCTTGAGTAAATGAGGGATATAAAATATATTGAACACAGGTGCTTCCACACAGGTGTGCTTCCTGTGTTTATTAAGCAATTAACATCCCATCAAGCTTAGGATCATGCACACAATGCTGGGCAGGCATAGGTGCCCATTATTTTGGCTACAATTGCCAGAAGAAGAGAACTCAGAAAGAGGGGGTGATTGTTGGGGCACATTTGGCAGGAGCTTCAGTGAAAAAGACTGCTCAACTTGCTGATGTTTCACAAGGAACAATGGCTAAGGTGATGTTGGCATGGAAGTGACAGAAGGGAAAGACATCATCAACTCGGAGCAACTGTGGTGAACAGCGCACACTCCTCAACTGCCATGTCCATGCTTTGGTTCGAGATACAAGGCAAAACAGAAGAGCAACTCTGAATCAGTTGACTGCAAATATCAATCTAAGGTGTGAGCAGCCAGTTTCATTCAACAGTCTGTCAAAAGTTTCATAGAGAGGGATGCCATGGTCGGGTTGTAGTGCATGAACCACGTATTACGCCTAAAAATGCAAGTGGAAAAAAGTCATATGGTCAGATGAGTCATCATTCCTCTGTTTTCAACAAGCGGACAAGTGCATGTATGGCACATGCTAAAAGAAACCTACAGGCCCGAGTGCTTGTTTCCCTTGGTGAAAGGATGCATTTTCTTGGCATGGTTTAGGTCCACTGAACCCCTTTGAGGGCTTTTAAACATCAATAAATTCAAAGGCATTCTGAGTGATCACCTTCATCCTATGGTGAAGCATTTCTATCCTGATGGGAGTGGTCTCTTCCAGGATGACAATGCCCCCATCCACAGGGCACGAGTGGTCACTGAATGGTTTGATGAGTATTAAAATGATATAAACCATATGCCATGGCCATCTCGGTCACCAGATCTCAACCCAATTGAACAAGTATGGGAGAATCTAGAGCAGCACCTGAGACAGCATTTTCCACCACCATCAACAAAACACCAAATTATGGAATTTCTTGTGGAAGAATGGTGTTGCCTCCCTCCAATAGAGTTCCAGTTAGTTGCTCAATGCCCTAATAAGACATGTTATGCTGGTGTTTCCTTTATTTTGTCAGTTACCTGTAAATGGTAAGAAAGTTGTCAGCTTTGGCTGAAAAGGATACATTCTTACCCTGGAGCTGTTTGCTGTCAAGTATAAATTGGATTCATAAGTTTAGTGGTCAGGTAATCATATCAGTGAATGTTTCAAACCATTCCATGAAGTAGCAGTAGTACAATGCATAGTACTGCTCAAGTGACTTACAGTACAGTTAGGGAACAATGAGAGTACTCCCAGAGTAGGCTTTTGTAACACCTCAAGCCTTTTAAAAACAGAATAAAAACAGATGCTGGGCAATATTTTGATAATCAACCCAGAAAAAGAATCAGCTTATTGCCTTTCATGGAGCAGATTCATGGATTTGCTTGAGTTTGCATATTTGTCCTGGAAATTTGATTGCATATTTCTCTCTTTGTTTATGGCCGCTGCCCTGCATAAGTGATGCATGCACTCAGAGGTTTAGATATTGACATTTCATTAGGCATCCGTGACAGAGACAAATCACACTCATATACATCTATCAACGTGCTGCACACTGTATCTCAAACAGATGTCTGTCAAGGGCAGAAGCCAAGATCCAAATGAATGTCACATCATTTAACTGATTACATCAATCATGCTACACGGAGATGGCACAAATAGTGGTGTGATAGAGCTAGCAGGTAGCAATTTAGAGAAGTAGTTATGTTCCCAAGATTCCAAGGTCTTACCTGAAAGTGTGTGGAATCCTCTTGTAAAAAACGTCCCTAGGTCAACAGAACATCTATCTCCAAACAATATAAAGACTTGAATATAAACTCTTGAGTACAAAATCTAAAATGATAGTGGACATAAAAATAAATAAAAGCATTGTGGTATCCCAAGGGGCAGGGCGAGGAAATGGCTGCCTGCCTCTTTAACTCGTGGGACCCACTGAAGGAAAAAAAGACTACAGTTCCCAGCAGCCTGAAGTCCCACCTGATGACCAGCTGAAGGCCGTAAAGCAACTGGGACCACTGGCAGCTGAAGGCCATTTAGAGGGCTATTTAAAGGACTGTTTTGTGTCACATGGAGAGGGAGTAGTTTGGTGTATTGGAGAGTGGTGTGAGAGAATTGTGGTGTATTGAGAGAATTGTGGTGTATTGGAGAATGGTGTATTGGAGAGAATTGTGGTGTATTGGAGAGAATTGTGTTGGATTGCTTTTTGGATTGAACTTGGATTGTTTTGTGGATCCCGTTTTGTGTATTGGCTTGGACTGTTTGAGGAACTGAATTGGACGTGGACTGTGGACAGATTGTGAACTATGTGTTTGTTTTTTGGATTACCCACCTTTTATGTGTGTTGTCAAGAATAATTTAATAAAATCATGGTTTTGTTTTGAATACTGCCTCCTCCGGCTTATTCAACTGCCTACGCCCTCTGAAAAGGTATTTGAATGTCACCCCACCCCAAGAGACACCCCAACATAAATAACATCATGGTTATCTGCACATCTGCTCAATCATTTATTTTTATTATTCTTAAATATATATTTGTAAATAAAACACAATTTTGAAAAGATGACAAGACCACACAAAACATTATAGCAAGGTAAAGCCAGAAAAGTATTTTGAGCTGAATAAACAGGGAGTCTGAAAAACTTGAATTATTTTGATTGTTTTGCAATAATGAAAAGTGGATCGATTTAAATAGGGTTTAACCATCAGCCAGTTTTACTCTGTGTAAAATGTGGTGGAATTAATTTTGTAACATCTGTGTAGTACAAATATTCATTTATATGCATACACATATTTTACCAAAAAGACTTGCAAGTCAAGAATCATCTGAAACTCTCTCTTATGAGTACGGATTTTCATCATGACCCAGTCTCCTCATATTTTTTATAGTGAAGTACAGGTTTTGTAATGCTACTACAATAAATGCAATCAAGTAAAAAATGTATCTACAGGACAAACAACTGAAACTTATTTTCAACAGACGCATATAAATCGCACAAAACAATACAAAAACAATGTTCAGGAAAATGTCTTGAGCCTCCACTGAAACCGAATGCTGAAAGGGGAGAGTGAAATGCTGTCATCTCTTCTTGAAAGAGATTTCAGTTTGTCTTTTAAACCGAGGTTGTAAGGCCACTCTTCTGGAGCTTCGCTGAAATGCACTGTGAAATATCTGTCCCAGGATTACCCTTCTCACCCTTAGCTCCTGTTGTCTTCCCCCCCGCTAAAGGCCTAATCCAGTCCTGACACTGCACCGCACAACCTCCCGCTATTCTTTTTCAAATTCATTTTTCCTCTCCTTCCTCCCCATCTGTCGGTCAATATCTCTCCAGAGCACAGAACTGAAGAACACATTCCTGTGTTTCATTCGAGTTAAATACCAGATCATGGGCGTTCTCTCAGTGGGTAACAAAGACATCGCCATCATTTTGTTGGAGGTGGATTTCAAAAATGTTGTTTATGCCATAGGAAAATAGAGAAACCGTCTTGAAACAGTATTACAAAGAGATAATAGAATCAACCTGAAAGTGAAGGTATTTGAAGGAACTTTAGTCTGGATGTATTAGCATTCTCCACTGCCTCTTGGCCTTTACCACATTTTTTCACAAGGTCTGACATTCTAAAGCATATTCAATAGTAATATATGCTCATAAAGTCCTGTTTTTATAAATCAATATAAGTTCCAGAGAGGTTAAAAATGTTGATCTGGGGCCCCCTGGTGGCGTAACCGGTAAAGGCACTTCTCCTAAATGCAGGTTGCCCACTGCAGTCTGGGTTCGTTCCCCGGCTGCTCCAGCCCGGCTCTGGCCGGCAGTCCTGCTCGGGGGCGGCAATGTCTGTCCACCCCAGGGAGAGGGGGAGGGAAGCTGGCATGGGCTCGCTGCAGGCACAGAGTACTTCTCTGTGTGTGTCGGAATTACAGGTGACAGCTTTGCGAGTTCCGTCTTGAAGGAGGCAGTTCGGTGCCAGTCCCAGATTAGCGGCTGGTCCCACAGTAGTGCTCAAAGGGGGCACTATTGAATCAATAGAGGGTGCAATTGGGAAAATTCCAAAAAATGGGAAAAACATTTTTTTATAAAACAAAAGAAAACATGTTGATCCTTGTTTGTGCAGCTAGTATATTTAGCCATAATTCTATGGAATGTAATTTATATTGGAAAATTATTTCTTATGTGGTAATTGTCTTTTGTATGTCTATTCCTTATGTCCCTTAAGTATGTAGAGGCATCTATTACTACTAAAGGTATTTCAGAAAGTATGTTTTTTAATCTGAAGTTGGATGGATACCATTTCTGATCTCCTAATGGTGTGGCGGTTACAACACTCCCTCCATCTGCTTCAATGCTCAGGATGTGCATTCATGACGATGGGTGGATCCTGTGGTGCCATCTGTCCACCTGGCTTCCCCTGTTATATTGCCTGTCCATATAAAGGCCTAAAAGCATAAGTGCCAAGCACCTTTAAGATTGTCAGCACAAAAATCTTTATCGTGTTCTCATTACTCATTCGTGGGCCAATAAAATGGCACTGCTGCTTTTAGTTATGATAACAATGTGGCTTTAAACCCACTTCAGACATTCCATTAATCATGTCCGTTATGCATGAGCAGAATGTCTCTTATCAGTCAACAGTCCAAAAAGTCCATTTAATCACAGTGTTGACCCCACTTTCCTGTTCGCTAAGTTTCCCAGATGGTATCGGTACTTTTTTGCACACATTTTGGGGCCGTCTGGCTTATTTTTGGAACCAGGTTCATTCATCTTTATCTCCAATCGTTCCACTCTTTATTCCGTGCAGGGATTATCTTTATATCAGGAATGAATACGGCTAGCTGACCTCACTGCTGCTAAAATGTTGTTGAAGTTCCATTGGATGTCACCTCACAGCCTCCCTTGGCAACATTGGGCACTAACCTGCATGTATGAAATGCATAAATATTTTTTGCCTGAGTTTTTAATTATTGATTGATCACTTTGTTATTTTCAAATGTTATTTACTTTTTTATTTCCCATTATTACTTGTATTTTCCCTGTCTCTCACTGAAAATCGGCATCCCCATGCGGGTGTACTTGGGTTGTGTGGTTATATATTTATTTACGAATGTATATATTTTTGCGTTGTATTGTTTTATTATGCAGTTATATTATTATGGAGAAAGGCTTCAATTTGCATAAACTATACAGCACATTATGGTGGCCACACTGGCCTGGATTCAGTCAACATTTGTCCTGAAGAAACAATACACTTTCATTGAATTGTGAATAAAAGTTAAGGATGAATATTGAATCTAGGCCGCTATGTAGATATGCGTATTGACATGTGTATAAATAATGACTGTAAACGTAATAGTTAGGTTATAAAACAATACGATTTGTGTCTCTTTGTACAAACTCCCTCAGTAATATGCACACATTTGTTTTATTTTGGCACCTGTAGTTTCACTTCCATTGAGAATAAATGGAATGGTAATGCCAATGAGGGAAGTTGGATTTGAAATTTGTTTGATGAAAACGGCTTCCTCTGGGTGCACTGGTAGTTTTGTGTGCAAGATATTGGACATTTGATTCAAAGACATTTTGGGAAGGAAGTGGCTGTGACAACAGTTGTTGTCACAAGGATGCAATTTATTCATCACAGCTGTCACGCTCTGTACAAATGCCTGGGGTGGTTTGGTAATTGAGTTGCAAAGTTGGATATATCAACCGGAATGTTTTTGATGAGTTTTTCTTCGGCATGTTTTTACCTGTAAGTGCACACCCAAATATGACACATACACACATACATAGGTTAGATCCCGGCCCCCCATTTCCAGCTAGTGAATAGTTCACATCATTTTAAGATTTGTGTTGAGAGCTAAGTTGGGTGGGGGTGAGGGTGAGGCCGTAACACTAGCGGCTGTAGGTGCTCATTCCCCTCTCTCCTTCCATACTGTGTGGAAACATTACTTCCCCACCCTGGCACTCCATGACACAAACTTGACACCATCATTAAAGCACTCTGCATGAAAACCTCATTATCTTAGTGGAAGACATGTGGATTGTGCCTCCAACTCAAAAATCCTTATTTAGCTGACTAACACTGAATCCTATTGTCTAACCATTCATTTTGTCATGAATATTTATTTATTTTTTCCACTGTTAGAATGACTTGAAAACTCCTCAAACTGACCTCCTGCATATAAATGTTTTGTGTTGTGTCTACATTTACTGTTTTCTATTACTATGTGTGCTTATCCTACTGTATTTAACAGTGTTACAATGTCACATCACAATACTCACACCTCCTGGCCTGGTCATTATCAAAAAGTGTTCTGTATAACTTAGCTGGTTAAATAAAGATAAAATAGTTACATATTTTCAGGGGTTGGGCAGAAGCCAATTTCATTTTTACATTTGACATTTTAAGCATTTAGCAGATGCTCTTATCCAGAGTGACTTACAAGATGTGCATTAATGCATGGTAAGAACAATCATAGTTTGCACAAGAGATCAGTGCAGTAATACAGCGATAGACATCGTTGTTGGTGGCTGCATACCATACCTGTAACACTGGGAAGGAAACGGTTAGTACATACAGTATATACATATATATTTTTTTAAACTTTTTTGGGGGAGTAAACAAGCAACAAACAAACAAGCAAACAATTTCAATCTACTTCCCTACTATACCCCCCACCCCACCCCACCCTCATATTCCTCCCACTTCCCCCAGAACAGAGCTGGCACATGGGAGTTCCAGATGGCTGTGGTGCTGTTGTCAGGATGTTGTTATGGTATTCTCTTGAGGAAGGAGACAGAATAGCTATCAGCGCTGGTTAATTGAATGGTTCAGCTGGCTCTTCTCCGGGGCACACAGGGAGAAAACAGTCTTTCTGAGGCCCTCACAGCTGCACGTTTGGTGAGGTGACAGTGTTCTCAGTGATGCGTCCTTATATTTTGCTCTGAATCCCCGGTTTTCTCATAACATGTACATCTGTTTGATGTTGTCTAAATGGAATCATTGCTGCACTGCTGTTTGTAGTTTGAAAGCATGGGATGACAGGGTACTAAATTTGACTGGTGCTCAGCACCATATTCTCAAATAAAACTAATTCACATGTATAGAAAACCTTGGCTAAGCCAAGGTTGCATGCGTCTTCTATCAGGTTGGTATTCACAGTGGCAAACAGCCAGTGGTTTGATTTTCATGCCATATTGTGAGAGGGAGGGAGGTGAATAACTCGTTTCATCTGTTCGATTTTTAAATTACTTGGTAGTTAATGGAATTTAGGGTGATAATCTACATAGCGCACATGCCACGTTTTGTAGTTTCTCTCTCTGTCTCTCCCTCTCTGTCTTTCCATCTGCTTATCTTTTTCTCTCTGTCTTAGATTCAGCTTCTCATCTCAATTAATTGATTTTCAATACTGCCTGTAAAGGTTAATAACCAAAACCCAAGAATTCACATGCCCCAATGAACTGTGGAAAATGTGCAGAATTTTATGCTACAAAAATAGCCAACTTAATTAAATTACCATTTAGCTAAAAACATATCTGCCTTGGCCTATCCTTCACTTCTTTCTAAATGATAATGATAAATAAACATATTTATTCAACATCAAAAACGACAACCAAGGGGGCCTTGAGTGGTGTAACGGTAAAAGCATTCGCCCGGAATGCAGGTTGCCCACTGCCGCTGTGGTTCGAGCCTGGCAGCCTGGTTCTGGCCAGGAGCCCCGTTCGCTGTCCACCCCAGGTGGAGGGGGAGGGAGAGCCGGCACGAGCTCGCCGAGGAGCGAGGAGGACATCCCTGTGGGCAAAATACAGAGGGGAGTTCTGTCTCGGAGGAAGCGGTTCATTGCCGGCCTCGGGTTGTGGCTTGTCCTGTAGGTGCGGGCAGTGGGCTCGTGAGGAGAGGGTATAATTGGTCACCAAATTGGGGAAAAAATCTGAAATATAAATAAGAAAAACAAAAAAACAACAATCAAGCCAGGCTTTGTGCGGAGGGTAATTCAATGTGCAAAAGCGCTGTGTGAGCAGGTTTTAATGGAGCTTGAGTGACAGTCTTGAGACGAGCTGAATACTGATGGCCTTGTTAATGAATGCCCTTTGTGAGGGCATCTGGAGAAGATGAACTGTGCTTGAACTTGGCCATGGGTGGGGGCAGGAGAAGGAAAGGGGTTAGGGGTGGGAGCAGTGGTATGTGTTTGGGTGGACATTGGAGTAGGAGAAGGGGTGGAGGTGTAAGACTTGGTGTAGGGTTAGGGGTGAGGGGGAAGGTGGGTTAGGGGTAGGTGCACTTGTGAGGTTAACAGTGGGTATAGGGGTTGGAGGAAGGGTGGGGGTAGGAGTAGGCATGGGGGGCAACAGTGAACCTCACCGTGGTCTGAGGCTGAGATGAACAGGGGTAGAAGAAGGGGTGGGGGTTGGTGTAGGGATAGGGGTAGGGTTACGGGTGGGGAGGGGCTAGATGTCTTTGGGAGCTTATCTAAGATTGAGCTGAAACAGTCATCCTATAACACAGACACCAGACCCAATCTATCTACAATTCGCAGTGTCCTTAACTTTGAATACCAAAATTGAATATCAAACCAAGCGTTGAATTTTTTATTTCACAACATTATAAGTTTGGCAGTCACTCCTTCAGCCAGTGAGCAAGGTGCATAGTCTTTCTTCTGTGGTGTATTTAATTCAATCGCCATAGTGAATCAAATTTGCCTAATAGATTTGATCGATCATCCAAATATATATTGAAAGTCCACAGAAGCTATTGTGCATAAAGAAACAGTATGTTAATGATAAAATATAACTGTACTGTACATATACAAACAATCAACATGACAGTCACTTTTCCAGGAAAATAAAATAATGCTTTTTGGTTCTGACAGCAAGGAATGTGTTGTTATTTTTAAAAAGAATGTTCTTTTGTAAAAATCGAATTATACTGTGCCTCCCTAGGGCAATGCTCCTCAGGTACGTAATCAGTCACTGTTGTTTTCAGCCATTTAATACTGCATGGGCCTTTCTACCTCACTGGTCCCCATTGAAATCACTGCTTCGGGTCAAAAGTGCAATTACAAAGCATACATAACAGAACAAAGTAACATAAGTTGATGTTTTCAGAGGCTTTAACACGAAAGGAAACTTTGGAAAATACTCAAGGAGATGAAAAAGACTTCACATTTAAGTGTCCTCTAAGACATATCTTTGCTGAAGAGCTTTTTTTGGAAGTCATTGAATAGCATGTAAATATGGGCACTCTCTTGAAGTAGTCATATAAATATTGAGTTCAGGGCCTGAGGGAATATTAAAAAAGAGCACGCGCTAAGATTCTACAGTGAAAAATAGCTTGATAAATTCTAATTCTATAAATAGGGCCCTGTATTTCCACCAGCCAGTTTTATAGCCTGTAATTCAGTCCTACCGCTGCAAGATGGCGATATATCAAGCCACTTGTTGAGAAGTCATTACAAGTCATCACATTTAGTTACCTGAATCATCTTAATAGGTCATTAGATTTTTACTAATTTAACAGAATTACACATAAATTCATGGAGCAGTACTCAACATTTTATTTGTTTGTTTGTTTGTACATTATGTATTAACAAACATGTTGACCAGTTTGAAATTTGAATATAATAATAATAAAACAATGACAAAATGGTATTTTAACACCTTTAACCCCTGTTTTATATTCACGCTTATTTGGACATACCAAAATATAGCAGCTCATAGCTCAAGAATTTCTTCAAGAAGAAGATCAAACACAATAAAGTGGGCTTTTATAGTTTTCTTGTATAGAATCTCATGTTTGAAAAAGCAGTAAATGAGTCACATCTCAGGATATACCTGTGAATTGTTTTGCACTATGTCAACCAAGTGTGCAGAAAAACAGACTTCTAGACCCAAGGACTTGTGAACTAGAGGCCTTTTAGTGAGTGGTGTCACCAGTGGTCTCCAAGTGTCTCCAAAACCTATCCAAGGTGGCCAAATTGGCCCAATAATTTCTATTCACTTCTGTGACACTGGAGAACATACTACAACATTTTGATGACTATAAACTGTTTCTATCACCCAAATGATTATGGATTGTTATTTTGCTCACAAAATACATGCTGAAGTAGATGGGTAAATTGATTGGGGCATGGAGCATTTTTGATAATGCCATTGGCAAAAAAGATAAGAAGGAGAAGCAGAAGATGAAGAATAAAGGAAGAAGAGGAAATAGAAGAAGAAGAAGAAGAAGAAGAAGAAAAAAAGAAGAAGAAGAAGAAGAAGAAGAAGAAGAAGAAGAAGAAGAAGAAGAAGAAGAAGAAGAAGAAGAAGAAGAAGAAGAAGAAAAGGAATGAATGTGACATAATCCAAGTTTGGGGTTTTATTGTGTCACTATGTGAAGTTGTATCTGATTTCTGTGTGTTTACATCAGGTCAGAGGGTATAGGGTTAAATTGCTTACCCTTACTGGGCCAGTGCTGGCACTGGGTCTGGTGATCAAAGATTTTAACAGAATCAATCAAATATAGATTCATAATTAGTACATTAAAAAAACGGCATGTTCCAGCAATGTGCAGTAATCACACAGACACTGGAAGTGGAGATTCAGAGAGTGGCAGTAGTTAAGGCATTTGTGCAGCTCTGCATTGTAAATATTTATGCGGCGCTAAATATTTGTTAAGCCTGTAATGAATAATATATCCAAGTTATCAAGTCACTTCACAAGCTGCACATTAGCAAATTAATCTTAATCCTGCTCATGTGGAATGATTTATTACTGCTATTTAAACAAGTGTCAAATGAGCTGTTATTGATTCAGTTCAATCTCATGATGGATTTAAAAAATGAAGGCTGGATATTTAAGCGTATTTGTTTTGGATCGCTGGCTAATTTCATTGTTCAATGCTGTTCTGCCTTTTGCTGAAATATTTCAAAGATATGTAAAGCTCAGCATTCATGCTTACATGAGTGTGCGTGTGTGTGTCTGTGTCTATGTGTGTGCATGTGTGTGTGTGTGTGTGTGTATGCGTGTGTCTGTGTGTTTCCACATGTCTGGCCTGCTAATATGTCTTCCTGTATATCCATCTTTCTGTCATCAGCTATCAACTTACATATTCTATAACTGTAACATTTATAACATGATAACTGATGAAAATGTTGTTTCCTTTTTCACTACAAATCCTGGGCCTGCTGTCCCAGTGGAATGCATTCCCCCTCCCTTTATTTAATTTAATCTCTCTCTCTCTCTCTCTCTCTCTCTCTCTCTCTATCTAGACAAATAACTAAAGGAAAATGTTCTAAGCAACTGTCCTCTGCATCAGCCAAATCCAAGTTGGAAAGCCAACTGACGTTTACTTGGTTGTTTCCAATTAATTACATGATTGAATGTCACATTGCATGTCACATTGCAAACCTTAGAGGTTTGAGTGACAATCATTTTTTTCTAAATAAATTTTAGTGACATTCTTATGTATTAATATCACAATATATTAATACATCAATTAATAAATAAGTACAAGAAATCTGTTTATAATTGTGATTCAAGATCTCCACTTCTTTAAACAGATATGTAAAAGAATTTAAAGTTATACCATTAGGTATACTGACAAAAATCAGTGAGTAGCCCACAGATTGAAAAATATAATTAATAATGAATGTCACAAGAATGTCCAGCATGTAGTATGAGTATGACAATATGTTGCGTTAATGAAACGGATATGGCATCCTTCTCTTTTCGAGAGCAGATCAGGAACAGTAATGCTGAATCGTGAGTATCATATGTATATACAGTATATATATATCGTGGCATGACCATGTACAGCACAGGTGAGGCAAGCGTCCAGAATCAGGGAAAAAATCCCAAAAAGGTTTATTTAGTAAGCGAGCGCCTTTTGGCAATAGCTGTTGACACCACCGCATTTAGGGTATTGACACTATAGTGTGACACTTGCGACAGGAGCATTCACCAATTATTTTGCCCTCTCTTAACAGCTCATCCTCATCTCGACTGCCTCCGACTGTCTTCTGGAAGATTGCTGTAGTACCAATTTGCTAAATGCTGGCAGACAGAGAGCTGTGGACCACTGTTTGCTTGCTAGCTGGATCACCTCTACATTCCTCACTTGATACATTTAGCAAGCTCACTAGGTATTTTGACAGCCACAAAAACGTGTTTAGCATAGCACGCTATTTGTCAGATTTGTCCTTGGTCCTGAATCGCATCCTGGCACCAGTGCTAACTGTGGTCCACAGGGTTGTGCAGGGAAAGAGGGTATTTCTCGGCCGGGTTTTCCCCATTTCATCGCGCAATAGCGGCTGTCTGCCTGCGCCAGCTATGCGCACGAATGACTGCTCAGCTGGTGGACTGCACACTGGAAAAAGTGATGGCTGGCGGGATGCTCCTCGAAGGACATCGGTACACTACCAAATCGAGGATGACAAATTTGTGAGGCAGGTAAACAAATACTATTAGGTATTCCAAACTGGGAGTAAAAGTACAATAGGGGATGAAATACATTTTTACAAACTGCTTTTCAAGCAGCTAGAGGTACTGCTCCCCCATACCTCCAGTCACTCATTACTCCCTACACCCCAGCCAGACCCCTCCGCTCCGCCTCCTCTGGCAAACTGAATGTCCCATCCCTCCGGGCGCCTGGCAGCTGCTCCTCACGGTCTCGCCTCTTCTCTGTCCTGACACCTCGGTGGTGGAACGACCTTCCGCAATCGGTCAGGACCGCGGAATCACTTGCGATCTTCCGCAAGAGACTCAAAACCCACCTTTTTGGACTCCACTACCACTGAATTCTGTACATCTAGCTAATTGTCATCACCATTGCCTACTTGCTCAACACTATGTATCCCTGCATACTCAATTTAATAATTTATTTTTTTATTTTTTTATTACTAACCTTTCCTTTCCAACAAAATATGATGTCTATCACTGTATTACTGCACTGATATCTTGCGCAAACTATGATTGTTCCTATCATGTATTTATGCACATCTTGTAAGTCGCTCTGGATAAGAGCATCTGCTAAATGCTTAAAATGTAATATAAATGTACAAAGAAGTGTATATGAAATGAGGCAGAAAGTGTACATTTCTGTCTGTCTAGAAATTGGCTAAGTATCTAGCTAGCTAGTTAATTCATGTTTGCAGTCTGGTTAGATTGCAACATTGATAGCTTTCTTACCATTGGAAATTCCGAAGAAGGAAGCTAGGTGAGACAAGATGGCATAAGATGGATGGCTCTCTAGATGAAATTCTGCAGTTTCTCCTCGCAGCACATGACAAAGTGAATAGACCCTAGAGATCCTAGACACTGTTGTGAACTCCTTCACCGAGGAGGGCTTATTACCGACAGCAGAGCTGAGACTGGAAACCAATATAACCAAGCACCGTGCTGCGATGTTAATGAACAGCTGTGGGTCCAATACCAGTGTCTGTTTGCCTTTACGAGAATCTGTGTGCACGTTAAAATCATTCAGAGGCTATGTGCTTTACACAAGGGCTCACTGCAGTCAAAAAGTGTGACAAGTGTGCGCTACTACCCTAATCGTGAAGCAAGGCCCCTACCTCTCCCATGACACTTCCTATCTCAGCCATACGGTGTCTGTTCCAAGCCTGGATTGAGATACATTTAAAAAATGCAGGGCAGAAAACCAACTGGAACTATTTTCACATTGATAAGGAACCTGCTGTTGAATCAGCTCAATCTAGCGTCTCTCTAGATTGGACCCAAAATAAAGGGGTTTGATGGAATCCAATTATAGCAGCGCTCTGGCAACTCTTTAGATTCAGAGTCCACTCTCACATTAACACAGAGGGGAAACCATCCAGCGCACCCAAAGGATAAAGGCAAATAAATAAATAAGTAAAAACCTGTCGTAGGATCACATTAGCACAGTGTGCGCTCTCACGTAATGTGTAAGAGGGCTCACTGGAGGGAAACATTTGCAAACGCAGCAAGCTTCAGGTTAAAAGGAAATAACACCAGCATGTCCACACAGGTAAGAGACCAGTGCGACCAGTGTGAGAGGAGCTTTGCGCATACGCATGACCTTACATAGTTTCAGCAAATTCACAGGGGAAAGTGTGTACCCTTGATCAGAATGTGAGAAGAATTCCCGCTGTGCAAAAACTGTCACACAATATGTCACACTGCAGTTGTTCAGCTGGACACTTTGCTGCAAGAAAATCCTCCTTCAAAACAGCAAGGCATAGTTAAGGTAGAAAATTGTGCATTCATTCAGCTCTCTTAGAAGTGTTGTATTATTTCAGAAACTTCAAAACAGAATAGGCTCAATTATTTATTAGGGGATTCTGGAGTCTTTCAATAAGGCTGATTTGTGATGCATCCATGAAGCGATGTGCTGTGCATAATGTGTCTCACTTTCCATATTTTAGTGACTCATAATGGTTGTAATGAAGGTAGATATAATTAATATTTCAGCAATAAGTATGGCAGGAAATGATATATTGTACATTTGGCATCTCAATTGAGGAGCACAAATTAAGCATTTTTATACAGTTTTTTCTTGACATTAAATATTTCCTCTCTGAATATTTAATTTATGAATGTGTTTAATTTTTTATTTATGTTGTTCATTCAATTATCATATTTTAATCTACCCATAAATACAATCATAAAGGAAGGCCTCTGGCATAAATCCAAAGCCTCTGGCATGGATCCTGGCATAGTATCCAGCTGGTACTTGAACATAATTCATAGGTCTCATCAATACGAGGGTCTTTGTTCATTATTACATTTCTGAATTTGTGGAACAAAATGCACCCCAAGTTCTACAAATTATGTCTGGTTGACTAATAGTACGTTTCTCCTTTGTAAACGAGTTGCATTTTTTGGAATCCAATTTAAAAAGATTAATAACTTAATTGAGAGAATGAAATATTGTGGGGGAGGGGGAGTTTAATGTACAATACCAGTCAAAAGTTTGAGTACATCTTCCATCTGAACTACGGCTAAGCGGGCACTCCTACATTCTTGAGCAAGATAACGACCCGAAACACACCTTGAAGTTGTGCAAGAACTATCTGGTGAAGGAGGAATGTGAAGGACAACTCAAACTAAGGACCTGGCCTGCCCAGTGTCCAGACTTCAATCCCATAGAACTTGTATGGGATGAACTGGACAGAACAGTCAAAGCAAAGTAACCCACAAGTGCCTCTGGGAATTGCTGCAGGAGAGCTGGGAAGACATATCGAGTGATTTCCTGCTGAAACTTATTAACCGAATGGCCCGTGTTTGTGACCCTTTGTCACAGCAAAGGGTGGCTATTTTGAGGAATCCAAGATTCAATTTTCAATTACATTTTATTGAACATTGCTTTGATGTTCTTTTGTTTATTGTTATTTGTGTTTTTTTGTCATTTTCAAGTATTTAAAGAAACGTATATGGTGTAAAACATTGTCAATTATGAGATAAACCTAGTTTACAGCAGGTGTACTCAAACTTTTGACTGGTACTGTATGTAAGATTGTATGTTTGTAAAAGAAGAATGTTTGGGTTGCAGTTTGCAGCTTCTGGATGCGACTGGAAAAAGGACCTTAAAAAGTTAGGTCTACAAAGAATGTACTACCATTTACATTTGTAAAATAGGTTTGTTTATTCCTTGAGTTGCAACATTACAGAACACTATAGATTTTCAAATAGGCAATTTTTCAAATAACGTCATTTTTAGTAGTGCAATATAAATATTTGGACAGCAGGGGGCAGTAATACATCAAAGATTGTGCAGGATTCGTCTTGGATCTAAATTTTCATATGGCAGCTTTGAGAAATGTTCTGATCACCAATTTGTGAAGAATTGAGACTGGTAGTTATCGCACCAAATCAGTCTCTTTTGACTCATATGGGACATTTTAATGGCATGCACTGCTTGCATGTATGCATCTATAGCCTAAGAATATATTTATTTACAGCTCAAGCTGTTCACTCAGAAAATCTGCAAAAAAATGATGGTAGAAAATTCCATATAGGTCTGTGCAGGTGCAGTTTAACTAGAAAATAATAATGAAATGTATTGCAAATATAGATGTTTGAATAAATATATAGCTCAACAGTTTTACTTGCTACAGCCTGGAGCCTCACCATTTCATGGAAAGAAGTGACTCACTTAATCCTTGTTCCTAAACACTTTCATTAGAAATGACTTATATAAATATGGGATGTTCATTCTTTGTAGTACACATATGCATCTATCTCTGACATAATCTGGCCTAAAGCCAAATGTGGCCCAGCTGAAGAAATAAAATAAAATAAAATAAAATAAAATAATATGATCAGTCAGCATTTTTAGCAGTGTGCGTGCCCTTACAACTGAAAAATATAATTGATTTAGTTGTGAATCATTTTTCAGTTTTTGGGATGTTGATATTGGATCTTTTTAGCTGAGACTCATTCAGACCAAGTCTAGCTGAAATGGGACGCCTCAACCAATGGCGATGTAGGTTTTAGTCATATGCATTTCCATGTGATTTATTCTATAGTCATGTTGGGGAAGGTAAAACAAAATTCCAGAATCAGGTATTGTCTAACTGAGCAGATCCTTGTGGCTTTGGGGAAATGCTTTTTTATTAGCCAATGGGCAAACTAAAAATAAAAATAAATGTATAGATGCTGATAAAAAACATCCGTTATGATCTCTCTAACAATTAATCTTTGATTGAACTATAGAGCCATTTGTTTGGAAGATAAGATTATCAGCATTAAAATCAATTGAAATTCATACAGGAGGGTACCGTCCCTTAACTGGGAGAGGGGCCCTCACTGCTGTCTGTGATGTGAGATGACCCGCTGTGACTCGGGACGCCTTTGGGTTCCCAAAATAGAGACTTCACACCCGCGCAAAGTCTGAGAAGCAGTTCTGATCTTTGAATCTTCACGTAGCCAATGCAGAAAAGGCCTTCATAACCTGAAACTCCACCAGTACATGATTCCCCGGGGAAGCCATACAAAATACTCAGACTGTCGACCACGTTTCAAGGGATTTAAAACCACAGGGTACCTGCAGGTTCACCGGTGGATTTCACACATGAGAGAAATCATACAAACGCATCCGCTGTGTGAGGAGTTTCAGCCATGCTTTAAAATTCAGAAGCCCTTCTTCTGTGGCCAGGTTTGGAAGAGCTTCAATAAGACAGCCCACCTACAAAGACATCAGCAGGCTCACCACAGCAGCGCGACCGTTCTGCTTTGCCGTCTGTGGAAAGGGCTTCAGTGAGTCTGGAAACCTCCTGCGACACAAAGGAATTGAAGCATAAATATGCACTGTATAGTTTCAACAAGAGCGTCAGGTCATTTAGGGGTTCCTAAAGTACACCAAAAGACTGAGGAAGCTTGTTTCATGGATTTTGTTCCTTTGTTTGATACTACATATGACTGGGTAGTGAAGGAAGATCTTAGTTGCTTATTTTATGTTTTGTGACCTGCCAGGATTTTTCAAATGTAATTTGTTAACGTAAATGAGATATAAAAAAATAATAATAATGTTTAAGCGGAATGGCAGCTTATGTATAAACTAAGATTACAGGGGTAGACAAAATGATGGAAACACCAAATTAAAAAGGACTCCTATTTTTAAGTAACTAAATCACATTTAATAAGGAGTCTATATACTGTATGTGTTTCATATTACTGTCAATACCAATATGTTTCTGTTATAAATGTTTAAATTTCAACACTTTAACATGTTTCTGAAGCAACATGAGAGATCTAACAGTTTGAAAAAGGTAAAATTGTTGGTTCCTGAGTTGCAGGTGTGTCAGTCACAGAAATGGCAAATGTATTTAATATGCTAAGGGGAACAGTGTCAAAAATCATGATGGTAAATGCTGAACAAGGAAAAATTGCATCAGGAAAGAAGAACAGTGGTCACAAGTCAAATCTCAACAACAGGGATAGATGGACACTTAACAGAATAGTGGCTAAAAACCTCACAAACTACCACAGAACTTAATCTACACTTCTGTGTCTCGGTGGGCTGTCAATCATAAACCACTTGTAACCAAGGCCAATGTGCAACGATACAAAACCTAGCTTATTGAGCACAAACCCTGGACTTCTGAGCAGTGGAAGAAAGTCATATGGACTGACGAGTCATCTTTTACTCTTTTTCCTACATCTGGATCGGTCTATGTTTGGAGAAAGCCAAAGGAAGCCTTCAACCCACATTGCCTGTTCCCAACATGGTTGTGGATCTGTTATGGTATAGGCAGCCATCCCGTGGGAGTAATTTGGTCTGATTATTACTCTGCATGGTAGAATTACAGCCAAGGAATACAAATTTAGGCGACCAGGTGCACCCTATGGTGCAAACATTGTTTCCTCAAGATGTTCCATATTCCTAGACGACAACAGCCCCATTTACACTGCTGAACGGATTCAAGAGTAGCTTCCTGAACACCAGGTCTTCATCTTTCAAAGAACTGGGGGCTTTCCTTCTTAAATAATGGTTCAATATCTCACTAGAAACAGTTCAAAACGTTTATAACAGCATTCCTAGAAGGATTGAAGCTGTTCGGAAGGTAAAGGGTGGCCCAACTCCTTTTTAGTTCATATATTGTTTATTGTTTTGGTCAATGTTATAGAAAAGCCACCATTATTTATGGAAAAGTGCATAATGATTATACCACTGTGGAAGCACAATCAATGATCATTTTCCAAGTCATATCTATACAATATTTGGTATTTAAATGAAATATGGTCATTAACAGAGACATATTACAGAATTTTTAACATAATTAATTACATAATTAAATCACGATGTTGTTGATTGTTGTTTTAACAGCACAGGATATGGTAATGTATGAGGATTCACACACGATTTTGTCTTGCTGGCTAGTTGCCAGGATAATTATTCAAACCATTTAAAAATAAAGCACAGCTAGAAATTGGTTGACATTCTTGGATTCATCTTTTTCATTTGAATTAAAAACCAAAACAGTTATTCTAATGTGATATGCAACAGATTTGAAAATACCTCTTTTGTGAGTTTCTACAAAATTGATATGCTCATCTGGCATGTATATATAGTGTATATATAGTGTATATATAGCCACCTGGTGGGTTAATGGCGTAATTGCATATGTGTGTGGCTTCTTCGCGCACCTTACCTGCCTCAGCGAAGAAAGGAATTCCCTGGCTGGAGGTAGGTGCATAAGAGTAGTGCTCTTGTCAATATTTCGATGTTTTATGGTGTAAAATGGGTTTAGCAGCAGAGATGGGCAGCATTTCTGTTACTTGTATTTGAAATACGTATTTCAATTACTTTTGAGTATTTTGTCATTTGTATTTGACAGGGCTGAAAAAATCTAATGTAATTTGTAACAAGATACTTTAGGGTGGAGTAATTTTGTATTTTCAAAATACTCAAAATACTTTATCCATGATTCAAAGAACATAAAAAAGAACAACAGTACACACTCACACAGTTATTTTTAGACCCGCTCTCTGTCGGTTGGACAAGGCAGTGAATGCATGCACACGTGGATGCATGCATGTATCTGGTCGCAGGCAGCTATTGAGAATTCGGCGCTTGTTTTCTCACAAAGTGGCTGTGGTGGATTTTTTGAGAAGATAGGACAGTAGGGGGTAGGAAACAGGACTTGTGACTCAGACGCCAATTCCCAGGTGAAGCATTGCATTATTATATTCCTGTATAATGCAATGGGACCACACCGCCGTGGAATGCCCATTCTGTTGTGGGCCGCTCTGGATAGAAGCGCCTGCTGAAGGGTATGAGGTCATTGTTAGTGTTAACGTTGGCCCAACATTCTGCCTCTGTGATTCTAAGGGGGGTTGTTTGGGGCTGGGAGTTGTATGGCCGGCTAACTGCAGATAACCGCCAGCATGACGTTTTAGTATCACACAAACATAAATAGTGTCTGTAGATAAGGTAAAATGACACGTTGAGGCCGTAAAACACGAGCAGGCGGCGCAGATCACAGGCCTTAAATACAATGAACACAGAGAGGAGACCAAATGTAAATCTGAGTTGAGATCCACGGACCCATTAGTACAGTCGTAAGTTATTCCTGTCTAACAAAATATGTGCGCGGAAAGGAGTCGGACACCAGACTTGAGTGGACGGTGCCCCACTCATGATTTAATCAATCAGAACTCCCACATCATCAGGCAGGACTGCCAGAGCCTTAGAGCCTGGGCCCCCTGTCATTTGAATTTATGGGGGCCAAGCGCATCTTAAGCAGAGAGGGACAGAGCTAAATTCCACCACACTTTAAATGTTTAACTTTGTAATAGAGATCCTGTATATACATATATTGCCAGCATTTGGGCTGCATAACAAGCATATTAAAATTATAGATTGGCATTAGGCCATTGAATAAAGTATGGGGCAAAAATGTATTCCTGTATTAGTAAAGCTGTTATTAGTTAAACAATTTAAGCAAAGGCATAATACACAGTTGGGGCAGCTCAAGGTTGGTTATAGTGTATGCCAGCCCAAGGCTGGTCATTTCTGCCTAAGTCTGTGTATGTTTGCTCAAGATTTGGCTATGTCTGTTTATCCTTTTATTAATCTGTTAAATGGGGAAAGAATGAAAAAGGCGAAGTTGAAGGGGCCTCATTGAGCCAGGGGGCGTGGTGGCCAACCTCCAAGGAGGAATGGAGGAGATTAAAAATGTGTGCACGTGATTCTGTTTTTGCGCAAATTCAGCCAGGTTGTTTTCTAAATTTGTTATATTAAACCGTATTTACCTCAGACTCTGACGATTGTGCTGTTTTATTCTAATGCGTTTGAGAAATGTGACGTGAAAAAGAAAGATTTCAAAATGCCACTTTGTGACTCCAGAAATTCATGCTGATTTGTTTGTAAGTTTGTACTGTACTATTTTCAGTATTTTTCTTTATATACAAATATCATCAAAGATAAGAAATTGTTGTCAATAGCCCAAACAACCAAAATGGAGGGAGTAATGTGGGCAAACTAATTAGGAGATGCTAAAGATGTGATTGTGCCTCTAACACTTAACACACGGCGATAGCCTATGTGATTTTGTCTTTTTGCTCATATTCATAGAGAAAGGCAGCCACCTATTCATATGTTGGCCTACGATAGCCAATTGGAGACAAGTTTTTTTTCCTGTATTTTGAAAATACAAAATACATGTATTTTATCTGATACATTTTCTGGCACCAGTATTTTGTATTTTGATCTCATACATTTATTTGAGGGGTATTTTGTATTTTGTAACAAGATACATTTTGATGTATCTTTGCCCATCTCTGTTTAGCAGCAATTAGTAACATGTATTTTGTTTGTGAGCACTACTAGCATGTAATTTGAAACAAAGTTACAAAGTCAAACTAGTAACTTGTTGCAGCTAGCTAGCTCCCGCTCATCTAATCTTGTATTTACTTTAGTATCGTAATTTTTTTACTTTTTCTTATACATATTTGAATGCAGTTTTCCTAACACATCTTCGAGGAAGACTTTGTGTTCTGTGTTTATGCCAGGTAGGCTTCGTTAAATGTGTAAACTTTGTTTAGTTGGAAATTTGTCGAAGAAAAATGGTGTTCCTTATTTCACAGTGTGCAGACAGGATCTTCATTTAGAATGTAAGAAGAAAATACTGCTGTCGTTCTGGTGCTCTGAATATAATTAAACAGTATTGATGTAACACTATACATCTATTTCCTGTTGATTTATTTGTGGAGAAGGTTTGTAGTAGTATTGTAATGGACATTTCATGTGTTTTATATTGGTCTCTTATAAATATTATTTAAAAGAAGAAAAAAATAAAGAAAAAAAATGAAAAGAGTTTCCTACCTGTAGATTTGAATGCAGTTTGCCTAACACATCTGATATGAAGACTGTGTTTTCTGTTGTGTTTATGCAAGGCTTCGTTGAATAATAAAGAGACAACGAATAAAAGCAAGTCCTATGTGGCCGTACATTTTTCCTGCACCTTACACCACTAGATGGCGATAAAACCATATTTTAAGGAAGAAATACTCAATAATTATATCTTGCTTCCTGAAAAACAAATGCAATCTCCTTGCTAATAGAATTGCCACAGAGTTCCACAAAATAAATTCAGTTGTAATCAGGTATGATATGTTCGATTAGTGAGTCCTTATATGCAAGTCGTGTATGAATTCTTCATTGCACGCACATCTTTTTCTGCCAATGTGGCCTTGGAAGTCAGATCGCTGCAAATTGTTAATTCATTCGAGAGATCATTATTGACTCATTAAACTTGCTTAATTGCAGTTTCATCTGCTGCAAATCTAGCATACACACCGGGGAACTGAAAGCCCTGTGTTAACAGAGTGAAAGCATAAGAATTAAACTGTCAGAGTTTGTGTACTTTGCACCTTTTGCTACTTTGCATCAGAGAATATAATAAATATATGCCATTTAGCAGACGCTTTTATCCAAAAAGCATTATCCATGCATAATTTTTTGAGTATATGTGATCCTAGTGGGGATTGAACCCACAACCTTGCCAACGCCATGCTCTACCTACTGAGCCATACAGAGAAGTTTGCATGAGTGTTTTAGGAAATATGTCAGTAATATAGACTCCTAAAAGCACTTATGTACAGTATAAGGCCTATACTCTTTATCGGTTGGCCTTTCAGCACCTTTGCTCTCCACATTGCTCTGGAGTTGCAGTAGTCCCCTGATTTCATCTTAACTCTTTCAGGTGGCACTGGTCCTTGCAGTCACAGACTCTCATACCTCACCGGTGAAGCATGGTTCTTTATAAAATGGGTTTGACCATTTCTGTCTCCTGAATGGCTGAGAGGGTATAGTGTAATAGTGTATAGTATAGCCCATGGCCATGCAAAACTTTTAACTGATATCACTCCCTGCATCTAAAATATTACTGGGCTTAAGACAGCTTTGCAGTCGTCTGTTTTTGTCTCGCTGGAACGAGGCAATGAAGTCACGAAGCAGAGCAGCTTGGGCAACTACTAGCTGGCTAGCATTGCCACAGATACAGGCGATGAGAAGCAGCACTCTGACACTCGCCCAGTTCTCCAGCACCAGTGCAATAGTAGTGGCAGTGGTTTAGCTGGCAGATTTCACTTACTTAGCTAGCTAAGGAACTGAACCAATGCTTAATTTGTAAAATAAGAGATGCCGGGGCTCAACTTGCCTCCCCCAACCACGCGTGTGGCTCCGGAAGAAAAAGGGTAAACTTTTCCTACCTCTGTGTTGCTGCATTTCTGTCCCTCCCTCTGGTCTAATGTAACTTTCCAGTGGTGGAAAAACAGGAGGAGTGATGATATGGTTGCTCTTGTTGACGTGCAGATTAGATTCATTTGTGAGAAACCTCTCTCGCACTCTGCGCTGGAAATTGCTACGGTGTTAACAGCGGTTAAGAGATCCTTCAAGGGCTGTGTAACTTGTTCTCCCGATGTCTCTGTGAACACTCTGAAAGCACAAATTGTTTCTCGGCTGTTAAGTCTGTTAAAATACGCGTTGTTGTCGCACTTTAGATATTTATGAGCGCAGGGCTCTGATTCTGAGTAAGACATTTGCCGGGCACAAAATCAGATTCTTGGCATTTGCCGGGCTGAGCCCCGGCTAGCCCCAGCACAAATTAAGCACTGAACTGAACAATGTCGAAAGAAAGCTAACTACATGGGTTAAAGTATTCCATCATTGACACAAATTTCCATACTTTTATGAACATGTTTGCATTACCGCTGACCTGCTCACTATTAAATAGATTTGATTATTATTCAAATGACAAAATTATTATTACAGATCTGGGATAAATATATTTTCAAATACGCTTTGTGAAAGGTAACTATTATTTGAAAAACAATCAAATACCATTTGTGTAAAATAAAAAATATTTGAATACAGATCTCAAAAAGTAACTACTTTATCAAAATATTTGAATACAGAGCACAAAATGTAACAATGCAATAAAATACGATACAAACTGTGGATGCAATTTTTGAACCACTAACGAGCCTGGAATACGTTTCTCACAATAAGTGGCGTGGCACCATTCCAGGACAATGTGCGATATGCGCACCATGCACCATATGAGAAATATATCGTTTTATCACCGGCTTGTTAGTGTTTGATACATTTCACCAATACAAGTTTATTTTCAAGACACTGGAGTCATATTAACTGATGTATTAAGTGATGTATATATTTTACACATTTTGGTATGAACTAAAGGGTGGTTTGGCATGTCATATGTGGTGGTACAAGCCAATGTTAATGTAAATAATCTTTTTTTATTCAAACAAAAGTGCTCCAAAATACAAAAGGTAAGAAATCCAGAACATTGCAGACATCACTCCTCTGTCCCATGTTGACATTCCCATCTTCCATAAGATTTATGCAGGCAGTGGATCCAAGCTACAATATTCCAGACCATAAACTGATGTCAACAGTAGGTCTCTCTACAAGCACAGTAGTATACAAATTTATTTTAATTAGTAGTACTTTACAGCAACTCTGCTGCCCCACCTGCCATTACGCCAATTAAATCCATATAAGGGACTGCTGGGGATGTCTCTCCACCCTAAAAACCTTCAGGTTCATATTTCAACAAATCACAGAGGGTTCATGTCACCAAGTCAAATCTAGCAATGAAAATGTGAAATGTTACATCTCTTGTTACATCTAGGTGGCAGTGTGGTATAATGGTTAAGGAACTGGGCTTGTAACGTTAACGTTGCAGGTTCAATCCCCAGGTGGGACACTGCCGTTGTACCCTTGAGCAAGTTACTTAACCTGAATTGCTTCAGTTAATATCTAGCTGTATAAATGTAAAACTGTAAGTCGCTCTGGATAAGAGCGTCTGCTAAATGCCTGTAATGTAATGTAATCTTTGACACACAACCACCTAAAACATCTAAAGCTGCAAGCTGTTTCATTATCCTGGAAACAACCTGAGACAAATTCAAAGCCATTTGTAAACACTGCAAACAGCCAGTTGGTTGCTCAGCCAAATCAGCTTCCAACCTTTTTGTTCATCTTAGAGTAAGTATCTGTTGGGCATAGTGCCTCCAGAAGTCAAATATGTTATGTTTGTTTAAATTCAAGACACACAGATGAATATGATCTTTTCTTTCTGGGTATGTAACTTTGTATGCATATGTTTTACCATTTTAGAACAATGGCACTTTTTGTGTTCAATCTCTTTCTTTTTGGGTGAGATAGGTATTGGGTCAAATTCACTAAAAGTAAAGTACTGTAGAATAATAGTTAGGATTTTATCCAAATAGGATCATTTGTTTGCATATTCTTTGCATGGAATAACTATTGAGCCTGTGGCTCGTTGGCATCACCAAACTCTTGGTATTTTCCTTTTGACATGCTTTTCTAAGCCTTTACTGCAGGCATTTTCAGTTATGCTGTGTTTTGGTGGGTTACTAACTTTAGTCTTCTTGTCAGCAAGTGTAATGCATGCTCAATTTGATGTAAACCAGGAGATTGACTTGGTCAGGCTAAAGCTTAACAACCTTTCCCCTGATGAACTCCTTGGTTGCGTTGGCTGTATGTTTTGGGTCATGGTGCTGCATGGTGAAGTGCTGCCCAGTGAGTTTACATTTACATTTTAAGCATTTAGTAGATGCTCTTATCCAGAGCGACTTACAGGATGTGCATTAATACATGGTAGGAACAATCGTAGTTCGCGCAAGAGATCAGTGCAGTAATACAGCGATAGACATAGTTGCAGGCAACTGCATACCATACCTGTAACACTGGGAAGGAATAGGTTAGTACATTTTTTAAATATTTTTTTTGTTTGGAGGCATTGTCTTGTAAAAAGGCTAAAACCAAGAGTAGACATGTACTTTTATGTGCGTGCCTCTAATTCTTCTTTTGATCTCGAATCCAAATTGCTTGAGTATAAAGTAATATAATAATAATATACAACATTTAGCAGACACTTTTATCCAAAGCGACTTACAGTAGTGAATGCATACTTTTTTTTTCCCAGTATATATGAGGTCCCAGTGGGGATTGAACCCACAACCTAAGCGTTGCCAACGCCATGCTCTACCTACTAAGCCACAGAGAACCACAAAGTAAAATATTGAAGCAAATTTATATTGAAATTAATTGTCTCATTACTTAAGGATGGCACATTATTTGTTAATCAACACAATATTTTCATATTTTCCGTTTTTTTTATTATTGAAAACATTTCAATAATCCATTACCATTGGTGAAGGAATGAGAGGAACTTATTTGTTTTAAAAAAATGTCATCAGTCAATAGTTTAAATCATATCTAAGTATACACATAAGACTCATAATCATTTTATTTGAGAGCAAACACCCTCACATCATCAATGACGATCCTGTTGATCAACCAACTCATGCAAATGTGCATTAAAAAGTTGGTTTGCATGAGTAATTACTTTCATTATCAATTACATCTACTGTTTGACTACAGTATTTTAAAAACTATAGTTGAAACATTTAATACCATGTTAAAGTGATATTCCACCCTGAAAACATTTTAAATTGTTTTCTTACCTAGAAAGTGTCAGGGGTCTCCCGCGTGGTCTAGTGGTTTCAACGTTCGACGGTGGCCACAGCGATCGGGGTATGATTCCCCATCACGCCAGAGTCGGCTCTGGCCAGGAGTGCCACTGGGGGTGGCAATTGGCTGTCCACCCCAGGGAGGGGGGAGGGAAGCCGACGGGATGTTCGCTGTGTACAGGAGTGGCTCTGGAGTACCAGGTTACAGTCGACAGCCTGGCAGGTGCTGTCTCAGAGGAGATGATGCTTCGCCTTCATCACTACCAGTCACAGGACTACAGCAGCAAACTCACATTACTAGGGGGGATTGACTTGAAAATAGCAGGTGCAATTGGCTACCAAAATGGGAGAAAATGGGATAAAATCAGAAACAAATTCTTAAGAAAGTGGCAAATCATTCTTACCTTACTTCAACAAGCTCCTGTTTTTATCTGGTATGACACTAGGCACCATTGTTAATTTTTACAAATTAGTATCTAATCATTTGGGAATCCCAAAGGAAGCTGTATGGAAGCAAATACCATGGCTACATCATTATCAGTCTCTCAATGTGTCCCTTCCTAAAGCAATATATTTGTCAAGTGAGGCACTATCTGCTGTGGAAATATACTTAATCAATCTGTGGTAATGGAAATACACTTTTCAAAAGGAATCCCTTCTAATTCAAATCTTGCAATTTTGGATTTAGAGCCTGTGGCTATTAGAGATTATACAAACAAGAGCTTTGAGTTTTAGAATTCACCCATAGACCACTTTCTAGTTAAGATGACAATTTAACAAGTTTTGTGACAGATATTTGTAATAATTTCAAATAATATTTATTTTTAATTAATTAAATTAATATTTTTATATATTTTAATATTCAATCAAATATATTCGTTCAAATATTTGGGAAAGTTAATATTTACAAATATATTTTCGAACTATTTTTGGCCCAGGTCTGAGTGGTACACACAGTCATAATACATTAGCACAAATTATCTAGGTTTAATGTATGGTAACGTTACAGAAGGTGAAGCACAAGATGAAGAAGCAGAAGAATAAAAAGAAGATAAGTAAGAGACACAAAATAACCCAAGTTTAGGGCTTTATTGTGTGGCTGTGTGAAGTTATATATCTGAATTCTGTGTGTTTACATGAGGCTAGAGGGTGCAGTTAAACCATGCATCATATTGTTGTGAGACTCAGAGTTAGCATGACTACAAGGTAGGCCATACAACCCCAGACTACATTTGTGCTCTGAAACCAAAAAGACAGTGACATAGCCAACCAGAAATCCAAGACAACCAGACAGCTGCCAATCCACCTAGCTACACAGCATTTAAACATTAAACATCACTAAAACATCTAGCTTGCTAGCTTCCGGCAGTTTACTTAAAATGAATGAAACTACTGAAGTGTAGCTAACTAACTCTAACTCACTTATTCCTGGTCAGGGTCATGGGGGGGGGGAGTCATTGCCCAAAGCTTGCCTATCCCAGCATGCATTGGGTAAGAGGCAGGAATACATCCTGGACAGGTCGCCAATCTATCACAGGGCACTCACACACTCATACCTACAGGCAATTTAGACTCTCCAATTAGCCTAACATGCATGTCTTTGGACTGTGGGAGAAAACCGGAGTACCCAGAGGAAACCCAGCAAACTCCACACAGAAAGGCCACAGCCAGGATTTGAACCTGAGACCTTCTTGCTGTGCGGCGACAGTGCTATCCACTGCAACACCGTGCCACCCCTGGTAGTGACATGCCATCATTAATCTTTGCTGAATGGCTACTTAGCTGCCTGGTTTGGTAATGTTAGTTAGCTTTCTGCATTTCATGTGTTTTCATTGGCATGACAGGTATACCATACACAAAGTTACAGGTTGATGGGCATACCCCATACGTATGCAGAATCAAGAGTTTGGCAAGAGTCTCCCACAGAAATAATTACAATGGACTCAGACTCTCAGTCCTTGCAAATATTAACTTCAATTACATTAAACGTTAAATGTAAGAAGGAGAAGCAGAAGAAGAAACATAAGCAGAAGATGAGGAAGAAACACAAACACAATGTAACCCAAGTTTGGGGCTTTATTGTGTCACTGTGTAACTCTGTATTCAAATTCTGTGTTTACATGAGGTCAGAAGTTACTTTTTGTAAGAAATGAGACTATGCATGTTAGTTTTTTTTTTTAGGAAACCCTGAAAAGTGCCAAACTCAGTGCTGTGTAGGCATTGGGTATACCCCGCCAACCTGTAACTTAGCTGATGGCCTACCAGTCATCCCAATACCTGGGTCATGGCTAGACTGAGTCCCCGTAGTAATGACGGAAAGAGGCCAACCCTCGTTCCAGCTGCCTTAGGGTTAGGGTTACCAGCTCGTCTTTGAAACTGACCACCTTAGCAGCAAAAGTGCATGCGCAAGATCTGGGAAAAAATAGGGTTACTATCTAGCAATGACCTCTCACCTGGGGTATTGAGTAAGCCTGAGGGGCATTGCTTTCAATGGAGGAGGAATCAGTCCAATATTGAGACACCTCTTGGGGTAAATGTAACATATCATCACCTTCTTAAAATAATAAGTCATATTTTCAAGTTTTTCAAAAAACAGAATAAACTGAACCATTTCACACAAAAAGGTTATGGCAATATATGACTATTGACATATAACACTGTCTGTCAATTATGTAACATAAGAGGATTAGATTACTTAGGCCAATTTACAAACATGTAGGCCATTATTTTAAGAAGGTGACGATATTGTAACGTGCGCGAGGTGATGTATAAAGAATGAGACAGAGTCCAGTAGTAATGCAAAAATGACCACACGAGTAGCCACTTTATTAAAAGAAGCGATAATTATCCATGCTCCATACACCGCACAGCTATGGATAATATCGGTGGCAAACCTCCGTGTTCCATACACTGCACAACTACAGAGGATGCCCAAAAAGAACCCTTTGCTGATCAAACGCGTCCTTAAAACGGCATGATTGACCATTACCAAAACACCTTCCGTAGATGTCGTAATTATCAGAACGTAACAGTCTTCTTCACACTTGAATTACTGTACACTCTTCCCTTGAAACGCAAGGGACTGCATCATTTACACTAGGTGTACTGGTTTCAACATTAACTCACCGCGACCAGCTAGCTAACACAGTTTTACAACACACACATAAAAGACTAACATAACAGTTTAGCATTTAACCCGGGGGAGACGCTCAACAGAACACTAGCGTTCCCCCACAATGCCCCGTGCACACATGTTAATGAGGAGTGACCCTCTCAGGATTGCTACAATATCTTGTATCTTTATGAAACCCTCTGGGTATATAGAGATCACACACATTGATCCAGTGATTCAATAGGTATCCCAACCCGTTTTACCGAATCAACTAATCTTGTGCAAAAAAATGGGGGAAAAACCGCAGTTGGTCAGGGTCTAAACAGGGGGCGCTAATTGACCAAACTTGTACTCCTGCAGTTTGTACAGAACACTAAACTGCTTTTTCATAAAAGTGCAACAGGGGGCAGGCAAGTATTATCTTGCTGTGAAGGCAGGAGCCCTCCACAGAAGCACGGGTGTGAATGGTTTTATCAGTCACAATTACACTAAGAGTGATGGCAAAGGTATTAACTCACGAAGGAATACACGTCGATGCAATGTATTTGCGTGTTCTGTTAATTCGAGAAAAAACACATACCCGAATAAAGCAAATTAAGTAATACCTGCAATGCAAATTGTATATGACAAAACGATATCTGGTCAAGCGATTACCACTTCGTTTAGCACACGGGACAATATAGGATTTAAGAATGCGACTGTGTCATTAGAATATAACTATTAAACATTCAATCAGTGATAACGTCACACGTTTCACGACTTAGCGTCACCCATCCATGCATTGTATGACATTAAAGCAAGTTTCACGACTACTAGAGTATTACTAACCCCAACTTTCTATTTATACTGGTCCAGTGCATCAGTGTGACGGAAGTGAGTGCAGCTGGCTCGTGCTAGACCGAGGGGTGCATTATTTAAGAGGGAGCAGAAAAGTCCACCCGTTGCCGCTTAGCACGCTGATACTGAAGCAGAGTGAGTGTGTGTGAGAGAGAGAGAGAGAGAGAGAGAGAGAGAGAGAGAGAGAGAGAGAGAGAGAGAGAGAGAGAGAGAGAGAGAGAGAGAGAGAGAGAGAGAGAGAGAGAGAGAGAGAGAGAGAGAGAGAGAGAGAGAGAGAGAGAGAGAGAGAGAGAGAGAGAGAGAGAGAGAGAGGTACCAAAAAAAAACCCGAACACCTCCACTCTTTGCATAGCAGGACTGCGGACCGCACTCACAGCCCCGACGGACACGGACGAGGCAGGTAAGATGGAATAATGACTTTGATATGTTTGCCATTTCACAAGATTCAAACGGACTTGCAAGTGAACTCGAAATTGTCTGAAACTAGTGTCTCAAAGCTTTTGAGAGGACGGTGCATGGGTACCAGCGCGGCAATGCTCTGCATTCTTGTAAAATTTCGTCGGAGCAAGAATGGGACAGGTAGATTACTCCTGAAAGAAATTAAAAATTCACAGGAGCTACGACACGTGCTGCTACTAATATAATGTAGTAGTAGCCTATAAAATATTACTGTACAATAAAACAACAACATTTGAATGCAATAATAATAACAATAATAACTTGTGTTTTATTCGTGTATGTTCACTTCTGGAGTTTTCATAGCTCTTCCTACTTTCTCGGTCGCGTGAGAAAGGAGGCATATGTCGATGCAGAGAAGCAATAGGGCTTCTGTTTTCAGTCGGCATCGATGGTAAGGGCAAGATTAAATTCGAATGTTTGGCGGTTGAGCTACACTATAAAATTGTATGTGGAGCTGTCAAAAAGTGTTATGACTTGAGAAGCTTTAATTGAACGTAGGCCTATGTTTTAATATAAAGTTGAATTTGTATTTCTATGTAAACATTATATAATTATTAATGTTATTATATTATTAGAATAGTATTCATGTCGTTATTTTATATTTGAAACCTTCAAATGATAAAGTTTTAAAGCTCGGAGGACTTCAGTTGTGGGGTATCAGGTGCGCGTGTCTTTAGTCTCAGGTAGCCCGCGCGACGCGCTTGCCTGCTGGGAAGAGCAGCGCGTGGTTATTTATTTATGTGTCACCTGAACGGACTGCCGTCGGAACATGAGGTCAAGCTGAGAGCCTGACAAACTGCCCTGCATGCGGATCAGCTCCACGGGGCGGCACTCTGCCCGCTGCCCGTGTGGGACAGGAGAAAAGCCGGTCGCCACGGCTGCATTATCGGTATTTATATCATTACTGTGATAGCTAATTGTGATGGAGGTTATACCTCTCAACGGGATCCCCCGTATAATAATTTAATGAACTGTCTTGGCTAGATTGTTGCGATATGAAAATAAGGGACCAGCTGCTATTAAAACAAACGCTACAGTAAACTATTAATAATATGATGTTCATATATAGAGTAATTGACTCTTCTCTAAGAATAACAGTATGGAAAATGGAATTTTAGTGATTTCTTACATGAACTGGATATTTTCCTATTATAACACTTAATTTGCCTATATCACCTTTTGATTAAATAAACTTGATTCTCACCTACCTGTGTGAAGTTCAGATCTTTACCAGACAATTTAGGGTTTTTCATATTAATAATAATTTGTTTAGTGGACAGCTTTCATCCAACATTTGTACTTTTATCAAATGTTTCTGTCGAACCTACAAACTTCTGGTTACAAGTTCAGATCTGCCCCTCAGATTCCAGTGGAATGTTTTGGATCCCATTCTGCCTGGGCACTGTCGAACACAATCGCTTGAGCTTGCACTTGGGTCCTAGATGTCGCACGGAAACGAATGATGCAAAAAAGGAAGAAAGACTGGGCATTGTAAATGACCAGAGGTTTTATATTCAGCTGTGAGGACACCTGGAGAACTAGGATATCAGTGAATGGAAAGCGTACTGTACAATACCAGCATGTGAAGTGATTGATATTGATCAGAATAATCCATCTGAATAATCCTTCAGATCGTGCCAGGACTGGAAAAAATTAAGATGGTGTGTGCTTGTGCGCACGTGTGTGTGTGTGTGTGTGTGTATACGGACTGACATATGGACATATCTCTGTCCCTTTTCCCATTGCATGCTTATCTGTATGGTTGAAATTGCAAACCCCTGACTGACACAGTCCCTCGCTCTGCGTGTCTGTCACCCTGACTGAATTCCACTCAGAAATAAGGGAGGGGGAAAAAAAACATTTGAAATGCATGCCCTGATTTCTGACAGCAACAGTGAGTGACAGTCGCAAATGAAACGCAATATCAGGGATATAGGAATGAATCGCGGGTACACTGACAGACTCCTCTACTCTGTCCTGAGGGTGATGGAAGGGGGGCAAGGACCCAAGAAAAGAGGAGAGAGAGAAAGAGAGAGAGAGAGAGACGGAAAGGGAGACTCAGGTTCAGTGAGTCATCCCACCTCATAATCTCAGTATGACATTACTGTACCATCTCTCTCTCTCTCTCTCTCTCCTTCTCTCCTTTTTCACACACTCTGTCCCTCTCTCTCTCACCCAGCTGTGAGATCATTAAATCAGGTGGCGCAGTCAGGTAGAACGGGAGAGAGAGAAGTTGAGGGAAGAAGATGGGTATTCATGGCCAGTTGCAGATTGGCCCTTCCCGCCCTCCACCCCTCCATTCCCCGACCACGTCCCCTGTCCATAAGGAAGTGACTGTAGTGATTACTTGGAGAGAGAGGGAGCGAGAGTGCAACATTATATCGAATCGCTTTCCTCAGAATGAAAAGTGTGTTCTGAACTCCCCTGGTGGGTGATTATGTTGAATTAACATGGTTGAAGAACAAGCCATGTGACCGGTCAGACCCTTACTAGCCAATATCCGCACACTGCTTCAAGACATACAAAAAAGCATATAAAACAGCAGTGAACATACTTAAATTGACAGATTCCAAGGGCCTTTTTTTAAACTACTTAAACTGTGCCCTTTACCAATTACATATTTTTCATTTGTGGCTTCCTAGCGAATTGCCTCTTCGTTGACAGATCTTAAGGTTCTGTGTAGATCAGTTGGTAGAGCATGGCTTTGGCAACGCTAAGGTTGCGGGTTCAATTCCCACTGGGACTACATCTACTAAAAAATTCATTCACTACTGTGTCGCTTTGGATAAAAATGGCATATGTATATATATTTTTTAACCCCTTTTTTGTGCTCTTGGTTTCCGCTTTTAAAGCCATTGAGTTGTGCTTTAGTATGTGTTGTTGGTTGTTACGCCCCAGTGTTCAGCTCTGAGCACTCTTCTGCTAAGTATGTAGAGTAAAGCAGGAGCTCACTGATTTCAACCAATCACATCATTTTGTTGGGAACAATGCACATTAATCAAGCCAGTGATTTGGCGGCTCATTGTAGCTCCACCCATTATTAGGGATCATGAAGCTTCACTCATCCTGCACTAGCATGCAGGAGTGACAGATGGGGAAATGTGACAGGAAGTGATGCATAAACTCATGTCAATTTCCTCCATCGTCACAATTTTGTGGGAAAGTGCACAAAAATAAGAGGGAGGATGCAGTTGTGGACGTGAGGAAGAGGGGGAAAAAAGAGAGAGAGTGAGGGAGAGAAAAAGCTGCCGGATAGGAGGAAGAGTGAATCTAAGGCATTTCAGGTGGCCTCTGCCGTCCGCACATAACTCAAACCGTGTTGATTTACAGCGTTCAATTACAGTCTCCCCCATAAACCACAGGCCAGAGGGTGGCCATAATGCCCAGTCATTGTTAGCTTTGCGCCATGACAAATATTTTTTTGTTGGTATTTATGCTGCAGACACTGCTCCAGTGATATCAAGGCTGACGCAGGCAGATTTGTGTGTGTGGCGGAGGAATGTGGGCGGGGGGAGACCAGGGAAGCATGTGGATGCATCAGAGTTAGATGTACGGAAAGGTCCTCTGTCTTTGCTGAAAGTTTGAAAAGATGCAAATTAAACTTGACAAACTTGGTATCCAAGTTGATATCTAAACCTTTAGATTAATTAAACCAGTGTCAAGCTAAGGTTCAGAACAGGCTCACATTCTACACAACAATGTTTTTATATACAGTATATGTAATACAAATTAAACTCAAACTATTTTTATTCTGGGGAGGACCAACTGACCATTTGCATTAAAAAGAAAATCTTCCTAATTTTCAAATCTCATGGTTACTAAATATGCTTACATATGGGTGTGTGTCGCTCCACCTGCCAACTAGCATACCACATCACAACATGCACCTCATTTGTGATAATTGAATGGTTATTTGAGATCGTAATATGTTGATTGCTTAACAAGTATACTTGTTAAGTTAGCTATAGCTTCAGAAATATAGCTCTTGGTGTTGAAAGATGGAACTGCAGGTTTATGATCCTAGTAATACAGTAAGGTTTATATACTGTAAATGTCTAGTATATGCTGTACTGTAAATATTGTAAATATTGTTTAAGTGCACTTTGTTACACAATTACATAGAGGTAGTAGCTAAAAATGTGAGGATAAATGGTTAAATGAGGGACACAAAGTATACTGGAAGCAGGTGCGTCCACAAAGGTCTTGTTCCTGTGTGGAAGCTTATCCCAAATAATATCCCAGCATGCTCAGGGTCATGTACAAAAATGATAGGCAGGCCTGGTTGCCATAATTGTGGCTCGAAGATGAGAATGACTTTGAAAGAGGGGTGACTGTTGGGCCACGTTTTGCAGGAGCTGCAGTGATGAAGACAGCTCAACTTGCTGATGAGCTTAACTCTGAGGTTAAGACATCATCAACAAAGGACAACTGTCATCAGAAGCATACTCCTTGACAGTGATGTCCGTGCATCGGTTCGAGGAGCAAGGCTAAATAGCCAAGCAACTGTAAATCAAATGACTGCAAATTTCAATCTAGGGTGTGAGCAGGCTTCATCAAGAACGATCCATCAAGAACTCCACAGAGCAGGATACCAAAGTCATATCATATCTGTGTTTCCACCTTTTTGTCCACTACCTGTATGTATCCTTTCATAATATTTATCTAGTACTTCCTTTTAAATACTATTCAATAACTGTATGCAGCTACACAAAATTGGATTAAGCTACAACATGAGGGCTTTCCATATACTATTAGTAGTCCTGTGTCATAAAGTGCTCTTACATAGAAGGTGTTCATAGAGATTTACAGAGGCAAAAGGCCACTTTAATGTTAAGTATTGCTCCCTTTAGCTTTTACGTGCACCCCCCTCACCTGCCTTCTTTTTCTCACGCTGGGAAGACTGCGAAATTGAAATCATAGGCTTTACTCTCAAATGGACTCCTGGTTGTGATAAAACTCTTTTCAACCTGAGCTCCTACAAACTTGACCTTTAGTGTGCCATGTCCAGTACAAAGCTGTGTCTGAGGCATGGTTCAAGTCTGCATCTTTGGCCTTTTTACTAATCCGCTGTCCCCCGTCAGAGCTGTACAATCTACACATCTGCCCTGTAAGTGTATTTAGAATGCGTACAGGAAAATGTGCACATCATATAAATATCATATCAAAAATCATTTGTGAAAAGGAAGCAAATTACGCCATCTCTACATACTCTTTTATGAAATTATGTGATACACATTTGCATTTTGAACAGTTTGCTTGAGCTATTGCAGGAAAATGGTTATAATGGAAAATAATAAATAATTTTACAGACCAGGGTCATGCAGTACCAAAAATAGCTTTAATGTATTTTTTCTTTTGCAAACTTATTAATAGTTTATTAGCAATTAAAGACCAATTTAATTATTTAGCCTGCAATGAAAAACCACACAGACAGTGGTAACACATTTTATAATATGTACACACTACATAACATTGCTATTTCAGCACCGTAATGGTTCTCTCTCTCTCTCTCTCTCTCTCTCTCACACACACACACACACACACACACGACATGATTGTTCCTTGTACTCAGGTTCTTCTGTAGCTGTTGGTATATTGTCGAAAGCTTTAGCTGAAATTGACTTTTGGGATCGCGCTTTAGCTTTCAGATTGAAACGGCGGAGTGCTCGTACGCTCAGCGTGGGCCGAAGATTCCACGTTAGCATCTAACGAGCAGCGCAGCAGAGTAGCCCAAAAGCAGAGAGAGCCGGAGATAAGAGGCCATCTGTATGTACCGTGCTCTCCCTGCCTCTACTTTTAAGCAGAAATTGATGTTTAGGTCTGCATGACCTTTGTCGAGACTGACAAGAATCTTTACAAATGTCGAAAGCCTTTTTAGCCATACACCTTTGGAGAGAGAATTCTAGTGTGGGAGTAAACCACTTATTTTGCTGTCAGTGTTGTTGTAATATTTTCACACAAAGGAGTACTATATTATGAAGAATGCATGTTAGTAATATATTTGGAACAGAGAACATCGCAGACATTGTGTCTTTATTAAATCAAATCAAATCAAATGTATTTGTATAGCGCTTTTCACAATTGAATTGTCACAAAACACGGCTTAACAGAGGGGGAACCCAGGCCTAGACCCCCCAAAAGCAAGCCTAAAGGCATCAGTGGCAAGGAAAAACTCCCTTGGTAGGGAGAAACCTTGGGAGGAACCAGACTAAAAGGGGCGGAGCCCATCCTCTTCTGACCAACACAGGGTGTGTCCAAAAAAAGACCATATTAGAGCGTATGTATTATCCCTTCATTGGGTCAGAGTAGATATGTCTTATATTTATTTTTAGTACTTATTTACAACACATTTCAGTTATTCCCCAAGCAATGTACAAAAAGTACATTCATAGGAGGATTCAATTACTGATTATGGTGAAAAGTACAAAATTCATGCTTTAGAAGATTCAAGAATTACTGATTATGGTGAAAAGTACAAAATTTCATAGGTTCCCTCCTTAGTTGAAGAAGTGAGCTGAAATCACCTGGTGTAGTGCTTTAGAAATAAGATTGACAAGATATTGTCCCTTTAATATATGAGAGTGGGTAATGCCCCTTTATTATATGAGAGTGGGTAATGCCCCTTTATTATATTAGAGTGGGTAATGCCCCTTTATTATATTAGAGTGGGTAATGCCCCTTTATTATATTAGAGTGGGTAATGCCCCTTTATTATATTAGAGTGGGTAATGCCCCTTTATTATATTAGTGTGGGTAATGCCCTTTATTATATTAGAGTGGGTAATGCCCTTTATTATATTAGTGGGTAATGCCCCTTTATTATATTAGGTGGGTAATGCCCCTTTATTATATTAGAGTGGGTAATGCCCCTTTATTATATTAGAGTGGGTAATGCCCCCCTTTATTATATTAGTGTGGGTAATGCCCCTTTATTATATTAGTGTGGGTAATGCCCCTTTATTATATTAGAGTGGGCAATGCCCCTTTATTATATTAGTGTGGGTAATGCCCCTTTATTATATTATTGTGGGTAATGCCCCTTTATTATATTAGAGTGGGTAATGCCCCTTTATTATATTAGAGTGGGTAATGCCCCTTTATTATATTAGTGTGGGTAATGCCCCTTTATTATATTAGTGTGGGTAATGCCCCTTTATTATATTAGTGTGGGTAATGCCCCTTTATTATATTAGAGTGGGCAATGCCCCTTTATTATATTAGTGTGGGTAATGCCCCTTTATTATATTAGTGTGGGTAATGTCCCTTTATTATATTAGTGTGGGTAATGCCCCTTTATTATATTAGAGTGGTAATGCCCCTTTATTATATTAGAGTGGGTAATGTCCCTTTATTATATTAGTGTGGGTAATGTCCCTTTATTATATTAGTGTGGGTAATGCCCCTTTATTATATTAGTGTGGGTAATGGGTAATGCCCCTTTATTATATTAGTGTGGGTAATGCCCCTTTATTATATTAGTGGGTAATGTCCTTTATTATATTAGCCCCTTTATTATATTGTGGGTAATGTCCTTTATTATATTAGTGTGGGTAATGTCCCTTTATTATATTAGTGTGGGTAATGCCCCTCTATTATATTAGAGTGGATATTGCCCCCTTTATTAGATCAGATTGTATTGACTGGGTGGGGGGGGGGGACACTCCATTGCCCCCCTGATTAGCAGCACATCTACCCCACACAGGCTCGCTGGGAGAACAGAGTGCATATCAGAGTTCACACGCTATCACCCTGAGAGATGTGTTTAGGTGTAGGGATGTGTATGTTTAAAACACAAAAAGTAGAAATAACTTTTGGAGCAAGTAAAAACAAACATTTTAAAATGACAGCCCAGGTGACCCAATTTAACTGTTAACCTAATCTTGGACCAGAGGTGACAGACTGGGTTTATATATGTGTATGATTATATTGTTGTACTTACTACCATATATGTCTTACTGTTACAGGGATATAGAGACCTTTTTGTTTCATGTTGGGTCTGAATTTTAAATATGAACTCTGCTTTGAATCTTCTTCAGCTTTCAGCACCAGGGGATACAATCCATTGAAGAACTGAAAAGCAATTCAGCTACATTTTCACAAATTGTTTGTATTGTATCTTGGCTTCATGTTTTTATCTCTACCCAAGCATCTTTCCCAGAGAAAAAAGGCCCTTTTCCAGAGTTGACAGTTTGTTTCACTGTAGCGTGCAGAGAGTGGAGTAAATCGCAAACCATGATTGTTCCTATCATGTATTAATGCACATCTTGTAAGTCGCTCTGGATAAGAGCGTCTGCCAAATGCTTAAAATGTAAATGTAAAATGTGAACGCAAGGAAAAGGGAAAAAGAGTCAAATGAGAGCAGAGAGAGAGTGTCACGCTAGGATATTGTGCACAAACACTTCTTATATATGTCTCCTGCTGTGGCTACAGGTTATTGACCCATATCTCTCAGTCATTTCAGGACAGATGTGTGGAGCAGGGTGTCATGGGTAATATTGATTACTCTTTCTTTATGTTGTTACGACCCTCCCGTTAAACCCCAAGATGTGTACAGTAAATTGTACAAACTAGTTTTGTAAAAAAACGGAACATGGTGGTCTCACCCCAGCTGAAGGAAATCAATCCTTAGGGCCACGCCAACCCAGTCTTCACACCATCACACAGGCTCTGGTGCTGTACTCCCCTCCATTTCAGTGGAGCAGTGTGTTTATGACAGATGGAAAAAGTTAAACAAACAGAACACAGAACAGGCATGCAGAGACTTAAGGAAAAATAGCTCAACGCAAAGATACGTTTGCAAGATCAACTTTCCCAAACATATTGCAACTCCTGATTGCGTCTCCCTCTCCACACCTGCAACAGGTGAGATCTCACCTTTATGGCCATTAGGAAGGGAAGCATCGGTGTATCGCTGCTACATCATCGCGTGTTTGTATGTTTGTAATTATGTGCCATAATTGTTTTCTGCACATCGCAAGTTGAGGACTTAACCTCTGATTTAAGAACAGTCCATCCTATCAACAGTCATACAGAGGAAAAGATTTCTGCTGATTCAGGGTCAGTGGTACAGTACAGCCAATCAAAACCGCATAAATTAATCTCAGTGACATCATTGTTCCTTGCAGAGATAATTGCAGCACCCTTTGTCAGTTACACTTAGCAAGTCACTTCTGTCATTCTTAGCATAAGGATAAATCAGCGATTTATTCTTCTAAGCACACCCACATGCACGCACACATACATACACACACACACACATTTTCTCTCTGACCTTGTGACACCCGGTCCCTAATGTTGCTAAAAGATACATTGATCTGCAATGGATCTCATAGTTTTTATCTCTAATTTTGAAAAGTATTTGTGGGTTTTAACTTCTTACATTTCCAGAGGACAATGACTGTATATTATATCTTTTGCTCTCTTTTTTTGTTCTTCAAAGTACACAGTGTGTTGTTGTCAGACAGTGTACCGCGATTGCTTCATAGTTGAGACATTCCACAACATTACATAGCATTGTAATAAAGTGATGAGCTCTCCCCACTGGGTGGAGCATTGGTAAAGGCACTCACTCTGAGTGCAGGTTGCTCACTGCAGTAGGGGTGCAAGCCAGCAGTCCCATTCGGGCCATCGATTGGCTGTCCGGAGTTACGGTCGACAGCTTGGCGGGTTCCGCCTCGGAGGAGGTGGTTCATTGCCGTTGTCACTGACGGTCCTGCCAGTGACGAGCTTTCTTTGCAGACTTTATTTTTTTGGCACTCTGCAAAACACAGTCTACAGATTATAGAGCTTAAAAAAACCACTCCATCTAATTTGATATGTTGATCATATCCTGGCATTGCTGCAGTCTGCGATAGCATCGTACACTACATCCCAAACTCCCGCGCATCACAACTCCTGTCCACGGCTAAGCCGCTAAGCCTTTGCAGTCTTGCCACTGCACCTGTTTATTATTTTATACTGTATAAACAATGCACATGTTCACCTGACAGGCCCTGACAAAACTGTTTCTCAGTGGCTAGGGTAGAATCCATATATTCCTGTGTTTATATATGAAACAAAAGAAACCGCTGTAGTCGGTTCTGGAGAAGACCCGCTTGAGCTTGAGCTAGTGACAGCGTGATCCAGCCTAGCGTCTCGCTGCACCGCCGCCCTGCTCCTGGTAATTAAGTCTCTATAGGTCCGCCATACTCGCAAGTGCCGAATACCCTGGGTCGGACTCGTTCCCCTGAGCCCCTACTTGAGCCGTCTGTCTTCTCGTCCAGAGGGATCAAACAGGCAACCCGCCTTTTGACAGCAAAAAAACAACTTTTTAACAAGTGTCATCCTCTTCTCTGGCCACCATTTGGCCTAACCTGTGGACAGGGGGCCGATGGTTTACAGCATACATTTGAGGACAAGTGAAGCACAGACAAATTCATAGGCCAGGCCTTTTAGATTTCTATTTTGTGTGGCAGATGCTATACCCCCACCCCTCTGAAATGTGCCCTGTCTTAGGCATTGGGACTTCTGCGTAATTTAAAGCCAGTGATGTTGGGATGAAAGAAAATCAGGTTTGACATCAATTAAGAGCAAGATCACAACAATATGCCCCTCATTATAACAGAAATATGGGCTGTAGCATGCTTTATGGAGCCCATTATGCATATTCATGAGTACTAGCAATGGGTGAAATTGGATGAACCCCATATGCAGTGAATCACTGGATGGTAGGCACCAATAAAAAGACTGCTCTCTGTAGAAAGCACCTTGAAATTACTTTAATTAGTCCACCTGGGCTCTCGTAAATTTCTTCAAATCAGAAAGCCACTGGTAACACATGACAGCCTCGCCCGGTTGTGGGACTCGTGAAGCCTCATTCTCCCATCGCTAATAAGGGCTAGAACGCTTAATTCATAAGGATTTACGGAACCATCAAATGGTAACTGTTAAACTACCTCGGGGCTATTATATGGGGTTTGGTTTGTATCACTAAATGACAGGTCATTAATTACCATAAGCGGTTATGGGCATGAAGGTTGCTTGAGTGTGGTTTTAATGAAAGGAACAAGAGAAATTGACTGGGTTAATAAATGGGCTGCACACGGCACCGTACACTTCAGGGGAGAGGAGCAGTGCCATCGCTCCTCTCCCCCGTTACCGTGCGACGGCTAATGATTGGTGTTTGATCATTCTGGTGGAGAAGGATCGCTTTCTCATTAGAAACAGGAGTGGTATAAATCTCCCATTGATTGCCGTAATAATCCCGAGCTCCGGCTGGAGTCGAGAGGCGGCGCTTCTGCTGGGAAGCAGCCTCCGAGGCTAAGACGGGTCAGGCACAATTGCTATTTAATCAATAATATCGAGTGCACTCGCTTCTGCGATATGATCCGATTCAACCGTGAACGGCCTCGCTGGGAAAACCCCCGCGATGGAGATATCACACGTCTTCCCTCTCATTGCTTATGGATCAGAGATCAAACAGACACTCATAAGTACCTCAGACAGGGGGGAAAAATGCAAGGCACACTTTCCAGCTAAGGCACACAGATGGCTTGTTTGGGAAATATGTCACTGTCTTTCGGATATGAGGCTGGCATTTCATGAAGCTCATGGGTCGAGCTGCCATACGTTGATTCACGTGGTGGTGGTTCTGTGTGGCTCAGTTGGTAGAGCATGGCGTTGGCAACGCTTAGGTGTGTGGGTTCAGTTCCCACTGGGACCACATATACTGAAAAAGGAAGGATTAACTACTGTAAGTCGATTTGGATAAAATCATCTGCTAAATGGCATATATTATTATTATATATTATATTATGTTACGTGCACTGACTTGTTTTCTGCCAAGTATAATCATGATTGGTTCAAAATTGATTGATCATAGATCCATCAGTTTTTAGGTTTGCAAGGCCTCACTTGCCCTTGACACCCGTTATTGGTTGTTGAATGCCCACAAGGCCCCATTATTAATAATATGAATAGGGGTCCTATTTGATCAAAGCTAACATTGATTTGCAAGTGGTTTCCTGGGAAATAGGGTAAAAGAGCACTGTTGAACAGATCAGACTTGAGGTTTGGATATTGCCTTCTGAACCGGATGGCTGCAGGTTCACATGTTTCAGTATTTTAGTTACTGTATCTCACTGACATGCTAGATATACAATTGTAGGTATTGTAAGTAAGCCTATATCTAAGAGCCTTGCTTTATTTTACATTTTTGACTTAACTCGTCATGAATGAAGACGCACAGAGAGATAGAGAGAGAAAGGACTGAAAGAAAGAAAGAGCAGAAGTGACAGACTCAAAGTGTGCAGAAGATGGAAGGGAGAGGGAAGGAGGGGAGATGAATAGTGACTTTGTCAGAGGAAGGGAAAGAAAGAGAGAGGGAGAGAGATTGAAGGTGACAGGGTTGGTGAGAGAGGGAGCTGTGCCACCAGTAGGGGCAGCCTGTGTCTGAGTGACTCACTTCCTCCCTGCGTTTCTACAGGCAATTGCGGCTGTTGTGACCAATTACGAGCTGAATTTTTCACCCACCCCCCCTCCAACCAATTAAAGTTGGTTAAATAAAACTCATTATCTGCCCTGGGATGTCCCTCAATCCATTCTCCCCCCTCCCGATGGGTCCCAATTACTAAATAATTTCAAACACAACACTCATTCAGTGATTCTATGGTCTGATGAGACCAAGGGTGAACCTTTTGGCATCAATGTAAGGTGCTATGTTTGGCACAAGCCTAACACTGCGCATCATCCCAAGAACACTATCCCTTCTGTGGCTCAGTAGGTAGAGCACGGCACTGACAATGCTTAGGTTGTGAGTTTGATTCCCATTGGGACCACATATACAAAAGATATGCATTGAAAGTATGCATTCACTACTGTAAGTCGCTTTGGATATAAGTGTCTGCTAAATAGCATATATTATACTGTGAAACATGGTGGCGGGAGCCTAATGCTATGCAGATTCTTCTCTGCTTCATGGACAGACAAATCTTGTAGGAAAACCTGATGCAGTCGGCACGAGACCTAGGACTTGGGAAAAGATTTATATTTATATTTTGTTATATTTTATATTTATATTTTGTTATAAAAACAAAAACAAATGAATGTCCTGGAGTGGCCCAGTCAAAGCCCAGACATCAATCCCATTGAGAATGTATGGAAAGTTTTGAAAATTGCTGTTCACCATTGGTCCCCCATCCAACCTGATGGAGTTCGAGCAATTTTGTAAAGAAGAATGGACGAAAACTGCAATGTCCAGATATGCAAAGCTGGTAGAGACTTACTCAAATAGACTCACAGCTGTAATTGCAGCTAAAGGTATTAACTCAAGGGGGTTGAATACTTATGTAATCAATTATTGTCTGTTTTTTATAAATAATTAATTAAGAAAAAGCTTGTTTTTGTATTTGACATTATAGAGTATACTGTGTTGATCAGTGGCAATAAATCCCAATTAAATCTATTTTGATTCCATTAAGTAAGAAAATAAAATGTGAAAAATGCCATATGTGAATCCTTTTCATACCCACTATACATAAAGTGACATGCGTGGGCACACAAACACGCGCACGCACGCACATACACACGTACACACACGCTCTCTTTAATCGCACAAACACGCACAATCTCTTCACGTTGGTCTTTTGAGTGCCAAAACATACTGAATGTGTTCTAGTTTATTGGATTATTTTGTGTGGTGACAGTTTTAACCCCTCCCACGCACCCATCTACAAACACTGAGTTCTAGAATTTCTGCTTGTAATCTTCTCCATTTGTTAAAGCTCTCTATTTAGAATAATAAAAGAATAATTAAAAATTGCATTTCAAATACAACTACTACTACTACTACTACTACTACTACTAATAATAATAATAGTAATGATTGAAAGTCTGTTGGGGTGTGTTTGTTTTTCCCATTTTCTGTCTGAAGGTGCATGCATTCGCACATTAAGGCTTACATATGATAAGTCACCTGTAACGGCTGCAGCACATGAGTCTGAATAAACACGTCTGAATCTATGTGCCGTGGCAGATCTGAGGAAGTGGCGGATGCCTTGTTGTAGGAGTGCTTTTAATGTCTCCTGAAGGTCCCCTGCATCCTGTGAATGCTACGGGCGAGGGGCTGTGAACCAGCTGAGCAGAGTTAATCCACACTGCCAACGAGCTGTGCAGCGGGGAGGGATGCTCTGTGGAGGGCTCTCCTGGGGGCTTAGGGGTGAGGGGGCTTCATCGGCTATGCTGAGGAAACAGGAATCCAAATGAAAATAAATGTTTCTGCTCTGTCCCCACTACTCCATAGTGCTATTCCTCTCCTTCGATCCCTCCCTCCCTCTCTCTGCCTCTCTCTCTCCCCCCCTCCCCCCCATCTTTCTCAAATTACAGTTCAGTGTGCTTTATTGGCTGGAAATACATTCTGTCGACATCGCCGGAGCATGGTACAATTTGCACAGAAACAAATGCAAACATGTATGCAATGACCATACACACTGCATACGCGTTGAAGAATAATTGAATAATTGAAAAACGAAGTTACAATAAATTGTAAAATCACAATCATCATATCTCTCTGTGCATTCAATTATGTATTTGTTTTATTCAATGCCGGTTGGTTACTCATTGTCCCACAGACTGTGACAGGTTGATGAACTATCCTGTGAGCGGGGCTGTTAGTCCTTCCCCTAACACCCGCTTGCAGTTTTTCATCATTTGCCACAGAAAGTAAGTTGTTACCAAGAGAATTGTTACTTACAGAAAATCTACTGAAATATGCTTTCCATATTTTTGTAATATTGCCCGAAATATAGGAGGAAGCGCTTCTTGGTCTCCTGTCTCACGTTGACCATGTATGTGATATTCTTGGGGTAACCATGACTGTGTATTGCCCTTTTTAATATTCTAGGGTGTTTGTCTACCTTTGCTTTGTATCTCTGACAATGAAGGGATACTCTGAGATTGAACTCTGGGGCGGCGGATAGCGTAGCGGTCTAACGCACCGTATTTTGGCTGGTTCCAAACCCGTGTCTCTACCAGACCAGCCCTGGTCATCAGCCCCGATCAGGGGTGGCATTTCGCTGTCCGCCCCAGGGGGAGGAAGGAGGGTGTGCCGGCTCGAGTCTGCTGTGAAGCACGTAAAAGGAGTCTCCAGAATGTGGGTGGGCGAATTCCGTCTCCAAGGAAGTGGAGTTCGCTGCCCTCTAAGAATTGATTTAGAACTCGTATGGGGAGGGTAAAATTGAAATAAATAGAGGGTGTAATTGGCTACCAAATTGGGAGAAAAACAGTGAAAAATCTGACATTTTGATCTCAATCAGATGACAATTTATATTTTGGATTCATTATTTTGTATTTGGCTGTTTTTGATTTGTGCCTAGTAAGCAGTGCTTGTATGGGAATTGTTTGATTTTCCCAGGGTTATTTATTTAGTAAGCGTCAACGCTGGTTGTCAAAGGGCACTGTTTTTAAGATTTTTCTCGAAGGCTTTTAATTTTAGTGTGCAATTGGGAGGCAGCCAGAATTTTAACATACTTTTTTACATGTTTATAAGTAGTAGATGATTGTTCCTACCAGTTGCTCTGGATAAGAGTGTCTGCTAAATGCTTAAAATGTCATGTAAATGTAGTAGAAGCCAGCCAAATTGTACCCCACATGCATTCTTTGTTGTGTTTATTTGTATTTGTAAAATATGTCTGCAAAATTCAACCTGCAACAAGGCTTTATCAGGGTTTTGTTCCATTTAGTTCAGTTTTATTTTATTTTTTATTTTTTATTTTATTAGTTTATTTGTCAGGGACAATGCACATTAATAGACACTGAATGTTAAAAACAATACATTGTAAATGAGCCAGAATTAGCCAAGAGGCTAGTTTTCATCTGGAGTCCCTGGCCGGATGTTAAAAAGGCAACCTGAAATGTCATGACTGAGTGTCATGTTTTGCTGACTGAGTGGACTCCAAACCCAACTTCTATATACCACAATGGTCCGAATCACTGTGTCAAAAAGCCTGGATTGAATTCTAATTGGTATACTTTTCATTTTGTTGAAAAGCGTTTTACTGTGGAAGTGTTTTCTTTGAATACATTTTCTGCCAAGCTAAAATTACCTGCAGTGGTTATTGGTAAAAAAATAATAATTCAGATTGTGTTTTAGAGCACTGTAGAGTTAATTTGCATATATTTTGGAAGTATTTTTGTAGATTGCATCTTTGCTGTGTTATTTCCTCTGATGCAGCAAAGAGTCACTCGCTGTGTTCAGAATACCAGTGAATCTCTGATGATTCTGAATCTCTGACACCACCCAGGCCAAAGATCCTGTGTATTCTTCCTTAGTGTAGTAATTCCACCTCTTCTCTGTGGTTCGGTCTCTTATCGTCATCATTTGAAAGCCCCTAAACGGTTTCATCTATAGTATGATGCGGGGGAACGCGCTAACGATCCTGCTAACTTGAACAGTGCTGGACTCAGATTAACATCCTGTCCCACACCATGTCTTTGTGTATTTTAATGTCAGAGTGTACACTTGCTTTGTGCATACATTTAATTTGACCGTATTAAATTAAACCCAATTATGTAATTGCCACTGTCCTTCCCTCCCTCCCGTTCTCTCTCTGGCAGCAACGTTTTGCGGAAATATACTGAGTAAACCTCCAATTGTATACCAGAAATAATTGGTGAACTGAAGGATGGGTGAAGGGTGTTTATTTGGTGTTAATTTTTTTGCTGTTTGTCTGTAACCCAGTCTCAGTACCTCCGTGGTGTTGTTCTTCTCTTTTGGGTTGAGGGGATGTGATCTTAAAACACAAGAGTAAATGGGTAAATAAAAATGATGGCGTTTGGGAACTCGCATAGCAGCACTCCGGCTACAGTAACCGGGCATGGAGGTCGTGAATTATAAAGCGCCTGAATCTTGAGAAGGGCTATTAGGTGTCAGCGCTGTCTCTGCTTAACATAAGCGTGCCATTTTAAGCCCGATCTGACCGCACACGCCCATTGACGAGCCCATGTCATTGTCTCCTGGCAACTGTTGTCAACACAACCACGCGCTTGCTTGGTTGATTTACAAGTGTTTGTTGTCGGTTACTCGGTGGTGCAGCAATTGATGAGTATTGGACAAGATACTTGATATTGTATCATGTCAAGACCGTCTATAATAGACACCCTATGGTTGAGGACCCTTACCCCAATAAAGTAGTTAATGTTGGACACCTTTACACAAGGCTTGTGAGATTTTACCATGTTAGCTAACACTATTTCTGTCAGTCACATTCAAATCTTTGTAGCTAGCTATGTTTGCTGGCTAGTAAACAATGCGATCGCACCTCCTCTATCCAGTGGTGACGCTTACAGGTGGTGATTTGGGGTAAGCTGCTGTGTGTTAAAACGGTGTACTAAATGGCTGTGGTGTATTAAAAAGCTGGGTTTTCTATTGTCACAAGTACTAGTCAAGTACCATGTCAGCAAATAGTATTGGAACACCAGAATTTCATCAGGAACTTTCATCTGGTGTCATCCATCATCCTATTTCATGAAAACATGATTTTGACTGGCCAGGACATTGGCGGTTGTAAAATATGTTTTTCTATTTTCTGAGGACCCCACAGGACTCCTTCACAAATCCCTGGGGGTCACCTGAACTGAGTTTGGTTTGGGGAGGATTGTATGGTAGAGCAGTAAGTGTGGTACAGTGTATTTAGTAAAAATGATAAAGAACATAAGAAACACAATTGAAACAAAATAGCAGGTTAGGCTTTTTGGGGGGTAGCCTTGATGACCCACAAGGCAAAATTAGTTCTCAACAATGTTCTGCCTCATGAGCAACCCTAACACTTGGATCCGTTAGTTTGAGGGGAATGGGAATAGCTGCATGAAGTGGGCAAGTAAAAACCCTGTTCAGTCAGCTAGTCAGTCAGAAAGACATAAATATGGCAGAAGTATCGTCAACTTGCCACAAACTTTTCAGTTTTCAGTTTGCAAACAGAAATGGAGGTCATCGTTTTCTGTCGCATTTCTCCACGTTTCCAAATAAATGAGGAGCTGAAAGTTGTGGGTGGGTGGGGGTGGAGTGGGGGGAGAAGGAGTAGGGGGTGGAATTGTCGGTCCCTGTTGGAGAGCAAGTGTGGAGCAGGCTTTAAATGTTCTGGTCTCCATTGGCCCTGCAGCTCATTGACATTAACACTAAATACCAGTAAACAAACAATCAAAGCAACGGAAACGGTAATTAGTTTAATTACGCTGCGGTTGTAATAAGTATCATTATGCATCATTAATTTCGACCTTACAGTTGACTTAATGAATCTTTGGCAGGCAAGAGCTTTCTGTAAATATCACTGACAGTTTTTTTTTCTTGAGACAATTAACTGTGCAACGTCTTGATTACAAGACTTAAAGAGTGTATAAATTAGCTGTTAAACTCCTAAACCCCTAGATAGTCCCAATAATGCACAGAACAACATAGCACTCGCATAAACAGTGAATATACGCTTAGCTTCCTCTGCTAAATATTAATATGGTTCTAATTTATACAGGAGGGAAAAGAGGGTAGAGAATCATCTAGATATAATCCTGCAGTGAGATTGGAGTCTAGATTATTTCAGAATATAAGGGAGGGATACTTTAGTAGAGATTCTGTTTAATGTAATACTGGGGTTATATTTGAGAAGAGATTCTTGGGGAATATAATATTGAACAGATATATAATTTCAGACACTGAGAGAGATACTCACATTTAACCCTTATGCACTCCAAACTCAACAAGGCCAACTCTCAGTGTGGAGTGGTTAAGTGGGTAACACTGGGTACAGTTAACTGTGTTTGCATCTGTCAGTGCAGAGTGGGTCTGAGTTAATTGTGTTTACTGTGTATTTCTGTATGAATTTGGTCAGGTTTGACTGTGTCTTTGGAGTGTGGAGTGGGTCAGTATTATCTGTAATTATCGTTGGATGGAGTGGGTGAATATTGACTGTAATCTCTGTATGTTGGGTCAGGGTTGACTCTGTGTTTCTCTGTGTACAGTGTGTCAGAGTTAGTTGTATGTATATCAGGGGGTCAGGGTTAACTATGTTTCTTTGTGTGCTCTCAGCGGTGCGGACCGGTCCTGGTGATGAAGTGGAGCATCGATTCTGGTGGCAGAATGGTGGTGGCCAAGCTGTTCCTGTCCTCCTTCCTCCTGCACTCTCTGAACGCAGGTGAGTCCCTGCTTTCCTCTCTGTCCCTTCCTCTCCCAATCTCCCCTCTCTCTTCCTCTTTGTTTCTCCTCCTCTCCACATCTCTCTTGCCCCCCCTGCCCCCCCACCTCCTCTTCTCCTCTCTCTGCTCCACTTTTCCCTCATGCTCTGCTCTGTGTGTGTGTGTGTGTGTGTGTGTGTGTGTGTGTGTGTGGCTGCGCTGTGTAAACCCACTGACATGGCAACGAGCCGGCTGAAACAGACAGGAGACATCTCCAATCAAAGGCATCGTGGGACCACCAGGCAAAGTTATTAAGTGAATGCCACGACCGGTTTGGATCAACATGAACGAGTTTATAAAGTGCTCTCGCTTTAGATTTAGTGCGTCTCCTCCTGCCTCTCTCGCTCTCTCTTTCACTCTCTCCACTCTCTATCGTCTTTCTGCCTCTCTCGCTACATCTCGTGTCTCTTTCTCTGCTTCTCTCTCTCTCTCACTCTTTGCTTTTTCTCACACACAGGCTCGACTGACGTGTCAGATTTAAGCAAAACAATAGTTTCAGAACAGGCTCTGGGTGATTGACAAGTGAACGGAATGAAGATAAATGAGCGGAATGCCCTGATCTCTCTCTCTTGTGTCTCATCTCCAAAACAGAAGCTCAGGACACACACACACATACACACACGTGTGCACACACACACACACACACACACACACACATACACACTTGAACTGAGTCAGGAGAGGGGGAGACAAGCCTCATCTAAATTGGCTTCTTGAAACAGTTAGGACTGATGTATTTGTTAAGAAATTTGCGTTGAGGAGAGGTGCGCTGGAGTTGATCAGATTGCACATATTAAAGCCGTGCTGACAACGACTTTATGGTCCTGTTCATATTTAATATCTGTGATTAGGAGCATCAGGAGGGGAAATGGGGTGGGCATTCTCAAGAGAGAAAGCAAAAACACACACATCTGGTTATTCATCTCTGAAGTTACGGAGGTACGGATAATATCGGTCAGTGTTACCAAAGAGGACAGCTGTGCACGGATGTGCACTCATTAGTGTCCGTGATGAAGCAGGTAGGCACACAGTCATTGTGGGGGGCGAGAGCCAAGTGTGAGTCGTCTGTGAGCTGGATGTTCAAAGAGTGGTAATTCATTCTATCAAACGCATTCACTTCAAACGCCCCCCCCCCCTCCCTCCACCAGTCCTGAGCCTCTGATGCTGTCTTCTACACAACTGATCAAAGAGACTCAGCTTTGCTCACTGATCTTCCTGACAAAACAGCTTGTACCTCGCTGCCCTCGAAACACAGCCAAAGCACAACCGGGAGATGGACACGTGTGACAAAGCTCTGGCTTTACACCTTTCTCTTCGTTTCACCTGTGTCTAATTAATAAACACAACCAGCACACACAAAAGCAAGATTAACACGCACATAAACACACACTCACATACCCCCTGCACAGGGATAAAGCTAAGCTTCTAATACTCACACATGCCAGCATACAAACACAGATGCCAAAACAATTTGATTTGTACACATATACACACACACACACACACACACACCTACACACACACAAACACATACTCATGTGCTCATTTCCATACACATACTACTAATTTTTAAAACATTTTCTTTAAAAAATATGTTTTTTAAAGGGTATTGCCATGTTTCAGCGACTCCTGTTAGAGGAGTCCAGCACAGTCTCGGCACACTACCAGTGATGTGGCAGCGGGAGAATGTCTACAAGAGGTGATCGCTCTCTCTCCCCTTCTCTTCCTCAACAGCCAGCAACCAGCCTCCACGATTCACCAACTACTTCTTCCAGACTTACCTACCGATATACGAGGACGAGCTGGTCGGTGAGTGCTGCGCTGCTTTGGTGTGCTGCTACACCATGATGTTTCTTAAAACTTTCACAGACTTGTTTGGGATTTTTTGTTGTCTGGTGTCTGTCGGATACTCTGTGGTTCTGAGCATATGTATCATTGTCTCTGTGTGAGGGTTTCAGCGATCCAGTGTCTATGTGTGTGTAGTTAGTGAGCATTAGTGGTTCAGTAATCTCATTTGCTCATAGAGAAAATCCTCCATAATAGAAAATAAAGACCATATAACAAAAACTATAGCATTCTACGGCCATTGCTGTAGACAATTCTTTGACAACAAGCTGAATATCGTAGGCCAGGCTAGATAGATCATAGTTTTCCCATATCTCACTGGCAGGCAGGCAAGAATGTCTCAATCCCAATTTACAGTTTCCAATTCAAGGTGTTGCAGTTGCTTCAAAGCAGGAATGCAATGAACACTGAATGCTGAACACTGCAAACCTGTGCAACTGTAGACTCAAAAAATAATTCAGAAATCTCCATATTAGCAAAACACAAGGTTATTATCATCCAACGATGCTAGTTTGTGCCAAGTGGGAAGATCAATACGAACAGACAAGAGGAAGTACAAGTCAGGGGGAGGGGTGAGCACAAAGTCTCGGGGCTAGGTGCATGAAATGATAAGCTGTTCCAGCTAACCCAATGCAACCTCATAAATCCTGCTGGCACCAATCAGATTTCAGGAAGGCTAGGCCAGTTAAGTTAACAAAGGTATCCAGACATATCAGAGATTGAGTAAAAACAGAGGTTCAGTGTCTCCATGTATCAGTATCTCTGTGTGAGAGTGCCAGTGGTTCAGAGTCTGCATGTGTCTGAACTTCAGCGGTTCAAGGTATCCATGTGTCAGTGTCACTGTATCAGAGGTTCAGTGTCTCAGTGTCATTGTGTTTCAGAGGTTCAGTGGCTCAGCATGCCTGTTTGTCAGGAGCCACAGTAGTTGGGAGAGAAAGTTTTGCAATTGGAAAGGCTCTTTAATCCAGGTTATTTATATATTTGTATTTTTTTGTAATTTCACTTTGTCATCATTGATTAAAAAATATATGTGGGGTGACCCCATATAAGCCTTTTTGAACCATCACTGATTCCACTCGCTTTCTCAATTTTTCGCATCTCCTCTTTCGTCTGTGGGCAGATAGCTACATGCCACTTGCTCCGTCCATCTCTCTGACAGCTTGATTCAGTTGTGATCATCCATGGTCAGAGGTGAGGAGAGCAAACTGTGGCTTGCTTTTGCTAGTTCCTCATTTGCGACTTCATCATCCCTGCGGTTAGCCCCACCCCTTTGTGAGCCTGATTGGCCCCGGATCCTCCGGTTGGAAAGATGTCACCTCTAATGGCTTGATCTCTGCAGCCGTGATGACGAGCGGGACTGTGGTTATTGGACGTAACCAACTTGTCTTCATTATTATTTATCGGGTCAGCAGATGTCCTCGTCTGGGAGGACTTTGTGCACATTGGTGCACGGCTGAGTGGCTCAAGCAAGCAGAGACGTACTTGTCAGAGTGAGCCACGAGGTCAGTGCAAATGAGAGAGTCAGGGAAGGAGAGAGAGAGCGAGAGGCAGGCAGGGAGGGAGGGAGGGAGGGAGAGAGAGAAAGAGAGAGATGGGGGGGTGTAAAGTAATGTCATACCAAGTTGTGTACCACAGACCCTTGTACTGCTAGAGCAATACCGTCAGAGCTGAATGAGCTGAATGTGTCGTATACAGGTAACTGCCAAAATAAAGGAAGCATAAACTGTTTTAGTTGGATATTGGGTTACCGTGAGCTGAACAGCTTCAATGCACCTTGGCACAGATTCTACAAGTGTCTGGAGAAATTCCATCATTTGGTGTTTGGTTGATGGTGATGGAAAGTGCTCTCAGGCGCTGTTCCAAAATCTCCCATAATTGGGTTGAGATATGGTGACTGAGACAGCCGTGGCATATGATTTACATAATTTTCATGCTCATCAAGCCATTCAGTGATCACTCATGCCCTGTGGAGGGGGGCATTGTCATCCTGGAAGAGACTCCCATCATGATAGAAATGCTGCACCATAGGATGATGGTGATCACTCAGAATGGCTTTGCATTTATTGTCATTTACCTTCCCCTCTAAGGGGCTGAGTGGACCTAAACCATGCCAGGAAAATGCACCCCACACCATAACAGAGCGGCCAGAACCCTTCATTTACTCAAGAGTTTCCTTTGTTTTGGCAGTTAACGTATCTCTTCAAATTCAAAAACATTAAACTGTGAAGAAGTCTTGAGCAAAGCGGGCATTTTAAAAGGGTTTCCCAAAAGCCTTTTCATAATTGAAAGCAAGTTGGGATTGAACACCTTTCGCACACATTTGACTCGCTGTCCTCAGGTTTCCACCCCAGACCTGGGCTTGAGCTTCGATTGGCTGGTGTCAGTTGGCGTGCTGGGTTCCCTGGGTGGCCCCTCTCTTGCTGACTCATGGTAATGACATAACTGGGTGACTATCATGCCTGGGCCACGTGATTGGCCAGGGGCCTTATGGCTAACCCCTTCTGAGGAAAAACAGACTTGGTGCATGGTGCTGGGTTCCGCTTGGCGTCCCTGGGCCTCGGGCCAGATTTAGCAGGAGCTCCCTATCCGGGCTCTGCGACACCCTGGCTGTGGGATGCAGGATGCAGGATGTTCAGGGATACGGCGGGACACTGTCTCGAGGTGCCGTTCCTTTGATCGCTCATCAGAAGAAACGGCGGCAGCAGTAGATCTAATGTAGTACACCCCTCTCACCCCTCTTCTGTGCTGTGTGTCTGTCTGTGCGAATCAGATCAATAAAGAAGATCCCCCCCCCCCCGTCCTTCTGCAGCTCTCTGCTGCTGGGCGGGGACCCACAGACCCCTGACCACGACGGTGCAGCTGAAAGGTGCTCCATATTTATTTAGCGCTCTGATGAAGGAGCAGATGTGAATCAGACCCACACATTAGACGTGAAGTGGCAGATCAGACCATGACCTGCTGTTAATGGGGGGAGACTCATGGAAGATTTGGTGTGGTGTGGGAGAGTGGTCTGGTCCATAGATCAGAGGGCAAGTCTTTAGAGGGAGAAGGGGAGTTCAGTGGGATAATCAGTGTTCAGAGAGAGATCCAGCTAACACAAAACGTTTCAAGAAAACAAGTTGAGGAACATCCCAGTTAGATTCCCATATGGATGTGAGATAAGGTTACGACGAGAACGAACAGTCTTAGCACATATTATTTGTTCAGAAGCACAGAAAAATGTTCCATGTATCTTGCTAAAAAACTACTGTTAATATCCTATATGGTTATAATTTAGTCATGAAAAAAATATGTGAACACATTTCAGTAACATTTTAAGAGTTCCAAATTTAAGTATTGAAATTCCAGATTGAATTCAACAACTTAAAAAAAAACTAACCATCCACAGTTCTTTTCTAATTTAAATAACAAAACTGAATAACATTCTAAGAACATTCCTGCAATGTCCCTTGTAACTTAAGTAACTTAAGTACTAATTAAACTTAAAATGACTTATGGAAACTAATGTTGAATGAGTAGTGTATGTTTGAATAAAAAAAACAAAAGATAAACTGAGTTAGCCTATGTGTATGTGTGTGTGTTTATGTGTGTTTGTGTTCATACACTTGTGTTTGTGTGTATGTTGATTATTCTTCAGAAACTGTAGACTCCCAGGTCATGTACTTTGTGTTAAGTTGCTGTTAATTGTGTTCATTGTTGGAGGAAATGTGATGTGTAATTAACTTATGCGAAGCCCTTGATTAATTATTCTCATTTCTTAATCCACTTTGCTCAGATCTGATGGATTGAATTATACTCTAGCTGGTAATTAAGCAGTACACTTTGCAGAGCATTTATTTGTTGGAGCAGTGTTTGCATTCTGCTCACCTAGCATTTTCTCCTAGTGTGTGGGAGAATACTGATGCCTTTTATGATTTCTGATTTTATTAAACAATTATATGTTTCTCTCTGAAATTACCTTTGGAACTCCCTTATCAACATCTTTACACTTTACACATGCGGTGTGTGATCAAAGAACATGGATTTCTGTGTTTGTGATGACACAATGGAATGAAGCAATATCCTAACCACATTTTTGGAATCCAATTTAAACAAGTGAGGTTATTTTTCATGAATTGATACTATCTTGTGGTTTTGTTTAATTTTAGATAGTCTCTTTATCACATAAGATAAGCAGCGATAGACCCAGTTTGGTCACACTTATATTGTTACTTCCTAAGTGCTTGATAAAGCATACATAACATCATCATTACTTTATTAAACAGTTATAAGCAGATATTATGATTTGTGATGACTGACGGGATGTATCGGCATACTTTTTAACATGTATGGTGTAATTGTGTTATTTAATATGTCAGTCATCATAAACGGTGCGGGGAATATAAAATGTCACCTTGAGGTCCATCAGCTAAGTATGGAGTAAATGCTCTGCAATAACCAGAGGACAGATTCAGATGGCCATATATAATACACATTCATATGCAGAATAGTACAGTGATTAATATAAAAGGTTATGTATCATCACATATCTGCATTACCCTACACCAGAAATGTACATCACAGCCTGAAAAAGCCCAAAGAATATGTGTAGTAGGAGAAATAAGAGATGGATTCATTTGAAAGATTCAGTTAAATAATCTACGGTCAGTTGTAACCACAGCACAAAAGTGTTGCTGAGGCCTGTACTTATTAAATCCCGCAAAACTATGTTTTAAGTTAGAAGTTAAAGGTTTTGATCAAAAGCTGAAAAAGACAGGAGATTCAAATGAGTATCAAAACCTTGAATTGAACATACAGTATGCACTAGACAAGGTTTTCCTGCACGTAGCTTTGACACATGCTACAGTACTGTAGCGATGTTGGTCTACTGTACCTCAAACAACATGTAGGCTACTCACCACTGGGCATTGTCTGTCTTCATGTATGCATGGTCATGGAAAGGTGATTACAGGGTTTTTTAACCCACTTAGGATATTATTCCATTCCATGACTATAACCTATACAACTTTTGAAGTTAATTTTAAGTAAGCTACACATAATTTCTTATCAGACCGCCAAACTTTGTTGACTGAGCTTTTTGTTTTGCTGTAATTTATGTGGTAGGCCTATCTTCAGTTATTTAGTTAGTTAGTTACCTCTGTGTCAAATAATCATGATTATGTAGACATATTGTGAATGTGTTTATAATTATAATTCAAGAAGATGTATAGGCACTATATCTAATATGTATGTAATCCAATCATTGGCAGAATTCAATACATACCTATATATTCTAATAGCAATCAAGAGTATGAATTATACTATTGGAGAGTACTGGTTTGAAAATCAAGCAATCAGTCCAGTAGCGATTATGATTAAAGCACAAATTCATTGTCCATTTAAACTAACCTATATTCTTCAGCAGTCCACTGTTAGGTTCATTATCCAATCAATCAATCAATCTTTATTTTTGTATAGCATCAGACAACAGGTTGTCTCCCTCTGAAGAGTATGAATTAGGCTGTTTGAGAGAAGGTTTGAATCCTAAGCAACTGCCCATGCCCACCAAAAGTAGCCTACACCATGTTGTTGTTTTGGGGGTTTGGGACAAGAATGTCCCCCTTTTTGGTTGCCAATTTTACCCTCCATTAATTAAAGTTAGTGCATATGTGAAAATTAAAGGTTTTGATGCTCATTGAATTTCCATTTTTTTCGGCTTTTGATCAAAACCTTTAACTTCTCACTTAAGTTTAATATTAACTCTGGAAATGAAGGTGATGCAACATTTCCATATATATCCTGTAATGTTGACATTTTAATTAAAATGGAAAGAGGACAAGTTGTTTTGAACAAAGGGAGGGATGGAAGTTTGGAACACTAAATGGCAATTGTCAGGTGCATTCTTGGAAAGAAAAATAACATTTGTAGCTAGCTAGCTATCACTTTGAAAGATGAGTGGTGTGTGTAGTGGAAAACTGTATATATATTTTCTTTTTCTAGGTTTGCTCATAATGGTAGTAGGACAATATTGTGAGATGTACTGTGAAAGCTGAAGCCTTATTTACCAACCAGTCAAGAAATAGCCTAGTCAGCCAACTTGCATGTTGTGGTTAGCTAGCTAGCTGTTTGTCTTAGTCACAGCATTATAGAACATGCTTTTTGTTTGTTTGTGTTTATTGACCATGGTAGATTGAGTTGTGAGAGTTGTGGATGGTTTGCTGACAGGCGGTAGCTGGGTGTTACATTGGCTAGCTATGGACTTGTGACAATTGCCAGCTGACGGTGCATGCAATTCCCAACCAGTCAGATGCAATCCCTGGCTTGTATGCAGTAGGTGTGGTTTTACAAACTACTAGAGAGTATTAGCGCAGCTAATTCTAGGTTGTTGTCTGTCCATCCTCTTCACAATAGTAGTTGCCGGTTGCCTAGCGACAACTGCTCTTGACGGTATTGTACCTTTTTTTTATTTAGAGCGTTGAATGTGGGTGCTAAAGTTAATTGGAATTTTCTACTTTTTTTAGCTCACCATTCAAAGTCAATGGGCAAATGCATCCGGTAAATTATGATTTTAATAAAAAGTTAAATGTCTACAAAGAAGTTGAGTCACCCTAAGGTTGATGTAGGACATCCGTGGCAACATTTGTATGCAGAAAATTTTTGTCAGTGTTGTTGATACTTAGGTAGCCTTGACAAAAGAATTGTCTTACAAGGTTTTGCTAATTTTACCAGGGGTTTTATTCAAGAAAATGGCTTAACGGATTGGTTTGAGAGTCGAGGAATATATTGTACAGGGCTATCCGAGGAGATGTGCCAATTACCACCAAATCCCTAATTAATGAGTTGGACCAGATTTACCCTCTCTCTCCCACTACTCTAAACAACCTACACTTTTAATTAGCTCACTGCTTTACTAATTCAATAATAATTATGGAGAGGAAGTCGCCCAACGAAGAGACTTATTAAACCCTTGCCTTAAGCATGCTGATAATGTCTGTGTACCTAAAACTTATTTTCAGCCCCTGGCGATGCTCTGTAATTATAACATTGTTATATTTTTGTCTTCAATGTCCCCCCCCCACACACACACACACAATCCAGAGTCATGCCCAAGGGGTAGGTCAATCTAATCGTGACCTGTCACACTGAAGCTAGCAGTGAGTCAGTGATCATTAGGGTTTGTGGACAGAGGGTTGTTGGCTTCAGATCGCAGGTTAATGGTTCCAGTCCCCAGAGGATTTGCTTGTAAGGACAATGCACTTGCTGGCACACTGTTGTAACTGTTGAGGAGGATTCAGTTAATCCACGAATGTACACAGAATTTAATTTCAATTTGTTGTTGTATCTGTAGGGTTCAGGGAGGTCAGAAAAGTAAACACTTCTCCTGAAGGAATCATGCAATAACACACACAAACTCTCTTGAATGGCATGTCATAATCCAAGTAAAAACAGCTATTAGTTTTACAATAGTTCACTAGCACAATATCACATTTCATAAATGCACGTAGACTTTATAAGACAGTACTGTGCATTAGCAGATCCCCAGGGACATTTTTTGCACATAGCTCATTTTAAATTCCAGATCTCTACAGTGAGCCTTTTTAAAGTGTCTCTCGACATGTCTGTAGAAAAGATAAGGATTTGTAGGCCTGTTTCGTGCTTATTATTTTCTCTCCTAATGCGCTTTAGACTATATCTGGGCAGTGAAGAATGTATGCATGAGTTCCAACTTGTTGGCAACAACTTATCCAGGGTTACCCACGACACCTGCCTCCCCGCAATGATACATTCTGCTGTGGTTTAGTGTGTCTGACATGTGAGCAGGGTCATGCACACCCATACACACACGCACACACACACACACACACACATACACGCACACACACACACACACACACACACATACATACACACACACAGACATCCACGCCTGCACACATACACACACACACACACACACACACACACACACATACATACACACACACATATACACACACACACACACACACACACACACACACGCACACACACAGACATCCACGCACGCACACACACACACGTGCATGCATGCAGTCCAAAACAGTACATACAATATTCATGAGGAAATACACATTGACATTCTCCCTTTTTAAATCTCCATCTCACGTTCATACTGTCTCTCACACCATGCACACATATAGACAGTCAGACAGTCTTACACACACACACACACACACACGCACAGATCCTCTCTGGTAAGTGCAGTGGGAATTTGTCAAACTGCTGTCCCGTTTATCTGGCAGTCAGAAAGCCTAATGGCTCCCCGTGTAATTTTATTTATTTATTTACCAATCTTTTCAGCAGATATCTCACATTATTGTTTTCTTCTGGCCTGTCAGCTGGAATGAAAGTTAAACCGTTCGTGGCTTGTTTGATGGCCTCTACTTTTGTGTCTGTTTTATTTATATGCTTGTGTTGGTGAGGGCGCTGAAGTGCTGGCGGTGAGTGGAACTCCTGCCATGCCAGGTTGATTCCAGGACAGCTGATGTCATAGTGCTTTCTCGCATTAAGGGGCTTGCTCCTATCTCCCTCCATATTTCCACACCATCACCTCATTTCCTCCCTTATGTACATGTCACTTCCTCCTCACCTCCCCATACCGAAAGCCTCCACCTCAACCACTTCTACTCAAGCCTAACCCTATCCCTAGCCCCAACCCTAAGCCCATCCTCTTATCCTTGCACCCCATTGTCTTCAGGTTAACTCTTCCAACTCCACCACTCCTGGCTCAACCTCTCAATGTTTTTCCTTCCTTCTTAACCTCTTTCACTTAAGCCCCCCTCCTTATTCAGGTCCACAGCTATTCACTCTGTATTTTCCTCCATCTCATCCTCTCCTACTCAACGCCTCCATCTTTTCCTCCTTTTGCATGCAGTCCAAATAAGGAAAGCACTCATGGTTGAGATTTGGCATGTTTTACTTTATATAGCATCAGAGGCGATTCTAGGATTTGACCTTTAGGGGGGCTCAGCCCCCAATGAGAATGTGAGATGTACACATGCAAAGCCCAAGCCTAAATTTGTAATTAATTTACTGTTACATTCCCCAAAACAAAAACGCCACAATGGTGGTCGCTCTCAAAATTGAAACGACATTCTCTACTTGTGGTATTTTTAAAAATAGATATTAAGTAAAAATGTTTTTTAGAAAAGAATGACTAAACATTTTCAGGGGGGCTGAGATGAAAGACCCCCTAAATAGGGTCTACAATCGCCACTGTATAGGATGCATAGCTGTATGGGCCCACTTGAACTTATCCTCCTCATACAATAACGTAAATACAGAAGTTAGAATAAACAATAAAGATTGGTTACTTTACAGGATATTAATTACAATCTGTCAATAATTATAGTAAAAGTTTTAAATAAGTCAATAGAAATGACAATGTTAACAACTAGTAAAGTAATACTTGCTGGTCCACATTTTCCAAATGTTTTTTATTGCCTAGGGAAAGCAGGTCTTTACTTCTGATCAGGAAAGGGAGCATTGACATAGCTGCTGTAATTGTTTCTAGAGCAGAAGATATTGCTGGTATCATGGATTACAAATTCAAATTGAGAGAGTATTTTCTACTCAAACATCCCTTTTAGAGATCCAGTGGGAAATATATATATATACACTACCGGTTAAAGGTTTTAGAACACCCCCATTTTCCAGTTTTTACTGAAATTTAAGCAGTTCAAGTCCAGTGAATAACTTGAAATGGTACAAAGGTAAGAGGTAAAAAAAAAAAAAAGGTTTAGGTTACCAAAAACGGAAAAATAATGTACATAAAAAAGGCCCTTTTCAGGGAACAAGTTAACGTGGGTTAACAGTCACTCTGTGCAAGTCACCGACTCTGGATCCAGCAAAAGACCCCCAGACCATCACGCTTCCTCCTCCATGTTTGACAGTTGGTGTCACACACTGAGGAACCATCCTTTCGACTGCTCGACGGCTTACAAAAACTTTTCAAAATGTAAAGATTTCAAATTTTGATTAATCGGTCCATAAGACCTTCTTCCAGTCTTCAGTAGTCCACTGGTGGTGCTTCATGGCCAGGGCAAACCTCTTTTTCTTGTTTTGCCATTTTAGCAATGGCTTTCTTACTGCCACTCGACCTGTCAAACCTGCAGTTCGAAGTCCTCCCTTCACAGTTGAAACTGAGACTTCCTTACTTTGACCAGTGTTAAGCTGTGCTTGAAGCTGTTGTCCTGTGAGCCGCCTATCACACAAGCTGTTGACTCTCAGAAACTTGTCTTCTGATTTTGTTGTGCCTTTGGGTCTGCCAGACCTCTTCCTGTCAGAGTTTCCTCCAGTTTCCAAGTGCCTTTTGATGGTGTAGGAAACCACTGCCAAAATATACATTCTTTTTCAGTTTTTGGTAACCTAAACTTTTTTTTTTAAACCTCTAGCAGTTTACCGCTTACCTTTGCACCATTTCAGGTTATTCACTGGACTTGAACTGCTTATATATATATACACATATATTGTGGCATCCCAAGGGGCAGGGCGAGGAAATGGCTCTTTAATTCTTGGGAGCCACTGGAGAGGAAAACTTCATTTCCCAGCAGCCCGCAGTCCCACACCTGAACGAAGTTAAGCAATTGGGACTACGGACAGCTGAAGGCCATTCGGAGACCTATTTAAGAGACCAACTCCTATCACACTGGGAAGGAGTAGGTTGCTGTTTTGGATTAGAATGTTTTGAGGACCCTGTTTGTGTACTGACTTGGACTGTGTGAGGAACTGGCCTGGATTTCGACATTGGATTTTGATGATGGGTTTCATTTCCAGACATTCACCAGATAATCACAAAGGTAATCTAATCATGCTTGCATACAGGTGTACCCATAATTGTGTATATAACCAATAAATATAGTGTGTTACACTTAATTTATCCATGTGGTACACAAGCACTTAAGTAGTTCAGAAGAGGAAGTCCTGCCTGCTCCCAGTAAACGTATGGTCTATTTTCACTTTTGTGAGAAAGGAAGGAAAGAACAATAGAAACAAGAAGGGTATAAATGTGATAAAAGTGATACAGCAAATATGATAAATTTTCTTGGTCAAAACAAACCTTTTTGTGATACAAATAAGAGCCCTGCGCTTCAGGGATTTTCCTTTAGAGTATGTGCATGCATGCTCTTGAGACTTCTGAAACATCTATAGTTTTTCAAGGACAATTTATACATTTCCTCAGTTACAACTGATAAAGTGTCCAAAAATATAGGCCATCAAGCTAAACATCTAATTTTTATTGCATTGTATTGCATCAAATATGTGAGAATAGCCCATACATTCACAGGGGACAGAGGTAAGACTTCCTACTCTGAACTATTTAAGCAGTGCTTGGAGAAAAATCACAGTTCTGGCTACCAAGGCAGCTATGAGACCACAAATCAGAAATCAAACTATGTTTTTTGAGGTAAGGGAAAAACATCAAATTATATAAATCTGGGACCATTCTTCTTTAATGTTAACATGTTCGCCACAAGAGGTTCTGCTACAATGGTAAAACCATTCAAAAATTGGCGCCTGCGGATAGTGTAGCGGTCTAACGCACCCGTATTTGGCTGGTCCTGTACGAGTGTGAGCTGCCTATCAGGGAAGCAGTTCGCAACCCGTCTCTGCCAGAAACGGGGAAAAATCTGAAACAAAATGTAAAAAAAAAGCAAAAAAAAACATTCAAAACATTTGACAAAACTAGAATAACAAGAGATTGGGATCTTCCCATTCCCCCTTTTTTCCCCAAACATTTAAAGGTTTACAGGTGGCTGTATATGAGAACATCTACATGGGCTGTGTCATCTACATCTACAGTATGCCTACAGTGGGTAATTTAATGTCTGTACAGCCTGCCATTCAGCCTGCAGAAACGTGCTTGTGTTTTGAAGGGTACGCCTCATGCGATAGACTTGGATGACCTGGCTCTTGCCTCCGTCACCATCCACGTGTGGCCGAATGCAGACAGACCGTCAGCAATCAGTGTGTACTTGTTTCACTTTGCTCATTTTAATGCCTCCAATTGCATCCGTGTTTCCACAAGAGAGATGTTTCTGCCGTTGTCCTCTCACATACCACATACTCAAGCCCACCATATCTCTCATCTGTAGGGCATGCTTTGGCACCACCCACCCTCTCTCTCTCTCTCTCTCTCTCTCTCTCTCTCTCTCTCTCTCTCTCTCTCTCTCTCTCTTCCTCTTCTCTGGAAGTAATGGTTTATATGGTTCAGTGGTGTCTGCAAACAGACCATCCATCACTGCTCCACAGTGCATGCTTTCCAGCCAGTTACAATGCATTGCATCACGGTGGATTTTGCCTTTGCCCGCACAAGGGTAGGAATTCACCCCTTCTCCGTTCACCTCCGCACATATTCCATATGTCAATAGCTCTCTCTTTTTTCTATCGCTTGCCACCTCCTGCTATCTTCTCTGCATCTCTAAAATGTAAATGTATTAGGGCCCGCCCAAACTATTAGGATGGCCGTTCGTTATCTTGGCATTCGAATACCAGTTCAGTATTCAGATTATTCATTTTTTGTTTCCCCCACAACAACTTGTTGCAAAATTGATTAATTAAGGCTGACGGCACAATAACGTTTTTGTCAGCATATGCCTAATTATTTTCATTAGATAGACTTATTCTTAATTAAACTGTGCAATTACAAATAGCCAGTTAGGACTAAATGCACGTGCTTTCGTTTCTCACCCACCACCATCACCTAAAAAAGATCAACGTTCAAACGCTCAACGTTACGGTAACCTCACACGGCGCCAGAGGGCAAATCAGCCAAAGGCAAAGAAATCAGCTGTCTGAGAAAATGTTAAAATATGTACTGATGGGCCTCCCGCATGGTCTAGTGGTTTCAATGTCCAACGCTGGCCACGGCGACCGGGGTTCGATTTCCCGTCGTGCCAGAGTCGGCTCTGGCCAGGAGTGCCACCGGGGCGGCAATTGGCTGTCTGCCCCAGGGAGGGGGGAAGGAAGCCGACACAGTTCGCTGCACACAGGAGTGGTTCTGGGGTGCCGGAATTACAGTCGACAGCACGATGAGTGCTGTCTCGGAGGAGGCAGTCCTTCGCCATTGTCACTGCCGGTCACAGGGCTACGGCAGCGAACTATGAGGGAGGGAATTGAACTAAGAATAGCAGGAGTATTATTAAGCCTTTATTTGACTTAAATGATTCTGAATGTTCGAGTGCCATTTTAGACTACAACTGTTTTGTGAATAGACTGACTCGCTAGGCTTATTTGCACAATTAAGAGACATATTTTTTCTAGCCATGTGCAGAAACAGTCGGTTTTAGGCATATCAGTCAAGCAGTCTGTTCGGTATGTAGAGGTTCTGGCATTGTTGCACTCATTTTAAATTTGTTGCATAATAATTTGTTCTTCAATAACAGGGGATGCAACACATCAGTGCCGTGTGTCCCGTTTCTGTTCAGTTTGGGTGCCGTGTCTGTCACACACTTCTACTAGCCTACATTATCAGCTAATGCAAACACGCCACTTACTAGATGTATTTTGAACAAGGCCTATAATCAGTGCTTTAGGAACCAAGGACCAGGCAAATCTGTATGGTTAATTATGAAACGTAATTATGAATCTTAAAGGGTGTTTTTGAAAACAAATATTCGGGTCTTTGTTCATAAACACCAACGAACATTCGAAGCCTGTAAAAATGCATTCGGGCCAGCCCTAAAATGTATACTTTTTTGGTGTAAAAAAAAGAAAGAGAGCAAAAAGCAAATTACAAATGACAAATAACATGTATGAGTCCCAGGAGAGAGGAGAGATGGGAAACTGCAAAACCCTGCTCAAATCAGGTTCAGTTTAAATGCTTTATTGGCATGAAATATTTCATAAAACATTTTGACAAAGCTTATATAGTTGTTGCAACAATTATATTGTCACAACAGAAAAAATAAAATAACAATAACAAGAAACAAAAACAGAAAAATTATACATATGTAGGCTACATAGAGTAACGTAGAGTTTTCTTTTTTTTCCTCTATTTCTAAAAATTCTAATTCAAGTTGGCTTTTTGGCAGGAAATACATAAATAGATATTGCAAAAGCATTGCTCTTCTCTCTCTCTCTCTCTCTCTCTCCCCTTCCTTCTCTCTCTCACAGAAAAGCACACACACACACACACACACACACACACACACACACACACACACACACACACACACATAGTACAGTAATCCAATAAAGCTGTCCTCTCCAGTATAAGTTTCACGCACTTACCACAAATGAGGTGCGTATTGCAGTGTAGTACACTAGTCAGCATTTGGTGCTGCACACACCCACACGTAATCATACTGATTGATTTGTAAGCAGCTCCTGCTTTCAATTGTGAAAATATGTCTGTTCACACTTCTGTAGCACATATCATGCCCATCCTGGAGCAAAGAAACTGATATGTTAAAATGAGTGGGTGGATATTTTAACCACACAAACTTATAAAAACATTTGAGAGCAAAATTAAAAGTGTTTTTTCAAGGCAAAATAAAAATGGAAAGAACAAAAGTTTTATTGATGGGATGTATTGATTTTTAAAATTTAGTTGAGGGAGCACAATATTTTATATTTTGGTGAATTTAATAATTGTCAGATAATTTATTGTTTCCTCTTTCATGACTTGTCATAGAGGTGTAACAACTTGTCCATAAGAGGAAACTCCCCTCTTTGAAACAACGTCAATTTGTTGACTTGCACCCTTGCACTTAGATTGGCACTTCATTGTAATTAGTCATGTTCATTAATTGCCACTAATCACTGAAAATAGAGTGCCTACAGCACCTTGAGGATCAGAAAGGAACTGCAGCTTCTTGAGAAAGGTGGTGAAAAAAGAATGCCCATACTCATATGAGTCTTTAGATTCTGGAATGAGCACCTGTAGCTTTACAAAATAGTGTAATAATAGCATAAAGATGACTTTAAATTGCACTAGTAAAAAACAATTGTGGGTTTGTATATTGGCTTTTTAAAGTCAGTTCAATTATATCTCTAATGGTGGAGCATGGCCAATTCCCTAATGACATATAAGTTTTGGGAAAAATACACCAAAAGAGAGTTAGAGTGCACATGACAAATAGAAAAATAAAACAAGGAATTGAGAGAGGGATGCGACAGGAAAATATTGTGTATTTCATATTCATTCCTTTTAAAAAGTATTTTTGATATAAATTATTATTCTTACCTTCACTTCCACCAGTCTCTCTCTGAATCCAGTTCAGTTCAGCATCAATGCTCAGTTCCTAATTAACAGTATAAATACATATTTTATATGTTCCTAATATTGATTATGTGAGAAAATCATATAAATGCATATATTTAGCACATAAACATACAGCAACCTTTTACTCATTTTAAGCATGCGTTTGTGGCCTGACAAACTCACAAGAATACAGTATCACAATAATATTTTCACAAGAAAATCACAATCGCCTTCCCTAAATTTTCACAATGTTTTAATTTATTTATTTTTTATGTTTATATCATTTATATACTTTGTATGGCATAGTTGGCTCTGTATACTCTTCCCTTCAATGCATTTATATCAATTTTTAGCTCACTGGTGTGCTTATGATGAGGCCAAGGTCTGTGTAACTAAGTATGAGAGGAAGAGGAAGGGGTACCTGGTTCCATGTTATCTGGATTTCAATTAAAATGCTTTACTGCCATGACTCACAATAGGTACATATTGCCAAAGCATAAACAACATGACCATAACTCAGTTAGACATAACTGTTAGTGCCCATATCTGGCAGTATTGCTCTAGCAGGGTCTGTGATTCTCTCTCTATCTCTCTCTCTCTCTGTTTAATTGTTTCTCTTTCTGATAAGGGTGTGGTGGATAGCTTCCTCAGGAAGAGCTCTCTCCTCTCCTCTTCTTGCTGTAAGTGTCTGGAGGATGAGCTTATGGATAACAGTAAAGTGCGCTGATGTTTTATAACGAGGGGATGACGGGAGCGGTAATACAAACCCGCGTCATTGTCACACCTCACGACCTGCGTGTCCGCAGGCATGCACCTCCAATTGTCTTCTGGCAATTAATACAGTACAGATACAGGTATGCCCGCTGCTGTGAACACAATCATCTCTGTGGATGTGGTTGTAGCCTTAGCTTACACGTATTTTCTTGATCTCCTTTAGTGGCATTAACTTTTAAACAAGAGAGTGATCTACCTCAATTTGAATCAAGGGTTTCCTCCTATCGAGGGCACCATTTACCTCTATTACCTTTCATTTGAGTTAGATTCATCTGTACTAAGTAGATTGTATACTCAAAACATTCATTTACAATTATTTAAACTGTAGATGGCAGATATGGACTAATAATAGACAGGAATAACTAATTCATTATTGAAGATCATTTATTCACCTTAATGTCTGTTATGACTAACAAAAGAAGTACTTTAATTAGTAATAGTTTTACATTTCATTTTAATGCAAAGTTCCTCCTATCTCTTAAGTTCTAAATGCTAATAGAAAGGCGAGGTCTGGTCCAGGAACTAAAGAAGAGGTTTTCTGGGATAAAACTTTCACATAACACATAACTTTCTGAGATGAGCAAAGCTCAGATTTATTTCTCCCACATGTGGAATGGATAAACTTTACCAGCATGTGATGATTGGAACGGGAAGGCCACCCCAGAGTCAGTTTTAATTTGCATTTCTGTCACACCTGCCCTTTCCGCCCTTTTGAGGAGGAAATGTAACACAAAATGATAAAATGCATAATTCAACAACACCGCAACTAGCATACGCTACACTCCTCATTCTAACCTTGCTGTTTCCTCCACGCGTTAACTAGAAGCTATATGTGTGTGTGTGTGTGTGTGTGTATGTTTGTGTGTGTGTTTGTGTGTGGGTGTGTGTGTTTGTATGTGTGTGTGTGTGTGTGTGTGTGTGTGTGTGTGTGTATGCTTGGCCTGTATATGTTTGTGTAAAACCTGTGTATGTGTTTGTTTGTTAGCAGCATGTGTGTGTGTGTGTGTGTGTGTGTGTGTGTGTGTGTGAGAGAGAGAGAAAGTTGGGGGTGATGGCGATGCTGTTGTGGTACAGATCAGTGTGTTGCAGCTGCTTATCTGGTCCAGGTGTGTGACAGCTGATACCTGCCAGAGCCACAGAGAGCAGCTAACCTGGAAATTGATGTTTCACCTCAGCGACCAGCTCTCTGCTCCACTGCCAAAAAGTCTGTGAGCTGGAGGGGACTTACTGGTGTGTGTTTGTGTGTGCGTGTGTGTAGGTGTTGTGTGCGTAAGTTTGTGTGTGGTGGTCATAAGAGGTAGAGAAAGCATTTTTCATCTGGTGTATGAGCTCACATGTAAAGAGTTTTCGAATGGTTTGTGTTTCTGTAAGTTATATGAGGAGCTTGCAGTGTAATAACACCATCAGTTTTAAGTCTGGGGGTGTTCTGTGAGGAAAGGTTAGTGTGTCCTTCGGCTGAAAGCTGACATTTTTTCTCATAAAGGGCAGCACATAGTTGCCAGAGTGGATTAATTGACGAGACAGGTGCTTGCACTTACATTTTTCCTTTCAGATCTGTGCTCTCCGCTGTCCTCTCTCACTGTCTCTCTCTCTCTCTCTCTCCTTTTTCTGGAATGGTAGTTTGTGTCTAGTCTTTTCAGGACATGTATCTGCAGTGTGTCCAATAGAGCCCAGCCTATTTTGTGCTGAATGACTGGTGAGACCTGTGCCCTGCCCTCTTCGCCCTACCACCACCCACCTCCCCTATGACCTCACCCATCCTGGCTGTGATCATTTGGTGCATGATTGTATGACCTCCGGGATCACCTGTAATGCCCCTCCCCTCACCCCAATGCACCAACTCCTTGGCCTAGTCCTTTCAGAGCAGTAATGATGTGTGGATAGACAATTGTGAACTATGTGATAGTCTATCCATCTGTCTGTCTACAAAACCATTCCTTTCACTGTCCATTTGTCCTTCAATTTGTTCATCACACTGTACCCATTTATCTAGTTTTCTCTAAATTCCTTTTATACAAGAATCCAGCGCAAGCTGGTGAAAATACATTTTACTGTATTATTAGCTATATGGGATGTTGAGTGTAGGAGGAGCTTTGACTTTGTTGTGTGTGTGTGTGTGTGTGTGTGTGTGTGTGTGTGTGTGTGTGTGTGTGTGTGTGTGTGTGTGTGTGTGTGTGTGTGTGTGTGTGTGTGTGTGTGTGTGTGCTGGTGTCATTATACAACATATACCACAGCCATCCAGGGCCCAAACCTGACAGGATACTAAACTATTTTAGCGTTAAAAGGCTATTAAATAAATGATTATGTTGTTTCTTGATATATATATGTCGATTGGCACAGGCATATATTTGGTCATCCTGTTGGGTCCTTATTGAGATATACAACATCAACGTCATCCAAATTAAATTTTAATTGGATTTAATAATAATTATAATATTTTATTAAGAACATTGACATGAATATAAACAGTGGCATAGTCCAATGTGGCCATCTGTCTGATTTTAATACAGACACATTCTGGGTCTTCATGCGATTTGTTATGTTGTGCAGTGAAATTTTCCAGCAAACAATCGCTGCATGTTGCCAAGTTTTTTTTTGTGTGGGGTGTGGTTAGTCCCAAAACTACTGCATATGCATTTGATAATGTGAAAGTACTGATCCACACTCACTTCCCAGTATGTTTGTGTGTTTTTGTTTGTGTGTGTATTTGTGTTGCCGTGTGTGTTCTTGGGGTCTTCATGTTTGCATTTCAGAGGACGGTGTGTTTGTGAATGTGTGTGTGGGCATACATGTACTTGTGTGTGTGTGTGTGTGTGTGTGTGTGTGTGTGTGTGTGTGTGTGTGTGTGTGTGTGTGTGTGTGTGTGTGTGGTGGCTGGTGAGCTGGGAATAGAGGCTGAAATCTTACCTTTAAACCAACATTGTTTTCAATTTGCCTTCATTCATTTATTTAATTAACAATTAATTTAATAATCGCTTGGCAAGTAATCACAAAGCTTCCTCTTAATTGTGTCACATTGTAGTGATCTCTTTCTTCATGTCACATTAGAGAATGTAAATTACGATTAGGGTAAAAATGATCTGAATCATTTCAAATAATAGGATATATCTTTGACTTCATTCCTTTGACTCCCTCCATGAACTGTATACTGCATTCGCTTTGATAAATGCAGAGCAAGAAACTTTAGTTTGTTGAAAACCTTTTCATGCTTTTCAAGTCCACAATTAAACAACAACACATACATTTATCCACACATCCAAGTTCAGATGATCCAGAGATATAAGAAAAAAGCTAAGAAAATGCTACACAATTTTTAAATATAAAGAAAAGTGCTATCACAAAATAAAATTGTGAATCTATATCTATTGGTATAGCTAATAATGCTGAGAAAATGCTACACAATTTTTTAATATAAAGAAAAGTGCTATCACAAAATAAAATTGTGCATCTATATCTATTGGTATTGATTATCCAGCTAATAATGCTTGACTATGTCAAAAGGTTGAAAGTAATATTGGTTTAAAGGTATGTGTTTCTGCTCACAAATCACTACTGCTGTGTTTGTGTGCATGAATACATGCATGCATGTGTGTGTGTGTGTGTGTGTGTGTGTGTGTGTGTGTGTGTTGATTGAACCCTCAGCCCAGCTGTCAGACACAAGCTTGTATCGCTTCCAGTGCTGCCTCTCCCTCAAGACTGACTCAGAAGGTCAATTGCCAATTTGCTTCAGCCAACATCTTTATCAAAACCAATATTAATTTTTTGCTAATTAGGACCCGCAGCTAATGAGCGTTACAGATAATTAGTTCATTTATAATCCATAAAACAAGGGTTGCTTGTTAGCAGGCTGCAACACAACCTCAGACAGACACACACACACACATTCACGCACACAAGGTCTACAGAGTTTAGGGGAGACATCCAGGCTGATGGAAACAGACACAGACACAACCATGCTCTGGAACATGGTGGCCATCACACATCTTTGTTTTCTTTCACTGGGAGTACAATTATTACAGCACAGGGGGTCTCTTTCTCTGTCTCTCTGTCTCTCTCTCTCTCTCTCTCTCTCTCTCTCTCTCTCTCTCTCTCTGTCTCTCTCTCTCTCTCTCTCTCTCTCTCTCTCTCTCCTCTCTCTCTCTCTCTCTCTCTCTCTCTCTCTCTCTCTCTTTCTCTTTCTCTGTCAACTTGCAGTCATCTGCTTAGACAGAGGGGGACACGTATGATAGCTCTAGCTCATTGGTCACCTTCCTTCATGTCTGTGTGAGAATGCTTAGTGATACCCAGTGAAATGGGTTAGTTTAGTGAAATGGAAAGAAAGAAAGAGACAGACAGGCTGGTAGAAAAAGAGGAGAGGGGGAAAGAGAGAGAATCTGTGAAGGAAATGGGGTGGGAGTCTGGGATAGATAAAGTCCAGCCATCTGTTCAGGGCTGTTGTCTTGTCCCTGCCAAGCCAAGCTGACCTGAGCTGAGGCAAGTTGTGCTGTTCAGAGCAGTGCGCCGTTGTGCTCAGCTGTGCTGAGCTGTGTTGCTGAGTTGGACTGTAATTGGGCTGTGCTGTGTTGTCTGAAGACATTGGTGTGTCTCCACTCCACTGTGCCTCCAGTGATTGTCAGACCTTTCTGAATCATCAAACGAAACAAAACAAAAACAACATCCAATTGGAATGGCTGTGGTCAAACGTTCTTGTGTAGGCCTGTGTTTTTATTTTGAGTGTTTCTCTTCAAGAGCAATCTGTAGCAGAAAGACGTGGACAGTGAAATAAGCAAACGCATCGCTCTCAGCGGTCAGGGCAGAGACGGCGCTGCTGTCAGCCCTGGACGACAATGGGGAAGACTGACAGGCATCTGTCGCCAAGAGCAACGGCTGTCGCTCTGCGGAGTCCCTTGTCCTGTCGGTTTCCGCCCAGCAGCTGTGGAAAAAACAGAATGTTCTTAACTAACGGAGGGGAAAAATAAGAAGAATGGTCTGACGGTAAGGCCTGTTTGTTGAGCCCGGTGTGAGGAAAAAGGGCTCTGCTATTATCTGTGGCTTGATTTAGTTCCCGGTGAAATAATGGCTTGAACGCGCAAGGTCATAACCACAGTGTGATGGTGAAGTTTGCTTGAGAGGGGAGACGCTTTTAGGCAGCTCGGGCCCTGATGGAAATGTCGAAAAGTAGATGGGTGGAGAGGGGGACGTGCTTTGTCTCGGTGATAGGCCCCTGGTCCAGGTGTCAGTCAGTGGACCCCACAGACACCGCTACCACGAAAGAACAGAACCACTTCTTTCTGCTCTTTCTTTGTTTCGTATATATATTTATTTATCATTATCGTGAGGGTTTTAAAATTGAGAAACAAACTTTTGGAGTGGTTTGGTCTCAGTTTTTTCTCTTTTCCCCAGACAGTTTACAGGCTGTGGAACCTCTCAGATTGATTCTAAAATGCACTCTTGTATTTGTGTTTGACGGAGAATTGAATCTTGCCTTTGTGTTTATGCATTATTTGTTTTCGGGGGAGCTGGAGGTTAAAGGCTGTCTACAGATAGTGTCCAACCTCTGAGATAACTCTGTGGTGACTCACCACACTGGTCAATATGAGGTTTGGGAGAATGAGGCTTCATGAACCCTGTAGTGGGTGGAGCTACCAGTGACTCATGTGAAGCAAAGCACTGATTGTGTCAAAACAGCAAGTCACCGGGCCTCCCGCGTGGTCCAGTGGTTACAACGTTCGACACTGGCCATGGAGACCGGGGTTCGATTCCCCGTCCCGCCAGAGTCGGCTCTGGCCAGGAGTGCCACCAGGGGGCGGCGATTGGCTGTCCGCCCCAGGGAGGGGGGAAGGAGGTCGACAGGACGTTCGCTGCACATAAGAGTGGCCCTGTAGTACCAGGTTACGGTCGACGGCCTGGTGAGTGCTGTCTCGGAGGAGACGTTACTTCGCCTTCATCACTACCGGGCCGCAGGACTACGGCAGCGAACTCACATCACTAGGGGGATTGACATAAAATAGCGGGTATAATTGGCTACTAAATTGGGAGATAAATGGGATAAAATCAGAAACAAAATCTTTTTAAAAACAAACAGCGAGTCACTGATGTGCTATGATGAGCTCACACACACACACACACACACACACACACACAATAATAGAAATTCACTTTTTTCCGGCACATATCACTAACACAGGACGACCTTGAGGCAGTTTGTGTGCCCACCAGTGAAAGAGAGAGAGAACGTAAGAGAGAGAGAGAGATGGGAGAGAGAAAGAGAGAGAGATGGGTGATAGAGAGGCAGAGGGTGTGTGTCTCCCATCCGTAACAGATTTAACCATAAATCTGCAGGATTAATATACACTCTTTCAAGGACTATCATGTTGTGTGTTGTTGAAACACAGGAGTCACTTAGAGCTGGACCGAGCGCAACATCCGTCTTCAGATCACTCACCACCAACATTATTAATGTCTCACACAGGGGGAGAGTGAGAAAGAGAGAATGAGAGAGAAGCAGAAAAAGAGACAGCAATAAAATGGAGGGAGCAGGAGCAAAAGAGGAAGAGAGGTAGAGAGAAAAGGAGGGAGAGATGGAAAGGGAGAAAGCAAGATGAAGAAAGAAATGGATGAATTGAGAGGGGCAGAGAGGGAGATGGAAAGAAAAGAGACAGAGTGAGAAGGGGAAGTAGGGTGAAGGAGGAGAGGGAGAGTGGGGTAGAAAGAACAGGGAGCCCGGCTGAGACAGAGAGCATAAGAGAGGAGGGCAGGGAGTACAGAAGCAGTGCGGGAAGGCTGGAGATGCATGATGGACGGCGAAAACGGGATGGAGTGAAGGAGACTGCAGCTCGGGCATCGCCGCAGGTCTGGAAGAGTGGCACCGAAGAGGGTCAAACTCAAACGCACCGATAGGGAATTCTTTAAGAATGAAAGTGCAAACCCCAAGACACGTTACGTAACTCCCAAACCGAGATTTCAATTACAGCCTGTTAACAAAGTTAAAGTAGAGTTGTTTTATTTATCGCATCAATTATACAAATCTCCCCCCTGGCTTCCCTTTAAATTCTGCTTGCTTGGTATGAACCTGGTTCTCTGAGTGTGGAAGGTAGGGGATGGCGTAATTGTGTGCGGAGAGCCTGTGTTGCTGTACGCAGCTGGAACCTGCCCGTGTGTTTCAGTTCAGTTCAGTTCGGCCTGCTCGCAAACGTAAAGAACACGATATTGGACAGCTGAAACACTTTGCATTTATTTTATTCACACCATTATGGATTTAGCTCTTGAATCTTGCATGATATTCCCGACATGTGGTGTCAATGGCCGGTCAGCGATGATGGGCATCGATCAGACGTGGCTGTCTGGACAGAACGGCACTGCGAGTGCCATCATTTTTAACTCTCCATCCTGTTTTATATTCCATCTGTTCTTTGGCTCCAGGCTGGCATCCTTGCAGAGTTTTTAATATATGAAGTCCAGTGTCCACTCATTACACGGCCGCTCCCACAGTGGCGGTATAATGCGATATAATGTCAGATTGATTTAACTGTCATTCCTCTGTAGTCGTTTAGAAAATGCACTTCTCTTTTCACATGGCACTGTACGATTTTGAAAAACTTCTATGTTTCCAATGAAAGTAAAGCGAACGGGATCATCGTTGATAGTGTATTTATTTCATTGTATTTTTTTTTTTTCGTAGAACATATCACACTCATCCAGCATCACCCCCCTGAAAAATGGGATCCCTGGAGACTGGCTTTACTGCCTGTCTCAATGGGAGTTTCCCTCCCTGTCCAAAAAGACTGTCTGGATTTTTACACCCACTGTCTCACAGAGCCCCCAACAAATAGCTGTTTATATGTAAATCACCTGATACACGCGCAGAGGAGGGTTTTCTATTGCCAGCACGACTCGCTTCTCCATCTGTCTAATGATCCAGCTCTCTGGACGCAGGCTGGTCTCCAGTGCCACAAGGGCTCAAAGTAGGGACCTTGGGACGACTGGGTATCTTAAAAAGACAAAGTATCCTGCATACGGTTTAATGTTCCCGAGATTAATTTATGAGCTGCACCACAAAGACTACTTTTCGACCGGGTACGTAAGTCTTTGTCGAGTGTGGAGCGGATATCCTCTCCGTAACTTAATTTTCCGGAATTTCACAGACATTTCCCACGTAAAGCAATTCTGGAGGGCATGACCAGTCAGCCAGTCAGACAAATGGACTCAAATGAATCACCTGAAGGCACATGCTGGAATGTGCAGCGTGTAGAATGTAGACTGACGAACTGCGCAGCCATGATGTAATGCGGATCATCCAACAAATCATGTGTTGAGCTGTGCGTGGATCATGATAAGCTATTAGCACCGGTTTGTTTCCTTTGCTTTTTTAAATCTCTAATTAGCCTAATTAGTTCACTTTAAAATGGACCAATTGGTGGGGGACGATA
>JAINUG010000002.1:3978959-4016459 GCA_029706075.1 Aldrovandia affinis
TGTTGTGTTGTGTGATGTGTATATAACCAGTAAATATTCTGTTACACTTAATGTAAGCCTATTCTTTTGTTGTATTCTCGTCTATGTTGTAAAGCAAATGTGGTACACAAGTAGTGCACTTGCAGCAGGCATATATTGTATTTGTTTGTCAGCAACATTGCAAAAGGAATTGTTACAATGTTAAAAAATCAAGCATCAGATGCATTGCATTAAGTATTTATAGCCAAAGGCTAATTTCCAAAACCTGTCCCCATATACAGTATATATAATCTGACATTTACATCTTTTTAGGCTTTTGCCAACCATTATCTCTCTTGAAACGTCGTTTTTCTGGGTTTAATTAAGTTTCAATTGCATGTTAATGCTTCTCATTTAATCAGTGAGGAGACATTCATGGACTACAGCTTAGTAGTGTAGTGTAGCAGTCCCCATCTCCTCTCTGTTAACACTGGCTATGTAACGCTTCACAGTTAGACCCAGAAGGCAGTGTTATGGAGGTAGTTATTTTTTAATTTTTGTTTGAACCATTTGGCAGAGTCTGTTAGAGACTACTTTGCTTCCAGTAGTTGTCTGAAATGATTTGATTTCTGAAACATCGATAGTATTGTCATGGACAATGTATACATTTCCTGATTCACAACCGATAAGGGTTTCAGAAAATATTGGCGATCAAAGTATGCATTTAGTTTTTATTTGATTGTATAGCAACAGTTCTCTGGGAAGTAAGAGTAGCACAGCTAATGAGGTGACTATTATGTAGCTAGCTAGAACGTAGCAAAAGACAAACATGAAGCACAGAAAACAAAATGATGTATTTTGAAGCTCCGTGTGAACGTAGTATTATGGCACATTCCCGTGGGGCTTCAGGCAAGCGTTGCGTGGGCTGAAATGCATTGTTTATCAATGGAGCCCTGCCGTTGCCTTACGTTGTATTGCTTTCTTTGAAGCTTGGGCTGGTGTCAAAAGAAGTTTGAATCGAGCCTTCTTTGAGCCAGCCGAACACGCTTTGAAGCGATAACCAGCCAATCGCAAAATGAAAGGGAGGGGAATACCCCGTCGCCAGAAAATCTGCCCGAATCAAAGAACATGAGATCCGTGCAGTGTGCACATATGAGATAGCTTGCTGGAGATACGCCTGAAATTACAGTGACTGGTGCATGAAAAGGTTCATTTCAAGCCGTGGACAGATATAGCCAACTGTGCCTATTGTGTGCCTCTTGATGGCATGAAAATAATTTAAACATTCTAATTGAAGAATTGTATTTTCAACAACTGCGGCAATGAGGAACCCTGTCCTGCTGACAAACCTGTGATTAATGAATGAATGAATGAATGGGAAGAAGGTTTTCTTTTCTTTTTTATATGAAGGACGTGGAGCTTTATCTCAGCCTCTTGAAGCTGACATTGTGAGCCTGTCCTCTCTGGGCAGCCAGGTCTGCTTGTGGCAGCCGGGTTCTATGGCCAGTCTATGCTCGCTGAGCCTCTACTTTGTCAGAATATTTATTTGTTTAACGTTTTGCACTGTGGTCTGGTCAGGTAGTTTGCATAGGTTTATTTGCTTTGTTTTTTTGTGTGCAATTTCCAATAGGTGATGTTATTTTCTTTATGTCGTGTGATAAGTTGGTTTATTCTATTTGTTTTGGATCATATTGTGCTGTCCTGGATCTGCTGGTTAGTAGGTGTCAGTGAAGTGAGTCTCAGGATCAGCTGGTTGAGGGGACATTTCTCTGGGCTCAGCTCTTGCCTTTACAGGCATTTGTAATTGTAGGAGTGCGGGTCATTTTTATAAACGAATCCGGACCTTTAATGCCCTTTTTGTATGTCAATCAATGGTATATATAATAGTTGTATCTATAGCTCTGAAATACTCAAAAAGGCTTCTATGGTTCTAGGATGGATTCTGTACAGGATGAGAAAAACCCACAACATTGTTCTGTGATAGAGCTTCTGAGCTGTGAGTAGGGAACAAAAGTAAACCTAAATCATTTTAATCATGATTCAGCATTCAGTGTGTGCAGTGTTATGGCCCGGTAACCATGCTTATGGCAGGTGACATCGCACGCTCGATCTCCCAGAGCAACACACCTGTCACTTTTCAGCTGTGTGTGGGGGGTGCGGCACTGGGTGGAACGTTGTCGACGGCAACAGTGCAGCGTGCCAGCACTGTTCTAATTAGTCTCTCACAGTGACAGCACCCCCTTGAGTGAGCATACATCATTACACCCTGCAGTGCTCTACACCTGGATACTCCCAATGAGAAAGCTGGTGAAACCAGAACAACGCTTTAGTCCATTTAATGTTATTGTTTTAGGGTTCCAGTCTAGTTTGGTGTTTAAGGAGCTAGATATACATAGCTCAGAGATTGCAAGTTCAAATCCCATGTGGGGCAGTGCTGTTGTACCCTTAAGCAAAGTACTAAACCTGAATTGCATCAGTAATTATCCAGCTATATAAACATACATAACAATGTAAGATGTGTAAGTTGCTCTGGATGAGAGCTTCTGCTAAGCAAATAAATAATGTTGTTTAAAAAATATAAAATGGAGACAGAAATGTGTGGGCATGACAGTCCAGTAGGACTGATGCAATGTAACTCTCACTGTTTCCTCACATGGAGATCAAGCAAAAACCTTGTGTGTACCTTTTTTACCACTTTGTCTTTTAACATATGCCCTTTAAATGTCTCATAACTACAAGGAACTATTCATTTAATTTGTTCTAAAATGCCATGTGAATAACCCATAATATGATGTAGGTAAATGCAAAAAGAAATTGATGTTCCTGAGAATTCTTCTCTTTTTTTTTGAAAAGCGAGATTTGTTGCATGACACTGACAATATCAATGATGGAGTTTGGGCCTCTGGCAGCTACACACAGCCACCGATCCCCTGGCCCTCAGGGTGCCCAAGGCAAGGCATCTGTAACTGTTCCAACTGCCGAGACTGTCCCAAACAGACACAGTTGGAACTGGCTTTCATGCTGTCCTCTTGATGTCATGTGCTTGGATGAGTGTGGAAGGGAGTGTCACAGCTTGAGTTTGCCCGCCTCCCCTCGCCAGGTACCTCAGTGGCGCAGCTGAGCGCTCTGGACGTGGACGAGGAGCCCCTGGTCTTCGGGGTGGTCGGGGAGGAGGCGCAGAGATACTTCGGCGTGGAGGACGACACGGGAGTTGTGTGGCTGAGACAGTCCCTGGACCGGGAGGTGAGAGAAGGAGGGAGAAAGAGAGAGAGAGTGAAAGAGGGAGAGAGGGAGGGGAGGAGGGAGGGAGGGAGGGAGGGAGGGAGGGAGGGAGGGAGGGAGAGAGGGAGGGAGGGAGCGAGGGAGGGAGGGAGGAGGAGGGAGGGAGGGAGCGAGAGAGAGGGAGGGGGAGGGAGGGGGAGGGAGGGAGAGGAGGGAGGGAGGGAGGGAGAGAGGGAGGGAGGGAGGGAGGGAAATGCAAGAGAAGTGAGGGTGAGAGGGTAAGAATGGAAGAGTCAGTGAGAGGGAGGAAGAAAAAGAGGTAGGGCTTTAAAGCATTTTATCATAGTTTAATATAAGAGGGTATATATGTATATACTGTATATATCATTATTTTGACAGGGTCTCTCTTATTTTGTTTTCTTGCAGGCTAAATCGGAAATGCAGGTGGAATTTACAGTCAGTGACAGTCAGGGGGTAAGTGCTGCATCCCTGCCCGTCCTTTCACACACTGACACACTGACTCCCTAAATCACACACTGACACACTGATTCCCTAAATCACACACTGACACAGTGACTCCCTAAATCACACACTGACTCCCTAAATCACACACTGACACAGTGACTCCCTAAATCACACACTGACACAGTGACTCCCTAAATCACACACTGACTCCCTAAATCACACACTGGCACACTGACTCCCTAAATCACACACTGGCACACTGACTCCCTAAATCACACACTGACTCCCTAAATCACACACTGACTGCCTAAATCACACACTGACACAGTGACTCCCTAAATCACACACTGACACACTCACCAACTGACACTGATTCATTGATCCTTAGGTCCCACAATGTGGTTCTGTGGCTCAGTAGGTGGAGCATGGCATTGACAACGCTTAGGTTATGAGTTTGATTCCCATTGGGGCCACATATACTGAAAAATGTATGCATTCACTACTGTAAGTAGCTTTGGATAAAAGCGTCTGCTAAATGGCATATATATAAATGCTATACTAGTATAGAATGATAATTATTTGGGAACCGATAACATGGAGGTTAAGAGGGACAGCAGGACAACATCATGGAATCATTTGCCAATATTTATATGCAGATATTTATATCCTAACAAACGTTTCTCCTACACAGAAACTGATCTGATCTCACGAATGTAATGCAGTTATTATTCCCTTAACTTGGAGCACTTTGTGCAACTTGCTATGCTTTCTGTGCTTGTCCAGGTGGTGAAAGACACTGTGAACGTCCAGATTTTAGATGTCAACGATAACGCCCCCATCTTCCACAGTCAACCTTATGCTGAGAAAATCCCAGAGGTACCGTTCAACCTGCCAATGTACAGTAGTCCCTTCCACAGCGATGTGACATCCATCAATGTGCCTTCAGTATACTGAAGAGGAACCTAAACTCCCTTAATACATTTCCATCCATTGTCGTTGGCATTGTGCAGTTTTGCCCTGTTTCCACCTTCTCTTTTGATGCATATTTTCTGCTACTGAGCTCTCTAGTGACTATTTAGTTTTCCAGCCAGTCCTGTTTTTGTATTTGAAAGCTGTACATGGCAGCAAAAGACAGCCAACAGGAGCACATCTTTGATTAGGGGTCACCCGGGGTCACATTCCATCCACGGAGGGGTGGAATCAAAATCTCAAAATCTGCGGGAGGAGAAATCATATGAAATAGCACGAGAAGTCCAGTGCACATATTCGCACTTCTATTAGCGTTTCCAGCCAGTGTCAAAACTATGCTGCGTGTAGCTTGTGTCCACGTTTAACCCCAGCGGTGAGATCGCCGGACCTTGCGTTATCTTGCGTCACCATGGAGACCCTGCTGATGTGGTCTTGAGCATAGAATCTATTGGCAACAGTTGATAGTTAAGTAGATATCCAGCCAGGTCAAGAAGCTTTGTATGAAACAGCAAGGTATATTGTACAATGGATCCAACAGTTAGCACTGGAACTATTATAAACTCACTATCCCATCATGCCTGCCCCCCCATACTGCATCCTCAAAACTGAACATCTGAAAAAAAAAAAATATTTCTTTCCTCCCCTTTAAGCTGTTCTGTTCTCTCCGTCTTTTCCTGCTCACTCTTTCTTTTTTGTCCTTTCTTGCCACACTCCACTACTCTCTTTTCTCCCTACTCTGTCGTTCTCTCTATCAATCCGCCTCTCCTCACTCTCTGGTATAATCCTCGATGGAGGTAATTGGCACAGCCAAGAGGAGACTTCAAACAGAAGCAGAACCTCTGATTCATACGCCGCGTATCTCACTCTGTTTATACTGGAAAGATACTTCCCACTCCGTCTTTACAAAATCTTCAAAGGCCACCAGCATTTTTATAGCATTTTTTTTTTTAAATACACAATCCAGCAAACTGAGTCAACAAATGAGAAATGTCCCACTTGAGCTGTTCACATTGCCTACTACAGCGAATCATCAGTGGACCGGGCCTGCCTGGAAAGGACAGGCGAATACACTATGGTTAACCAAGTTTATTATTTATTAATTGATCAAATGTCAGTTCATGTTGATATTTTTGAAATGGATGAACTCATTGCACCAAAAGAGGCTGCAGCAAACCGACTGCGAATCTGGATTGTACTTAGATTACATTGTAATGATCTCACGCCGATGGAACAAGCAGAGAGGAGGTGGAATTGATGTGAACCAGCCTGGAATTGAGCCCCAATCCGCTGCACCACAGCGACATCGCTATATCACCCTTACAATGTGTAGATAACACTGGCAGCACTTTACCTGATTAACAAGACTGCCAGGTATAACAAGGATCACCCATCACCTGCTGATTCATGTTTTACTTAATTGTATATAATGTAATAGTATTGCCTTTTTGAGCTTCACATTAAAATGTCATTATAACAAAGGATTGGGTCGCACGAAACCATGTTGATTATAACAATATATAAGGAATATATAACAATATACAAATAAGAGACTGCTTTTATTTAATTATACGTTTTCTTACCTGAAAAAAACAATCTTGCATAGCTAAAACATTTTGTGCATTCAACAAGCATGCCTACCATAGAGGCAATCAGGTAAATAGGAATCAGCTGCTTGTGGGTGATTTGTATTTAAATGGCTATGCCTGCTAGTCATACATTACAATCAAAACAGGCGAAGGGTAATTATAAAATAAAGATACGTTCCCTGACAAGTAATCGAAGCCAATATTTGCTAACCTGACAAATGTCTCTACGGTTTCTACAATGTAATAAACAGAAAGAAAACATTATTTGGGAATACCATTTTCTGTACGATCTATAAGATGTTCTTCTGGAGGGGTTTACACTGGTAAACACTCTTCATCTACAGAATCATGTGTGCACTGTTATAGCTGGGGGGGGGATAGAACATTTGAGATATGCACCATACTGTGCGAGGAAAAAAATATATTTATTGCTTTAAATTTACTATTCTCTCCCAACCCTATTCTCTGCTACTATATCACAACTTTTTTGTCCCTAAATTTTGAAGGCTTCATCAGGCTTTTTCGAGGCAAAAACACACAGCCACACCACTCAATCAACCTGTCACTCACCGGACATGCCACGGTAATCGTCCAATCACAGGTTCACAATGTGAACGGCACTGTAAGATCGACTTACCAAACTCACCATGGTGTGATGGAATGCCTAGAGGGGGGTGGGCGTCGGGGAGGGAGGCAGAGAGAAAGAGAGAGCGCGCCTGAAATGAGGAAGGAATTGAAAAGGGAGAACATAAGAGTGGCGATAGAGAAGATGAATACAGAGACGGGGATGGATGGGAAGGAGTGAGAGGAAGGGAGGATTGAGTGCAGTGTGTTCATTGGGATAGAAATGTCTGTTTAATTGCTTGTTTAATTTGTGACGCCGTAAAGATGCTGCAGGACTTAAGACGTCCGTGTTGGAGGGTAGCAGGTGGACTGCCAGCATTGTCTCTGTCTGGTGTAATGAGGGCCATAAATTGATAGCACGCTGTGAGTGTATTGCGAGTACGGCGGCTGAAATATGCTCATTGTCATTTTAAAATTCTTCACATGAACAAACTAGCAAAAAAACAAAAGAAGGAAAAAGATCAACAGAACATTGCGTGCCATCACTTAAATGTCAGATTCACTTTCAAGGATGGGGTTGAGATTGAGACATTTCACACACAATCTACATGGAGTGTGTGAGTGTGTGAGGATGTGTCTGAGTAAAAGAGACAGAGTAAAGAGAGTGAGGGAAATGCTTGTGTTGCTGTGCAGAGGAGAGTCATGGTTGGTTGGCGACAGGGTGGAGTGGGGGGGTGGGGGTGTGGGGGGTTTGTTGTGGGATTAGAGAGTAAGCAGAATGGGTAATAAATGTAGACGCATTCAGCCAGTCGCCCCAGGGCCCCCCTCGCGCCCCCCCGCTGGGTAGCAGGCTTTGGTGTCAGTGACACTGATACAGCCATGAAATGCCACTGCTAATGACTTTTGTGAGCGCGCTCAGTATGCGCTCAGTCAGCCACTCCCCCCTGATCACGGACATGCTTACTACTGTACCTCTCTCTACCCCATCTCTCGTGCATATGTGCTCTCTCCTGAATCTTTCTGTAGTCTAATGGATGTTTTGTTTTTTTATCCCCCTAGAGGGAACTTCAGAGGGAACTTCAGAGCATAAAAAGTGTGTTTTACTTTTTATGTTTTCCTGTTCAAACGAAGGAAAAAGTTATAAAAAGGGACAGGACAAGTTTTGCTATTCAATTACAGTCAGAGGCAAAATAAAAAGGAAAAGAAATACCTGTATAATGGGAAAAACAGACAGACAAACAGATAGCAAAACAGTAGTGGATGAAATTCTAACTAAATAACTACATTTGAAAGTAAATGTTTTTGGAATGTTGCCGAGTATATAAATCACAACCTGTGAACCTAAAAACAAAAAACCTGTGTCCAAAAAGATGCTATGTTTTGGCAGTACCTGAAAATATGTAATGTTTCCTTCTGACAAAATCTACAAAGTGGAGAATCGTCAATATATTGAACATTTTCCTTGTTGGTAAAATTAGATAAAATAATTTCAGTTTAAATACTCTAGTTGTAAGGTCAACGTAATGGAAGTGTTTGTTTCATCACCTCAGAATAGCCTTTCAACAGCATAATCAATTACAGATTTGTTTTATTTCTCACATTGTACTTTATTATCAAGCTTATAGTGCCTTCCCCTCACTTATTAAGTCTCAATTCAGTTCACCTTGTCATTTCAGATTCATTTCACAAAGCTTTCTATGTTTTTAAAATAGAAAAGAGAAGAAAAATGCTTCAGAACAGTTCATTGCTTCTCTCTGCAAGTCTTGAGGTCAATGTCCGTTCAGTTTAAACACAAAGACGAGATGTGCAGTGCTGCTACAAGGACCCCTTCACTCGCCGGACATTGGCTTGTCCCGTTCGCGGCCTCTCCATAAAGCTAGAGCCTTCTTCCCAACTCCCAGAACAGCCTTTCCCCTCTTGGGGTCCAGGGTGATTCAGGCCATGGAGGACCAGTCCCTGTTGGATCCCTGTGTCCTTGGCTGTGGGGTAAAGATGCCCCAGTGGCCTTGCCCAGGCTCAGAGGGAACCATGCGTACACCATGCCAAACTGGGAATAGGCCGGAGGGTCACATTTGTGAAAACCACCATAGTTTGTGAAAGGGAATGGTTCTTTCTATGGTTCACACAGTATAGGTTGATACATGGACATTTTACAGTGACATGTAGAGTCTTACAATGACAGGGAATCCACACATATGCACGCACACACACACACACACAGTCCCAGGTACAGTACCGTACTCCACTGTATAGTTGGGGGTGAATTCTCTCCAGTCAATCTCTTACCCATGAGTTTATGGGATGTAACAAGGCCTATTTAGAGGACTTTGTCTGACACTCAGTCTGGTGCGGAGTGAAAAGTATCCTGCAAGTTGGCTCGTTAGGGCTTGCGCTCATTAGACATGGTGCTGCTGGAGGGCGTGGCAGCCACAGACTCTGGGAGTTCAACAGGTCAGTTCAATCTCTAAGAGCAGAGATATAATTAAGCTTTCCCTGGCCATAGGTGTGACGGTCACAATTTGAATTGATTTGTCTTCTCATTTGCTTGGTAAGGCGTTTAGTTTAGTGATGATTTGATTACCGTTAGGAGTGTATTCAATCTATCCACTGCATTGTTCTTAATATTAAATAAAACATTTATACAAAGCTTTTAGTTTTTCAGTATTTTTGGTACATTTTAGTGACCGCTAATCTTGTAACCATGCATTAAAATAGTTGTTATTCAGAATAAAGGGTAATCTTATACCCTCTGTGTGATCTCTGTGACAATCTTCAAATATGTCACAACTATATTGCTTGTGTTAAAATACGTGAGTCACATAATCTATTTTCTGTTTCTGGCGCAACACGCAGTGACCATGCCCCTGTTCTGTGATAAGATAAGATGCTCAATGTCTCAGGAGAGGGGAATGTGCTGCCTGACATCCGAGTGCAGCTCCACATGCAGAGAACAATTCAGTAAATAATAACAATTGTTAACGAAAAGTAAAAAACGAAAAACGCATTGTAAGAATGGGGTGTCCGGCATGCTGACCCACCGTTTATATAAAGGGTTTCCCTCTACAAATGGAATGGGACTGAGGGGGATTAGCCGACTAACTGCCTGGGATTGGTGTTTGATTCATTCCTCGCTTCCTCGTCTCCGTCGGGAAATTGAATCCTCCCGGTGCACTGCCGAGAGAAGCAAGGGTTCCACAAAAGACTCTTGACTGCGCCAGAGAAAGACGATTCCAGCTGACACTAGCCTATGAGCTGTGGAGAGATAGAAAGAGGGAGATAGAAAGGGAGGGAGTGATCGCATGCTGTGGAAGGCAGGGGAAGCCTTTTCTGTGTACCGTGCCTTACATTGACCATGGCGTTGGCTAGTGTTCATGTTTAGCTACACAGTATGTTTGGTCTTGTATTCGCATGCGTTCATCTGTACTTGTCTGTAATTCTTATCTGGTTCCATGCCCTTGGGGCAGCCATGTCAGTTTTGACACCGGACCGTTGTCCCATCTAATTCATTCATACTGAAGACAAGGGCCTGGTTGTGAGTCAACATTAATGTCTTACTACTTTCAATACAAACATATTTTTTATTATTCATTTTGGTGATCATGGCCAAACTGTGTTTGTGAATGAAAAAAAGAACACTTGCATTTAATCGTGAATTAAATTTGAGGCTCTACAGAAACTGAGTGTGTCACCCCTGAATTGACATAAAAAGTGGTACTGTACCTGTGTGTGTGTGTGTGTGTGTGTGTGTGTGTGTGTGTGTTGTGTGTGTGTGTGTGTGTGTGTTTCTGCACACCCACACACCTCCTGCGTACTTGTTTGTATCCTTGCATCTATGCATTGTAATTACTGCTGATCAAAATAGTGCTGCCGTGTTTTAAAATGGGTACTTTGCGTCATCCTCGGCTGAAAGGTTTGTTGGGCAATATGTGCACATTGCTTACTTTAGTGGTAGTGCAGGTAAAGTCAAAATGCTTCAGCCCCCACCCCTCTTCTGTCTAGTCTGTCTGCCCACTTCCTCCTCCTCTGTCTTTATCGTTCTGTCATTTGCTTTATCCTGTTGTGCATGAAGAGCACCTTGGTTTGTGCATGGGTGTGTTTGCATTTTGTGTGTGTGTGTGTGTGTGTGTGTGTGTGTGGCATCAAGGCCTCAGAGTCCATCTGTGCTGAGTGGGAAGGGAGGGCGAGGAGACAGAGGAGAGAGTTCTCTAACTGTGTTCACAAAAGCCATTAAAGTTTGATTTTCCTGTCCCCCGTTCTTTGAATAAATAAACCCGTTGTTGTTTTTCTGACTTTCTTTTGAGCCTCCCCCCCACCCTTTTCCCCACGTATGCACGTTCTCCGACTCTGTCACACTCACACACATGTTGCCATTACCCAGCTCCATCAATATGTTGATAACCACGAGTCATTGCGGAATCTGTCAATCGTGTGTGTGTGTGTGTGTGTGTGTGTGTGTGTGAAGGTCTTCAGAACTCAAACTCCATCCATTATTCCTTCAGTTGGTCCAGGGACAGACCTGCTCAGGCAGGTGCTGTACACTGCATTGAGGAATTGAGGGTCTTTGAGTAATCGGGATGTCAGAGGCTTTTTAAAATCCTGAATGCTTTACGTTTGCCTGTCTACCACAAACCCCATCAGATTCAAGAATGTGCGATTCTGCTGCATGCAAATCTCTGTATACTTCTCATCCTATTCCTCCATGTCTCTCTCTCTCTCTTTCCCTCTCTTCAACTCTGCCCCCCTCCCCCTTCACTGTTCCCTTGACTGTGGCTTGATTTGCCTTAATGGAGCTTTATAGCCTTTCCAATTTGCTCAAATCTTTTTTGGCTGTCACACTGCAACAGAGCTCCAATTGAGAGAGACAGAGATATACAGAGAGAGAGAGAGAGAGCAAGAGAGAGAGAGAGAGAGTGAAGGAGAGAGAGAACAATATATTCTTCAAATTTTTTCACCTTTTTTACCCTTTATTGGCTACTGTCCTCTCTCTTCGCCTTCACTCCCCTTTCCTTTTATTCCCTAATCTGGAATGGTCCCTTTATTTTTCTTAATGTCGTTCATTTAATAGATTTTCAGATATGTTTGGCTCTCTTGACAGTGTGGATGTGACTTTTATTTTATCCTCTCTGTCTATTGCCTTTTCTCCACTGGCGAATGGAACCAGAACAAGGTAGAACAAGGATTTTTTTAACAGTGTAGTCATTCCCGAAACTACTTCCCGAATCTTCTCCACTGACTGAGAACAGAGCGTGGGAGAAGGAGGAGGTGACGTAATTGAGTACAGTATACTCTAATGTAATTACTTTTATCATAATTTTTAATGACTAATAAAGTTTAAAACTAAAGGGTACATTAAGGCTTCATTTTGTTCCCATGTAAGTTCATTCACATCACTTTATTGACTCACTCCATTCACCGAGGTAACAGTAATACTTATTTAAATGAAAGTTCATCTAGATATTTAGCTAGAGCAGCTAGCTAGCTGGTACTCAGTAACCGTTTGATAATTTTCGAAAATTATTATTCATACAATGAACAACAATAACAAATATTTTAGCTAAGATAATTGCACATGCATCGCTTCTCCTACAATTTCCTTAATTTTTAGTTCAAAATAAAAAATAAAAAAATCTTTCCCTGCCATGGCAATGAGCCAAAGTTTTATCTGGTGAAGAAAAATAACTAAAGTTTGACAGTTAGTTCATTTTTTCCAAAATCTAATTCCAGTTGGTCATGGAGAAACACATCGATTTTAAATTTTTCTTAAATTTAATTTGCAGAAAGTGTGGACAAACCTTTATATGTATGTTACGTGTGAAGTTGAAATGATTTGGAACACATCCTGAGGACTGAATCCAGAGCAGTAGCCTGACCAGTGTCTCATTACCTGAGTAACGGCACCAAGACAGACAGAAGAGAATACGATACATTGGCCAAGGGCAACCGCGCGGCATTTGAAAGCAGTGGGCAGAAAGTGCGAGAGACATTCCTGCTTCTAAGTCCGTCGGGGTGCACGGTGGCAGTACTGGGAGCAATCCGATGCTCTTTGTGTCTCTTTCCCCCTGTCCCCTGTCCCCGGGCCCCGGCGAGGCGAGTACTCAGGCCCTGCCAGTACCAGGCCTGCCCACTGGTCCCCACGGCCCTGATTCAGCCTGAGTGAGTCAGGCAGGAGCCTGTCAGGGCCAGGCCCCCACTGGTCAGCCCAGGCTGTAATTAACATCACCGCGGCGATGCTCGCAGCCCGCTGTGGCCACGAGTGGTGGAGAAAAGCAATCAGCAGAGAGGCAAATAACAAAGAACAACACTTCACTGCGCAGAGAGGCAAATGGATGGGAACGCGAAAGTGCAGCGAAAAATGTTCGGGAAGAAAGTTGACCCATAATAGTGATGCCGTTGTGACAATGCGCCACGCCTGTGACTTCTGCTTGAGTGCTGTCCGGGTGTGGAATTGGTGAGATTCCAACATCCACTCATTCTAGAAACTTCTCTCCTCTGGATTTGTCCTCTGTTCTTAACTGTTAATTTAGTAAAATCCCCCACCCCCACACACTAACACCCCTGGCAGAAGCTGTTTGATGTATAATTGAGTCTCGCTTTCAGCCTCCCCCCTCTGCTCTTCCCTCTTCCCTTTCCTCCCTTCCCTCTGGAGAGAAAGAGAGAGAGAGAGTGTAGTAGACAACATGTAAACGAGGGAGAGAATATATCGGAATGAAGCAAGGGAGAAATTGAGATTGTTGGATACAAACTTATTTCAAATTTCAATTAGAAAAAGAATATGACTGGCATAATGGAATGAAAGCAAAGTGTGTGACATAGCAACCTAGTAACCTGTTTTTTTTGTTTGTCTTTTAAACTTTCACAAAATCCTATTGCACAATATAAAAATATGACTCCCTCTCACAGGATTCTGTTTTTTATTCTACTTTTGTATTTTGCCCCTAAACAAGATGTATCTAACCTTCGTTAGATAAATAAGGATATCCGTTTATCTCGGCTGGAGGAGATGGCCATTGTGATTGGCCAAAGATGGCTCGCTCTGTCTCACACTTCTTGACTAACACCAGTGCCTTGCCCTCTTCCTCTAATCCATCCTTCAATCTCAGCTCCCACCCTCCTTTTCTCAACCCTTTTTCTCTCTCATTTGCTCTACCCTTTCTACTTCCCTCCACATTCCTCCTTTTCCTCATCCTTCTTTCTTTCTACTCTTTTTCTTATCTCCCCTTCCCTCTCCTTCTATCCATCCTCACTTCCTCACTCCCTCATTGCCTCTCTCCCTCCATCTTCTAATTTCCCCATTCTCTCTCTTTTTTCCTCCTTTCATTGTTTTCATCTTCGCACCCCTCTCTCTGCTGCAGAGCTACATGGAGTGATTGCAAACTGAGGCACAGACTGTGTCACTGAGGCACAGGCTCTGGGACATGCTGACTCATACCTTACACCTCTCCTCCTCTCCATCTCTTTCTTTCTCTGTATCTCTCTGTATTTCTCTCTCTCTCTCTCTCTCTGTCTGTCTGTCTGTCTGTCTCTCTCTCTCTCTTTTTTCAAAATTCACCCTCTTCTCCCTCTCTACTTTCCCACTCCCACTCCCACTCTGTCTCTCTCTCTCTCTCTCTCTCTCTCTCTCTCTCTCTCTCTCTCTCTCTCTCTCTCTGTCAGCCTCTCTCTCTCTCACACTTTCCTCCAGCTTTCCTCCAGCATGTCCTCCTGCCTCTTCTTCTTTCTCTTATTTCCATTCCTCTCTCCACAAAGCCAGCCTATGGCCAATGTCTCTGTAACATGCTGTAGCAGTGAGTATATGATTTCATAATGTTCATATGTGAGCCGTCTATTGCATGTACCTATCAAGGGTTTTACTGACACCGAAACAAATGACATGTCAGACGAGGATCATACTGTGTGACTCCAGGACTGCATTGGCAGCACCTTATAAAACAGTGGGTACATGTACTGCTTAATTCATTTTGGACTCTGAGGAAATACTCTGCTATCAGTGAATCAGCCTCAGATTAATATTGATCTTCATCTTGGCCTGGATTCAGTCAACATTTCCTCTTATCATTTATAATTATGTATGCAATGTTGTGTACTTGTGTAGTTTAGTTGTGTAATTATGTACAACACTTTTTTTCAGTGACATTCATTGTTGTTTTTGAACGTAATAATTTAACACAGGCTTGATGATAGGGTCCATTAAATGCAATTTAATTTAATTTGGCTTTTATTCAATAATATGCTTGTGTTACCAAAGCATATGCGGAAATAACAAATAATAAATCAAACTACATTCGTATAATAAATAACCACAAATGAAATGGAATTCCACATCTGCATGATATATGCATGATCTCTTGCAAACAGAAACAGCAGGGGGTGCACTCAGCACGAGATCGTGATACCCCGAAGGATGGTGGGAGTTAAGGAGGGAGGGAAGGCGAGGGACAGAGAGAAAAAGAAAGAGAAAGAGAGGGAGAGGTCCCGGAGTCAGGGAAAGATGCGATTTCTTTGCTCGGCAGATGCCCTTGGCTGTCAACGCGCCTTACATGTCAGGGTGACCCCTGACCTCCTCCTGGAGGTGGAATAAAGAGTGCTAGAGCACAGGCACACATCTGATCATGTGAAGGAAGCTCAGCATGGGGCAGCCCCAGGATAGCACTGCTCCAGCTCTGACCATCGGAGCCAGCTGAATCCTAACACAAAACACAATCAAAACACTCTACAGTGTGGCCTGGACTCTATCAGCATTTGTCCTTAACTTCACCTGGATTCAATCAATGTTCATCCTTAGCTTTGCCTTTGGCTTATAAATGCAAGTGTTTCTTCCTTCAAAAAAGTTTGGGAATTAATTTGGGCGATCCCTGAACTCGCTGCCAAACTGTTAACAAAAAAATAGCATTTATTTATTGGTCAATGTTGATTAAATTCTGGCTTGTCTTGTTCTGTCTGCCTGCAGTGTTGGAATTGTTAAGGAGAGTTTTGACAAATTGCAGTCTTCATGAGAATAACGTGGTAATTGAGACAGGTGGATATGGCTGTTTAGAGCTCACGTTTCACCCTAGAAGAGCTACACTTAATAGCATGTAGACAGTCCTGTGATGGGGATGGCCATGGCTCTGGCTGGCATAGACATGATGAAGATTGCATTGTTTGGCCGATTATTATTGTTATTATTATTCAGGCACACTCATGTTTTGAGAGAGAGAGATATCTTATAAAATGTATATTATCCAAAGGTTATAATAACTGGCAGTGTAATCTACTGGCAGTAATCTTGACAGTTACTGGTGAACTGTCAAGATTTCTTTTTTTCCCCCTTGGAGATGAAACCATGTGAAAAGGTTATTTTTACAGGAATAAGATTGGGCATCTTAGTCAGACTGTGATCACAGAAAATAGAGGGACGAAACTGGGATTAGCACTGTTTATGTGGGAAATTTTTCTTATAGGGTTCAAGGGTTGAGGCCTCTGTAAAAAATTTCAGAGACTTCCACTCCACCGTTGCTGGACAGAGTGGTGTTAATTTCCCCCTCCTTGAATGTTCCAGAATGATTTGTGATGTTGGCCTTTCGAACTGACCAATTATAGTACAGATGCCAGCCGCGCTAGTCTCATCAAGTTTGGTTGTAAAATCATTTCCCTGTTATATTTTCTTGCCCTCGTTCCTCTATTAATCAATTTCTAATTCTGATTCCAATTTGCCTCTTCTGGTGTCGATGCTGCTGCCCTCTCCGAGTACAGCAAACTCCCTCAGCTCTGTCTCCTCACAATATCTCCGCTTGCTGATTTTGTTTCCTAATTGCCTCCAGCATTGATGAGTTTTTACACAAGCTCTAGACTGTGTACTCATTACCAAAAATGCAGGCAGTCCAAGGCAGTGAAATAAGGTTTTGAAGGAAAACAGGCAGGGAATTGTGTTTAAGATAAGGTAGTGGGAAGCAAAATAATGTAGTGTTTTAGTAATGGTTATTGCAGGTTGAGGTTAACCTCCTTTGCAAGAAAACACCTATGCCCAAAATTCAGTTAATAGATATTTGGCTGCTCTTTTCCCTTCCCTTGCTGATTGACCAGTACATAGACTTACACCCGTAGGCAACATTTTTGCAATAGTACCGGTTGCAGCTCAATTTCCTTGTAAGAGGTAATGGACCACAAACACAGCTCTGGACTTCATTTCACATTCCTATCTCTGTAAAGTGTGGTTCCATGTTTTTCCTTTTGCGATCAGATTGTTCACGAAAGCAGATATTTCAAGAAATGATTTATTACAATAAATGATGAACACGTGTATTCGCGTTGTTATATATTCAGCTCACAGAAGATAGACAGAACTAAATTGACCCTTAACTTGAATAGCACATTCTGTTACAAAATGTATGACCCAAAAAGTGTTGATTTGGTGTTTGTATGGCACTGTCAACCAGAGACATTTCCTGGAGTTTGTTTTCAAATACATGCAGACTTTTCCAGAAAACTTAATTTCAAGCAAGTTCAACTACATTTCCCAGAGAACACCCCTGGGTGCCCTTTAAGGCCACTCTGTAAGCATACGCTTCATATTCCCACATGTGATGCACCTCTCTGAAGTGTTTTTGCTTCAGTTTCAGCCAACGCTTTTATCAATGATCCACTACCGGAGTAATATAAATTGTATTGCCACATTGTGGAATGGAATGGTAGAACGACTCTAAAATGTTGGGGAATGGGGGAAAATAAAAGTGGATTTGATCTCTCTTTCACAATTCACCCTCTTCTCCCTCTCTCCTCTCCCACTCCCACTCCTTCTCCCTCTCACAAACACCTACTCCTCAAAGTCAGGCTAGCCTGCCCCGATTCCCCCATGTCTTTATAAGACCAAAGTGCAAGGCTGATTAAGATTTCTGTATTATAGAGAAAGTTGAAAAAAAAATTAAAAAGAAAGTGAGAGTGTCTGGTCCCCTCGGGCACCAGCCGTTTATATGATAATAAGTTCCTGTCTGATTTGCATTTAATTCTATTAAAATGGAGTTCCCCTCCAAAAGAAGAAAAAGGCTGGAAAAAATAGAGGGAAATGGGATAGAGAGAACAAAAAAAAGAGTGTGAGGGAAGGTCCTCCCCCTCCCCCAATTATGAACACCTTCCCTGAGTTTGATTACCGGCCACTGATTGATCTCAAGGCGGTGGTGCAGTGGATAGCACTGTCGCCTCACAACAAGAAGGTCCCAGGTTCGAATCCAGGCCGGGGGCCTTTCTGTGTGGAGTTTGCATGTTCTCCCCGTGTCCGTGTGGGTTTCCTCCGGGTACTCCCACAGTCCAAAGACATGCACGTTAGCCTAATTGGAGAGTCTAAATTGCCCGTAGGTATGAGTTTGTGAGTGAATGGTGTATGTAGTGCCCTGCGATGGATTGGCGACCTGTCCAGGGTTTATTCCTGCCTCTCGCCCCTATGCATGCTGGGATAGGCTCCAGCCCCCCCGCGACCCTGACCAGGAATAAGCGGCTTAGACAATGAGATGATTGATCTCATTTTCCTTGGAAACAAATACATTGCAATATGATCGCTTCTTTAGAGCGCAGCCCCCCTTGAAATGTTTTTAACTTTTGAATGAACCATTTGCTAGCTTAAGCAATAATAATGACCACATTGATTATCGTTTCGTTGACACAATACTTTCTTGTGTGCTTAACTGAAAAGGCCATAATCTTGCGTTATTATGTGTTAAGGAAATTCATCTTGATTGAGAAAATTAGTCGATTTACCCTACATCGCATTCCATACTGAACCGTGTCTCTTACAGCAATTCCACACCAAAATGTCTTTAAATCACACCCCAGTTTGCTTAGTTTCAGATGAGATCAAGCATTTTGTTTAGTCCACTTGATGCTACATTTGGACCAGAGTTTCACATTTAAAGTTTCAATTGCAGACGCCCTTAGATTTTTTCTTAAATTAAATGTATCTCCAAGCAAGCCGAACCTCACTAGTACTCAAAACAAACAACCAAATGATTTAGGTGTGAAAGTGCAGTGGTGGAATTTAATTGGGACCAACTCGACGTTCTCAAAATGTCACCCTGGCGTTACGACAACGTAATGCATGAGCTGATTGCTCTGTCTCTGTCAGCGGTGGGGCTCAGCCCCCCTAAAACACAGAGTGGGATTGGAGAAGGGGGCGCGTTCCGGGGGCCCATCGTCGTTCCACCTCCCCATGGAATAAATACGCCATCGGTCTATCCCTCACCTTCCCAAAGCTATCAGGCTCCCTGTTTCCCCCAGCACATTAAAGTTGATTACCTTTACACTTAAATAAACAGGAGAGCCTCTTAGAAGGCAGCCAGGCGTGAGGGGAACGAGAAAGGGGGGGGACGGGGTGATAACGAGATAAAGACGCCATTTGTTTCTCTGCTGTGCTGATAAAAAAATACCCCCTTCCCTTGCACGAATGACCCCCACCTCCTCACACACACACACACACACACACCCCACACACCCCCACCCCTGTCCTTGCATCTGAGGAGTGGCAACCCTTGCTGTCAGTCGGTGAGGACGACGGTGAGGAATCATTTTGCGCGGCTGAGTGATTCTCCAGACAATCGAACATTGCTCAGGCAGGGCTGGGGAGACCAGACGGGTAGATATGAGAGAAAGAAAGAGATTGGGGGAGGAGGGAGGAGAGAGAGAGAGAGAGAGAGAGAGAGAGAGAGAGAGCGCGCATATACCAATTTACTCTAGGCAAACCCTAGAACACACCTTGAATTATGCCTACATTGGTCCGACAATCAGTGCATTATCGACTTGTTCCATCAAAGCCGAAAATGAATTTGAAGCTCCCGACTACATACTATGCATTTGGGTGAAGGTTTTAATCTTTAATAATCTTTCGAAATCTCTCCTAATGTCAAGTCTACCGTAAGGGTCATTGTGCTGGCTAATTCGCAGTCACACGACCCATACCACTCTCAGACCAGCACTGCTGGCCAAATATTTTAAAATTGACTTCACTGTCAGAGATGCAAAGCAGATCACGACCCAAGCCTAGACCCAATGAGCTAAAGCACAAATCAGGGCTAATACTGAAAAACATGGCCTTTACGAAAGATCATCTACATATGTGGTCATTCTGAAACACACAAGCTGGGGACAGTAATGCATTTACTGTCTCCTACATTCAAACGAGACGTTTACTGTCTCCTACACTCACACTATACATTTATGTATACACCCCCCCCCCCCACCCAACCTCACTTGAAGGGCAGTTTCAATCAGGGTCTGTAAGAGCAGGGCGGAGTCTGCTTTCACTCCATTAGACTTCACACTCGCTCTCCAGCAGCCTGGAAAGATGGAGGGAGAGAGAGAGGAGGGGACAAACAAAAAGATGAAAGAAAAAATGAACTGTATAAAAAAATGGAAGATAATTGAAAATTTGATCCGCACTATGAATGCGAATGCTCCTCATGCCCTCTTTTTCTGTGCTTTTCCTCTCTCCCGCTCTCTCTCTCTCTTCATCTCCCTCCCTCTCTCCCACTCTCTCTCCCTCTCTCTCTCTCTCTCTCTATCTCTATCTCCTTTTTTGCTTACCACTTTGTTGATTTACCTAATTCTCACAATTAGCCAGCTTCTTAAAAGTGGATAGGGAGCAAGTGGCCGCTTGAGAAAAGCATTCTATCTCATAATATTTACTGATGGCGATCAACACACACACACACACACACACACACACACACACATACACACACATTCACACACACACACACATACTAACACACTCACACGCTTACACACACGCTCACACACTTACCCACACACACTTACGCACACACACACACACACACACACACACACACACACACACACACACACACACACACACACACACACACACCCTTAAGTGTGTGAAAGAATTATTCTGTCATTTATCAGTTCCTTTATGAAGCAGATGAAAGTGAAGGACGTTTGGGCTCAGGATTCAAAAACACACTGAATAATTGAAGGAGCTCATTTCAGGAATGAAATGTGCTCTATTGTCTTCATGTTGTGATTAATGTTCGTGTTCCTTGAAGCAATTTTTTGAAAGAAGTATCCCTGCAAGTAGGAATTTGAATGGTGGCTGACTGTGAAGTCTCATGTAGGACCCTAGCTACAATGTTTGTGCTGGGAAAAGTTGGTAAGTGAGGCAATTACTCACTGAACACAAATTGGTTTTCAATTTTGCTCTTGTGAGCGAATCATCACGTGTCTTAGCAAGTCATTATAAAAAAATGTTTACTCTTCTGTGCTACTTAAAGTACCCATCTTGGCACCTGAAGTATTTGGGTTTCCAGCTAAGCCACTAATAAGTAACAATAATAATAATACTTGTTATGCAAATAAAAGTAAACCTCAAAGTGCTACAGATGCATAAAACTAAAACAAACACAAAGACGCATAAAAACAAACACCAAGTTAAGAAAAGCCCTTCTAGGCCTCCCGCGTGGTCCAGTGGTTACAACGTTCGACACTGGCCACGGAGACCGGGGTTTGATTCCCCGTCTCGCCAGAGTCGGCTCTGGCCGGGAGTGCCACCAGGGGCGGCAATTGGCTGTCTGCCCCAGGGAGGGGGGAGGGAAGCCGACAGGACATTCGCTGCACAGAAGAGTGGCCCTGTAGTACCGGGTTACGGTCTACGGCCTGGCGAGTGCCGTCTCGGAGGAGACGTTGCTTCGCCTTCGTCACTACTGGTCACAGGACTACGACAGCGAACTCACATTACTAGGGGGGGATTTACATAAAACAGCGGGTCTAATTGGCTACTAAAATGGGATAAAATCAGAAACAAAATCTTTTTTTTTTTTTTTAAGAAAAGAAAAGGCCTGATTTAAAAGTGCCCAGATTATGTGGTGCCCACTAATGACCTTTACAGTGGTACCTATTGCCTGTTTGCTTGTCACTAGGAAATGGTGACACCGGTGCCTGTCTTGGGAGTACGCATTCTGGCCCTATAAGACATATCAAGGCCCAAATATGGACAGAATACATACAAGCACTGTCATGTTTGTACACTGAGAATGAATAGCGAGTGCCATGGACATAAAGAGGTGTCCAGGGTACGCTTGTGACACAGTTTCTGCACACTAACTGTGTACATACTGTGTACATAGGAGACCATAACAACAAGGCAGTGGTAGTAGATCCATAATAGTCGACTAAACCACAGAATGAAATCCCCCTGCCTTACACACACCCCATACTATCCTCCACCACCACCCCTCCTCTAAAGTCAAAATCTTAGTTAATTTCAGTCCTTGTGTCTCTCCTTTGTCTCCGTTCGTGCCATGGAACTGAAAATCAGCGGCTTCTAGAGCAATCACAGAGAGAGAGAGAGAGAGGGGGGAGAAAGAAGGAGTGAGAGAGAGACAGGGGGAGTGAAAGAGAGAGACCGGTTCTGCCGGGCTACGGTGCAATCACACACCCGCTGAGGTGAGCCAGGGAAGGAGCGTGGGCCGAGTCCAGCATAGGTGCAATCACAGCCCCAATGTCGGTGGCAGCTGGAAGTCTGTACCTGCGCACTGTGGGACACCTCTACCTGCACCCCTCGTCCTGAATGGCACCACGCGGGGTGACACCGCAACGGTAAATTGCCTTTTCATGGCACAGGCGCGGGAGAGCGGACATGTGTATTTATACACCAGCCGCCATCAAGGGCCGTAATGTGCACCTTAGATGAAGAGGGCCTAATGAATCCAAACTATTCAGCACTGTTTCAAAAGGCACTAATTTCTGCATTGTGTAAGTACGTAGATACAATGCACTGCAGAACGCTGTGGACTTATTTAGTTTTGTATTTCCCACCGCAGAGACAAAAGGGCTTATTTTTCTGTGTTTGCAAAGAGCCCCATTTCCCCCTGCATGCTGACTATGTCGTATGTGCAGCCCTTCCTGCCCCTAACGGTCACCTGTGTGCTGACTGTCTGGTGTGTGCAGCCCCTCCTCCCCTAACGTTCACCTGTGTGCTGACTGTCTGGTGTGTGCAGCTCACAGTGCTGAATGGCAGTATGCCCCGATGCTTTTCCTTCTGAACCAGGTGGGGTGTTTTCTATGGTGCTGAAGCTGCACACTGGCATTTGAGAATATTTTGTCACCTCAAGTGAACCGCTAGCCAATGGAGGGAAGGGGAGACTCTCCATTTCTCTCAAGTCACCACATGCTACTGGTAATATAAATTAGATTCTACTGTCTTGTTCTACATTTTTGAGAGAATTTATTATTTCCATTTAAATCTGTATTACTTAGATTATTATGAACGATCGCATCAACAGCCAAACATTCCAAGTTTGGTAACAGTATCATTTTAGTTTTTAGATGACTGAAAACAAACAAACAAAAAAATAATAATATGCAGCTATTTAGAAAGGAAAATAGTTTCAGACTGGCTGACTGAAAGAGATGCTGTCCACTTCAAAAATGGCACTGTTGTCAGTGGATGTGTTTTAACTGCTTAATTCAGTAAATATACACAATATTAATTTCCATGTTGATAACCACTGTTTAGGAAAACTAGAAACTTCAACTATTCACTTTTATCAACTATCCCATCTCTGTTTCTGATTCATTCAGATTGTTAAGAAGGACAAGACCAGAGGATGTGCTGGAAAAGATGGAGGCTTTTGAACTGTTGGAGCTATAATAGATTATAAAAATAATTATTGGGCTTTTAAATATGTCATCTACAGCTGTCTTTCCACAGGTGCACAAAGCCTGAATGAACATCTGTGTGAGATGGCTATCTGAGCACTGTGCCTCAAAACAAGACCACGAAAGTCAGCAAAGAGTTAGGAATTTATCATTTAAATATGTATTGCAGGTCTCAAACGGTGAAACAAAACCAAAAATGCAAGAAGCTTAACTGGCAGTGCAGTAGTACTTTACTATACACAGAAGCTTGTGCCAGTTAACACTGTTGAAAGCATGTGACAAAGCATTGAAGCATCGAAGCATTGAATCATTGCTTCACTTGTCTAATACATTTTACAAGGCACAGCATGTGGATGGTGTTGCTAATCAGGATATGAGAATTACATTTTCAAACGGCATGTTTGTTTTTGTGTCGTCTTATCTCAGTAGGGGGGTGGTAATAGCAGGCTGTCATTTCTGATCATTAGGTTGCTTTGATTTGCTTCTAATTCCAGTATTAGCAGTCTTCTGGTTTACAAATTAAGGGCATATTGTTCTGTTTACAGCAGTCCCCCAAGCACTTAAAAAGGCTGTTTCTGCCTGTTTTGCACTGCTCTTAAATAAAGCCTTATAACTTTGTCGTTTGCTCATAGGGTTGAAGCGTATTTTCTACATGGTCTTCTGTTTGGCCCCTATTTCTCTCTTTAAGAGAAGAATGTGACCCCTTCATCCCCCCCCCAGCCCAGCCCACAGGAATGTGGGTTAGCTCTTACTGACAAATGAAAGGGTCAATTGAAACCCTTACCCAATCCTTGTGAAGGGTTTCTTTCACTTCAGAGGTCTGCCGAACGGGTGGTATAACAAGCCGCACGCACATCCACATTTTAACCTATTGTGAACCGAATGTGTAAATCAGACTTCCACTAGTTTAACCTACGAGAGTGTCGGATTTGTCTAACTATCTGCATTGACATGCAATTGAACCAATCATTGCCCCAAAGTACAAAACACATACCCTTTTCCGTGTATTTGTGTAACATAATTGGTATACATGTCCTTTATGCTCCAAAAAAGTTTGATGTTGGCTGTCAGCCAAAAACACATTAGTAACAATTGCAGTGGATTTCCATGCTTTATTTTACGGTGGTTTTGTGTGGATAATAGTCATATTTCTAAATACAAAAACCATATGAAGCTTGATGTTGTGGACATACTGGAAGTGGCTGAAAAGTGAATACACTGAAGACCATTATTGAATCATTATTATAAAATACTTTACGGGACGCTCTGAAGAGTTTGAACGCGCTGTCCTGATAGCTGAAAGGGTATCCGATTTTTTGCACCAACCGATAAATGAGATGCGGTGACTGTAGTCATTAGGGAAAAAAGTTTATGATGCGTTACAGGGTGGTAATGAGGGCTGGGGGGCTGGCGGGTCATGTTTTTTATTACCTTGAGCTGGAAGAAGAGCTGATGGGGCTCAAAACGGTGTTATTAGCTGGAGGATGGTCAAGTGAAGGCTGTGAGGGCAGAATTGCGATGATCTTATGCATTATGGCTTTGTGATGAGTCATAATTCTTCAACCATTACCACCAGTCAAACCACTGAGGGGGGGGGGGGGCGGTGGAAAAAAGTTTTGCCTCATTAATGTTACTGGGCAAAAAGGTCCAATATACAGAGATATACATGTAAATGCTTCAAAGGTGTCTGTTATTAATTTTGTATACGGAGAGTCTGGAATGGGAACGTCTGCAGAGATTAAGTCCAGAAATCGCTGTGCTACCTATGTGTCATGGAGTCATCCGGATATAGGAAACAATTATGAGTGATATTCAGAGAAATCAAAGGATGATGTATATCAAAGTTAAGTCTGGATTTAATACTTGTCAGGTTATGTTATATATCGACAACACCTTCTACAGAAATAGTCCATATTGTGTATTGTATCAGAAATATGTTAAATCAAGGGATACCCCAAGATATTGACGATTTTCACCCGATGGGATGTGGGATGGGTATTATTTGGGCATTGAACACTGTCATATGTAGCTCTTTGGAATATGCATAGAATTGGAGGAGAGGTGTGGGAGACCATGTCTTATTGCAGGACTCCCCTGAACCATGTGGGATCTGTATCGGTGTATGACTGATGTCTGTGAACCCAACTTCATAACCCCTGGCCCCTCACCTTGGGCAGGGGTGTAGAATCAGATCCCCACTGCATTACCCAAATTGTGAGTTCAAACCTTCACTCAGAAAACTTCATCAAACCCTCAACCACATTAAATCCCTAGAGAAAATCAGCTCAAATGTTTTATATGTACACACACACACACACACACACACATACACACACACAAGCACTAACATGCATGTGTACACACAGGCACACATATACACAAGTATGCTTATTTGCACACATATACACACATATTCAAATGCACATACACACTCGCACACACTCACGCATTCTTATTATGCTGCCAGCAGCAAGTTGAAAGAGCAGGGGGAGTCCCCTCCGAATGTGCTGATTTGAATGGCTGTTAGCTGCAAGCATGAACTCGCTTTAAGTCTTCTCCTCCGCAGGGAGGCTACAGATATCCCCAGATGCTCTTCAGACCAGTGAGGAACAGATTTCACGCCCCTCAAACCTCCCCCCCCCCCATCACCTCTCCTCTATCCCTTCAAATTGAGCTCATTCTATGCGGCGATGCTGAGCCTCCAGGCCCACACTGGGCTGGCAAAGGTGTTCAATAAACGCCAGCTAATTCATCCTTTCATTTTCAGAGAGGACTCCTCTTTACCTGTGTGCTATGACGCAACTGGCATCGTCCCGCCTGGGGTAGGGCGTGTTTGAGTCAGGTTCCTTGTGTCCCCGCTGCATCTCTACGCTAGGCCCGGTGCCCTCAGGCTTCCAGTTTTCATCAGTGAAAAGTATGCCTCTCCTCCAATTGGCACTAGCTATTACCCTTAGTGCTGTGCGCGGGCCGTAGGGTGTAAAATAGGCACTGGCTCCGAGGCGAGTGCATTGGAGAAGTGCACATGCTTGAGCTGTGGCGCTCCTGGCCTGCAGGTGTGGGTGGCCAAGCAGTAACAACTGCACCGCTTGCTGATTTCAAATTGGGGGAAAAAAGCTGTTAAAAATTCTATACATACAGTAGGTATATATAGAATGAGACAGACGGCGAGAGAGAGGACAAGTAGTGATAGTTAACTCACAGTTTCACAGTTGGCATGAGAGTGTTCAGGAAGCATTAAGGCACGGTTCTAGATTTGATACACTGTAGGAATACGTCCCTGCTTGTGAGCCAATGAAAAAAACCAATCACACTGGTTGTCTCTCTCCACATGACCGAGCCTATTGGCACTTAATTAAGAACGGCGAGTGTCAGTCGATACGATAATGGGGAGGCCTTTGAACCTATGTTTAGAGTGGACACAGGAACCCCCCTTGGCCCCTGTGGACTCAATGCAATTTCAAGGATTTGGGTTAATGCACCTGACATTAGATTATTCAAGCTGTAAATGTTTCATCTTGCTTTGTTCGTGCATCCTCCTCCTCCTCATCATCATCATGATCACGAACTATTAGCCCATAACATATTAGCATTTTCTTTTCTGTGGTCTGCACAAATCAGCCCCAGCAGTTTAGCAGCTGAACATGTGGACCAGTAAAAGCACTCAGGAACAGCTGGGACCAACGGCAGCGAGCCCCTCTGTGTCCTCCCACAGTGGCTGTCCCACAGAATGGGCAGCACCCCCACCTCAGTTACAGTGGCAGTGCCCGCAGCCTCCCCCTGCAGGGCAGCCGAAGCCAGGCCGTTGCGACGGCTGCCTGTCTCTGGCGCTCTCTCTGGCGTGCGGAGCGTTACAGAGGGTACGCTAACAGGCTGGCTCTCGGAGAAGGAACGGCGCTCTAACAAGCTGTTCCTGGCAGCTGCCACCTCCGCACACAGCAGCATTTCAAATAAACACGAGGAAAGAGATAAAGTTCTCTCTTTTTTAGCAAGTGAGATTTCAGCGTTCGTTTCAGCGTTTTTTGTTCCGCCGGCAAAACGCTCGGCTCCGTGGACCTCCCACGCTTTTACTGGACCAGGTATGTGAGCGATTCATCTCAAAAACACTGGTTCGGAAATGGCAGACACAGCTACCAGGATTTTATCCCGTGTGAGTCAGGAAGTGGCTGACTGTGTCCCTGGCAGGTTTTCGTCCTAATGAGAGGGCGAGAACAAGTCCCAGAGCTGGGGGAAAGGTATCGCCAAGTGCCACCACTCTGTGACAGTGTAACTTCATTCAGAAATAATGAGGGCAGCTGCATCCCATTACAGACTCCCTGTGCTATCCTAGGGACACGGCTCAGACACTGATAGACCAGTCAAAATCAACCAACACGTACCTACTGCCAGGCGTGCTGGATTGTATGTATGTGTGCATGTGTTAGTGTGTGTGTGCGTGTGTAGGTGAAACAATATTGTTTGCTGATGTGATGGTTTTGGGAGATTAAACACTGGAAGTGCTCTTACTGTTACTGGGCAGTGGAGTGGATATGGCTGGAAGGTCTGCAAGCACTGAAAGCCATATACTCTGGGGCTGACAGACTGTGTGTGTGTGTGTGTGTGTGTGTGTGTGTGTGTGTGTGTGTGTGTGTGTGTGTATGTGTGTGTGTCTGCATCACCATGTGTATGTTTGTTTGGGTATGCAAGGGGGTTATTAGCAGTGAGTGAGTGCCTATCAAAGATGCCACTTGAGTGGGTGGAGTGTGCTGTTAATGAGGCATTGTGAAGCTGCGAGCTGTGTACAGAGATAGAGCAGAAACTGTGCCAGCTGCAGTGAGAGGAGACAGGAGAATGCACGCACACTCACTCAATAACTCACACACTCACACTCACTCACACACACACACACACTCACTCACTCACTCACTCACTCACACACACACTCACTCACTCACTCACTCACACACTCACACACACACACACACACACACACTCACTCACTCACACTCACACACTCACTCACTCACTAACTCACTCACTCACTCACTCACTCACTCACTCACACACAGACACGCACACACTCACACACACACACACACACACACACTCACTCACCCACTCACACACACAGAGACACACACTCACTCACTCACTCACTCACACACAGACACACACTCACACACATGCTTACTAACTCACACACACACACACTCACACTCATACACACACTCACTCACTCACTCACTCACACACACACACACACATTCACTTACTCACTCACTCACACACACACACACACACACACTCACTAACGCACTCACTCACTCACTCACACACACACACACACACACACACACTCACACACACTCACACACACACACACACACACACACACTCTCACTCACTCACTCACTCACTCACACACATACACACATGCTTACTAACTCACACATTCACTCACACACTCACACACACACACACACTGTTACTCACTCACACACTCTGTCAGTCAGTCAGTCAGTCACTCACACACACTCTCTTTCTCACAATTCAATTCAATTGCTTTATTGGCATGAAATATAGAAGGTAAATATTGCCAAACTATAACACAAAAACGTAAAAAAACAAAGTATACATTTTAACTAGTGAACCTGAAAATAAGCATTGTTTTTCTTTGTTTTTTACATTACATACCAACCTAATATCATTAATTTATTATGAATGTTATTATAAGTATAATAATATTATTATAATGAATGTATTCATTATTATATCCTTGTAGAGATAATCAGTGTTGGTTACTCATTGTCCCTCAGGTTGTGGCAGGCTAATACATATTGGGCTGTGAGTGGAGCTGTTGGCCCTCCCCCAAAAGGACTCACAGCTTTTCCTCATTATTTAGGGAAAGGAATTAGTTTTTGATTTAGAAAAATGTTCTGAAATATATTTTTCTGATTTCAGAATATTTCTCACAATGTAGGATGAAGTGCATATCTGTCTCTACCTCTCTTGCTCTCTTGTCTTACAGTGACCACATATACATTCTTCTTTCGGCAACCATGATTTTTTATGTCTACCTTTTTCAATTTCTAAGGTGTGGTCACTGAACATGTACTTGGTCAGGATCTGTCTCTACTTGGTATGTGTGACAGAAAACAGATACTGAGGCTACTCTGCCTGTGTATTCTCTGTTTAGGGTCCGGTAACAATTGAGTTTATTTTGGGGATTGGTACTCTTGTTCTGTTGTTCCAAATATGTGATTTCGGGTTGTTTCATAATTTGGTTGACTCTAATTGTTTGTGAAGCAGTGCTGACCTGAAGCTGGGTTGTGTTAGTATATGTTAATGTAGTGAGTTTCAGCACCAGCTGACTGAGGGGACTCTTTTCTCGGCTGAGCTCTTGGGTTTGTAGGGCCTTGTACTGTAAAAAATTGTCTGGACTTATTTATAGGCACTCTATAAAATATAGTGTTCTGTGGATTTGAATAAGAATTGTATATCTGCCTAATTCAGGCCTGCATGCATTATTTGGAGGTATTTCTATGTACTTGTAATATGTTTTTACAGAATTCTGCATGCAGAGTTTCATCTGGATGTTTTTCCTATTTAGTGTAGTCTTACTCACTGGTTGGACCCCATATTTCACAACCATATAGCACAATAGGCTGGATGACACTATCATAGATTTTTGTCCAAATTCTAATGGGAATATTTATTTTATGGAATCTTTTGATTGTGTAGAAAGCTCTATGGAATTTTTCTTTTAATGTATTGACTGCCAGACCGAAACTCCCTGACGCACTGATTTTCAATCCTAGATAATCATAATTTATTGTGTATGGTCTAGGACGGTGTTGCCTAGAGTAAAACAGCAATTGCTTTCCTGAGATCTTGGCTTTTTTTTGAAAGACCATAATCTTTGCATTTTTCAAATGTACTGTCAGGGCCCAGTTCTGACAGTATTTCACCAGCAGATCCAGGTGCTGTTGTAACCCTTGTCCATTGGGTGACAACAGCACCAGGTCATCTGCATAGAGAAGGAATTCAGCGTCTGTATCATTTAGAGTGAGGCCAGCAGCTGAAGATTGTTCCAGTAACACTGCTAACTTGTTCATATACATGTTGAACAATGTTGGAAGGACAGCAGCCCTGTCTCACTCCGCACCCTTGTATGAAAAATGTAATAAATTAGTTTATTATTTTGCCAATTTTTATTGCACACTTATTTTGCACATTTATTGATTTAATTCAATCACAAGCTTTACCTCCTACACCACTTTTTAGAATTTTGTAATATAGAACCTCATGCCATATTTAATCAAATGCTTTCTTGGTGTCTATTAAACAGGCAAAGCTTTTTCCTTTTTTTGTTGTACATGTTTATTAATTAAGGTGTGTAGGGTGTAAATATGATCAGTAGTGCAATGTTTTGTAAGAAAGCCAATCTGACTCTTACTCAAGACACTGTGTTCAAGAACGAAGGCCTGTATTTGGGTGTCCAAAATACTGCAGAAAACCTTCTCCAGGTTGCTGTTCACACAGATGCCTGGGTCAAAATTGTCTCCACTTTTGTAGATTTGGGATATAAACCCATCGTTCCAGATGTCAGGAAAGCAGCCTGCCAGTAGTACCAGATTGAATAATTTAAGTAAGGCCTCCTGCAGTTCAGAGTTACTGTATTTAATTATTTCTGTTCTGATACTGTCAGGGCCTTATGCTTTTCTAGATTAGATTTTTGTTGTTCTTTTAGCTCTTTCAGTGTAATTAGGTTATCCAACGGGTTTTGATTGTTCTTTATTGATCATTCAAGTATTTTTAGCTTTTCTTGGATTTGTTTCTTTTCAATTTGGAGATCGTTATATATATTTTATTGTAGTTTTCCCAGATTTTATAATTTAGTATGACTAATTTGTGGGGAGTTTTGTTTCTTAAGTTATTTCTTTTTTCCAAGAACTGGTTTATGTTAATAGAATCTTCAATTTCAAAAAGAGTTTTGGAGATGTGTTTTCATTTCTTATCTGTTAAGGTTTTTTTGTCAAAAATGTTTCATAATAGCTGAGGTGTACATTTGGGTTTTGTGGTTGATGATGTTTCAGATAACTGTGTTAGGTTTGCATTACTCATCAAACCATTTTACTTAGGGTTTGGTTCTTGATTGTTTTGCTGTTGTTGTTTTTTTAGGTTAGCTTTAATTGCTGATTGATGGAAATGCTCATTTATCATTTTAACTGCCAGGTTTACACCAGTTTGCGTAGGTTTGAATTTTGTAAAATGAAACTTTTAATGAGGTTAGAAATTTCAGTTGAACTGATTGCTTTGGTGAATTCTGAATCCCATCTGTTTGTTTGATGAGGATTATACAGCTTGGGGGGCTGTGTTATTGTGTTCCTGGGTTGCCCAATTCTTCTCAGGTACACATTGATTTGACAGTGGTCTGAAAATGTGGTGTGTGGTCTGACAGTCAATGCACTGATGCTGGAGGGGTCCATATCAGTGATGGTATAATGGACTACACTAGTCCCAAGAGCTGAGCAGTAAGTTAACCTTCCTAAAGAGTCCCCTCTGATCCTGCCATTAAGGATGTATAGGCCTAAGGCTCGACCGAGATGCACTAACTCCCTCCCCTATTTTTGTTTACAGCACTGTCAGGGTTGTTTCTCTGTGTTGTAGTTGGTATTAAATGTTTGTCCAAATATGTGTTCATTGCCTTGGTTAATAATACAGTCTGTTGCTGTTCTTGCATTGAAATCTCCACACAGCAGCACATTTCCCTCCGCCTGGAAAAGGCTGATATCTGTGCGGATGGTGTGGAAATTATCTTCATCATAATATGAAGATTCAGGGGGGGGTGTAGGCTGCACATAGGTAAATATCATTGTCACACATGGCTAGACCGCTATGATTTTTTTGCCATATGTGTGTTGGGCCTTGTTTTTTTGGGGTGACATGGGTTGCCAGGTCTTCCCTGTACAACACTATGATTCCCCCAGAGTCCCTGCCATGCTTGAAATGCTTGAGTTTAATTGATGGTATTATGATTTCTTTATAATCTGAGGGACAGTGAATGAGCACATCTGCACAACACTATGCTTCCAAGAGAATAATTACATCTTGACTATTTATATTTTTGATCAAATCAGGGCTCAAAGGTTGAGGAGCACAAACCCCTGGACATTCCATGAAGTGATTGAAAATGATTTCATAAGCAATTTGAAAGACAGTTCAAATTGAAACAAAAAGAAAAATGTACAGCACAATTGTATATATACTGTACTGTATATATTACATTACATTTACATTTCAAGCATTTAGCAGATGTTCTTATCCAGAGCGACTTACAAGACGTGCATAAATACATGGTAGGAACAATCACTGTTCGCACAAGAGATCAGTGCAGTAATACAACGATAGACATAATTGTAGGCAGCTGCGTACCATACCTGTAACACTTGGAAGGAAAAGGTTAGTTTAAACAAGTAAACAAGTATACATATACAAAAAGTATTAAACATGTAGGCAGTGGTGATGACAATTGGCTAGATGTACAGAATTAATCTATATATATTCATTCATCTACAGTATATACTGTATATTCAACTTAGAATTGAGCATTTATAAATGGTATTTAGGTTAGGTACCGTAGCGTCGCTCCTACCCACTGGTGTGAGCTTTATCACAGCCTCTAGCACAGGGTGTCACAGCCTCTAGCGATCTCGGCGTTGATGGCAGCGATAAGGTGTGGGGGTATGCCTCTCGGGGCAGCAGTGTGGAGATCACCACTGTGGAGTCAGGGGACAGCTCTGTGGCCCTCACTTCCCCCAGCCCTGGCGGTGCGGTGTGCTGCTGCAGGGCTCTCTGGCCCATGGTCCGGTGTGTATGATGATGCAGGCAGGGCTCCTCAGTGTGTCCCATCTCAGCAGCTGCAGAGCAGCTCTGTGTTCACCAGCCGGGCCTGAAACATCCTCCGTGTGTCCAGGTACTACTTGTGAGTGTGTCACTGAGGGGCTGTATATCAGTGAGGGCTTGTTGTTTAAGTTGTGTGCTTGTGTCAGGATGCGTATATGTGTCAGCAAGGGCCTGTTTGTCAGGGATGGGCTGTGTGTCGAGGCGGGGGGGCTGTGCTGTATCTATGTGTGTATGTCTGTACTTGTTAAGCTGCTTTTTTTGGAATGTGGATCTCTGTGCTGTGTGTGTGTGTGTGTGTGTGTGTGGACCTCTGTGCTGTGTGTGTGTGTGTATGTGGAGTTCTGTGCTGTGTGTGTGTATGTGTATGTGTGTGGACCTCTGTGCTGTGTCTCTGTGTGTGTGTGTGTATGTGGAGCTCTGTGCTGTGTGTATATGTGTGTGTGTGTATGCGAGCTCTGTGCTGTGCTGTGTGTGTGTGTGTGTGTGTGTGTGTGTGTGTGTGTGTGTGTGTGTGTGTGTGTGTGTGTGTGTGTGTATATGGAGCTCTGTGCTCTGTGTGTGTGTGTGTGTGTGTGTGTGTGTGTGTGTGTGTGTGTGTGTGTGTGTGTATATGGAGCTCTGTGCTGTGTGTGTGTGTGTGTGTATATGGAGCTCTGTGCTGTGTGTGTGTGTGTGTGTGTGTGTGTGTGTGTGTGTGTGTGTGTGTGTGTGTGTGTGTGTGTGTGTGTGTGTGTGTGTGTGTGGAGCTCTCTGCTGTGTGTGTATGTGTTTGTGTATGTGGAGCACTGTGCTGTGCTTGTGTATGTGTGTGTGTGTGTGTGTGTGTGTGTGTGTGTGTGTGTGTGTGTGTGTGTGGAGCTCTGTGCTGTGTGTGTGTGTGTGTGTGAGCTCTGTGTGTGTGTGTGTGTGTGTGCATGTGGAGCTCTGTGCTGTGTGTGTGTATACAGAGCTCTGTGCTGTGTGTGTGTGTGTATACGGAGCTCTGTGCTGTGTGTGTGTGTATGTGTATATGGAGCTCTGTGCTGTGTGTGTGTGTGTGTGTGTGTATACAGAGCTCTGTGCTGTGGGGTTTCTCTGCTTCAGGTCCTCCTTAATGCTGGCCAGCTGGGCTCTCAGAGATGCATTCTCCTGCTGCAGCTCCTTCACCTCTGCCACCGTCTCGTTCACTGCGACCCTGCTCTCTCTTCACCTGGCACACTTCATCCCGTAGCTGCCAGGAGAGGCTGTGCTCAGACAGTCTGGCCGTGGTGAACTCCCTCATTTCTGTGAAGTCCTGCTCCAGCAGGGCCAGGCTCTCCTGCATTTGCTCAACATATTTGGGGTTAACAGGAGGCACTGGGAAGTTGGCTTGTGTCCCGTGTTGTGTCATCAGTGTCTGGTGATTCAGTGTTGGCAGTGTTTGCAGGGTCAGGGGTTCGCTTAGTTTTGTCTGCCTCTTCTTTTAAAAGTAAAAATAACTCCTCAAAGGAGTCCAAGTCTGAATTAATACAGTACCGTCATGGTACACGTTAATGGTTCAATTTATAGTGCCGTCGTCCAAATCTTCTCCAAATGAAATCTGTCCCATGACGGATGCCTCTTTTTTAATGTTTGGGGATTGTTTGCACAGTGCTGTGTGTCAGGCTGTGGGGTGCTCAGTGTGGAAGATCAGATTGTTTTTGATCTTGCAGTCCTCTGTTTAAGCATAGTCAAAGTACAGGGATTCAGGGCTGTTTTTTAGTACAGGTAGTTTGTGCTGCTTCCTGGCCTGGGCATTGGTCACTTCCACTGGGCACTGGAGCTCACTGCTGCCTGCATGCTGCGTGGTTGCCATGGTAACCAAAAACTGTTACACCGAGGCTCTCAGCGCAACTGTCACCTTCTTCTCCAACTCCGACAGTGCTGGATAATATTTAGCTTGCTAACTGACAATTTGTTAGCCTTCAACTATTTAAAATGTAATTCATATCATTTATATATTTTGTTCTTGTTTATTTATTTATAATAGAAGTTGAGGCCTACCTTTCGTGCCCTTTTCAACTTATTTTCCCGGCGATCCACTTCAGTTCGCTTTTTTGTTAATGTATGCTCATTTTTGTTTCAGTTTTAAACACAATTTATTTTACTTTTGTCTTATTTTTTGTTATCTGCACTAGTTCAGTACTCCTTTTTGTTGAGTTTGTGTTAAGTTGTTACACTTTTGTGTTAATTTGTATTTGGTTGCACCAAGAAATTTGTTAAAAAGATCAGTTTTTACGAGCTCTTCCTTGGTGCGTCTGTCTCTCTCCCACTCACTCACTTACTCACTCACACACACACATACACACACACACACACTCAGTCTCTCACACTCACTCACTCACTCATAGACTCTCTCTCACACACACACTCTCTCTTACACTCACACACACACACACATACACACACACACACACTCTCTCTCACACTCACTCACTCACTCATAGACTCTCTCTCACACACACACTCTCTCTTACACTCACTCACTCAATAATACACACCTACACAAATGGACACACAACCACTCAATAACATAATCACACTCTCTCTCACACACACAAATACACACACTCACACAACCACTCAATCACGCACACACACACAACCACTTAACAACACACACACACAACCACTCAATGACACACACACCCAGTGGGGCAGAATGATACAGAGATTTAGGAGAAAACTCCTAATTGTTTTGAGTCTGAAAGAATTCCCCTGGAGATAAAAGCTCCACCCGCCACCACCACAAGAAATGGCACAAGTGGCACTGACCAGGCCTTTATAGAGAGTTCAACACGCAATGCAACATTTAATCCTGTCTGTGTAGCATAAACCCTTATCTCAGTCACTTCACAATTTCCACATTTTCTGCATATCCACTTTTACAGTTGGATATTCCCTGAAGCAGCTTAGGCTGGGTGTCTTGCCCAAAGCGTACATCAGCAGACCCCACATGCAGGACTGAACCACTAAATTATGAGCAGGCACCACTAGGGATATTGAAATGAGGACTGCAGGTACGGTACATTCAGTTGACAGGGCTGAGCAGAGTTGTTACGGTTTGCTGTGAATATCAGTAGCCAGCTGTGAGCATGTGGGTAATTTTGTTCTATCACGTAAGCAAATGATGAAATTATGTAGGGAAGAAGAATGGCGTGACGGCAGGAAATGTATTCTTCATTCATGTGTCAGATCTTAGAGTGGTGTCCTCTATCCATGACTTCTCCCTTTCCCTCTCTCCCCCCTCTCTCTCTCTCTCTCTCTCTCTCTCTCTCTCTCTCTCTCCTCACTCTCTCTATCTCTCTTTCTCTCCCTCTTTCCCTCTCCCTCTCTCCTTCTCTTTCTCCCTCTCTCTCTGCCACATGCACTCGGGCACGCTGTCACTCTCAGTCATCGATTTTGCCGGCGGGATGCATGTAAGCTGATGTCAAACCGTGGAACCTATTTGTCCGCTTGTTTGGGTCTTACTGGAGCAATTTGGGCAGAGAGCCTTGCTCTAGGGTAGAGCTTTAATTCAGCATCCACCCTGCCAAACCCCCCCCCCTCTCCTCTCCCATTTCCTTGAAACATTTTCTCTCTTTTCCACTTCTCCGCCACCTCTCTATTCCCTCTATCTAACTTCTCTCTCCTGCTATCGCTTGCTCCCTCTTTCTCTTTTTGTCTTTTACTTGATTGTCTTTTATTTTATTCCCCAATTTCTCCCCTTAACTTTAATGGCTGCAATTCACTCAAAGGTGTGAAGTCACAAGGTCGGTAAAACTATTACATTCAAAGAATAAATACAATTTATATATATTTTATCTTAGTAAAACAGACCTGTTCAGATGTTCAAAAGAACTGCCCTTGATGGACATGCGCTCTGGAAATAGTTACATGCTATTTTATAATAAGAGTAGATGAAGTCATATGTATGTACAGTCAATAATTCTACACCTGACTGTATTTAAACAAATAAACTATTTTAATTTAATAAATGATTTAACTATTTTATCCCAATACAGTATGGCTGCTGGGTTCTCTGGGTTGCCCCATAGGCTCCACTGATCTACATGAGTAGGGTCAATCTAGTCATTCTTTTTCTCCATTGTTTCTTCTCTCTCTCTCTCTCCCTCTCTCCTCTCTCTCCCTCTCTCCCTCTCCCACCCCTTTGCTGTAAGTCACAGAGACAGAGACATTCCCTGCCCGTTTACAACAACTGAAAGTAAATGTGTGT
>JAINUG010000002.1:4018959-4031459 GCA_029706075.1 Aldrovandia affinis
ATGTCTCCCTGTCTCTCTCAGGACACGCCAGAGGGCACCACGGTGTTCGTCGTGAACGCCACCGATCCAGACCAGGGCACCGGCGGCAGCGTGCTCTTCTCCTTTCAGCCCCCGTCGGCGTTCTTCACCATCGATGAAGCGCGCGGCACGGTCACCGTTAAACGAACGCTCGACTATGAGACCATGTCTGCCTATCAGCTCACTGTCAACGCTACGGTGAGCACATACACACACACACACACACACACACTCATACGCACACAACCACTCGCACAACCACACAACCACCCTTTCTCTGTCTCGCACGCTCACAGGCACACGCGCGCACGCGCACACACGTCCGTACACAAGCACACGCGCGCGCACGCACGCACACAACCACACACACACGCACAAACATGCTCTCTCTCTCCCTTGTCTATCTCTATGTGGATTTGCATCTGTCCCACAGGACCAGGACAAGAGGCGCCCCCTGTCCAGCCTGGCCAATCTGGCCATTACCATCACTGACGTCCAGGACATGGACCCCATCTTCGTCAACCTCCCCTACAGCACCAACATCAACGAGGACTCTCCCCCGGTCAGTGTCCGCCTCTTCTTTCTCGTTTTCTTTTCATTCCCTTTCTCTCTGAGAGGGAGAGAGAGAGAGAGTCATCCTCTGTCTCTTCTAAATCTATGGTTTCAAACATCCATGGTTCAATGTGAACCTCACAGCACCATAAAGCTAAAGAGCAAGAGAGCGTGAGTGTGACTGACCCCCGCCCCCAAATTTCCACACGGCCACTCCCCCCCGGGGGGAGTCCAGAATAAAGCTGCAGTAAATAGACAGTAATTAAAGGAGAGCTGCCCCCCCCACCCCCATCAGTAAGGGTCCCCTACAGACGTGTTACAGAAATGCAATTATAGCCTCAGATTTACGCCCTGGCTCAGCCAGCTCTGGCCTGCCACCAAAGGTCAGTCAGGCCTGGATTTACCGCCGGGGCTGATGGGATCACATCGCAAATGTACTCACCATGCCTAACCTTCCACACCGAGGCACTGGCCGGGGCGGGGCACAGACTCGTTTAGGACCTCGGGCTTGTGTGCGAATGCATCAGTAGCAGGAAGCAAACAGGAGGGTTTCGTCTGTGTGTTCTTGCGTATGCGTAAGAGAGTAAGAGAGACATCTGGCCCTTTGCCGAGATGTGATGTTCTGTTCTGAGGGCGCCTGTGCTGCATGTTTCAGGCTCAAATCTTCCAATGAAATGAAAAAAAACACACAAAAAACGCTGGACGAAAGCACTGGTCAGCGGCACCGTGGACACTCCCCGCTCATCTGATTTTCCACTCTGCCTCTGTCTCTTCACCTTCTCTGCCGAAAGGCTGAAGTTGGAGAAGGGCCTTTTCTCTCTCTCTCTCTCTCTCTCCCTCTCTCTCTCCCTCCCGGTCTCTACTGTAGCGAAATGTCAAGCAGTACATTTGCATGCATATTAACGAAGCATGAAGGCGGTGTCGCCGAGCGTCGCTATGCCTTCCCGATCCATCAGCTGTCAGAGGGAAGGTCAGGGAAAGAGGGCGGGAGAGAAAGAGAGAGTGGAAGAGGGAAAGGGAGAGAGAGGGAAAGAGAGAGTCAGAAGGAGGCAAGGAGAGATAGAGCGAGAGAAAGAGAGAGAGCGGGGAAGAGCGAACGCAGACCCAGATATCACTTGCCACCCTGTGTGAGCACTTCTATCCCCTCTCTCCACAGACTGAAATGACCGGCCATATGTCTGTCCTTCTGTCTGCCTCCAGCTGTCTCCAGCAGTTTCTCTATATCCCCATTCCCTGCAGTATCCTATACTCTGTCCCCTCACTTGTTCCTGCCTCTGTCTCACACACCTGCGTTCTTTCCCTCTCTCCCTCACACTTGCTTCTCTTGCAGCCTCTCAGGTCTTAGCTGTAGTTCTCGTACTCACACTCTTACTCAAGTTTCCACTCTGTGGGTTACTATTTTACTCTGTCACCAGGGGGCGCCATTTCCTCCTTCTTCCGTCACTGCTCATCCTCGGGAAAAGGCTTGTCCTGCAATTACCTCGCTCTTAAAATCCACAGATTGAATGGATTTACGAGACTGCAAGTACACACAGACACCCACACAGACAGTGTTCTAAAATACACCACAAAGACAAGCATAAAGAGTAACGGCAGAATGACTGCCTGCCTGCCATTGTCTTCAGGGCTGCTGACATTTACATGTAAACTGATATCAAAAAGTAGCATTGTCATGGGACATTTCACTAAGCATCTCTTTCAATATATATATATATATATATATATATATATATATATACATCTCCTTCTCTCCCTCTCTCTCTCTCCCTCCCGGTCTCTACTGTAGCGAAATGTCAAGCAGTACATTTGCATGCATATTAACGAAGCATGAAGGCGGTGTCGCCGAGCGTCGCTATGCCTTCCCGATCCATCAGCTGTCAGAGGGAAGGTCAGGGAAAGAGGGCGGGAGAGAAAGAGAGAGTGGAAGAGGGAAAGGGAGAGAGAGGGAAAGAGAGAGTCAGAAGGAGACAAGGAGAGATAGAGCGAGAGAGAAGAGAGAGAGCGGGGAAGAGCGAACGCAGACCCAGATATCACTTGCCACCCTGTGTGAGCACTTCTATCCCCTCTCTCCACAGACTGAAATGACCGGCCATATGTCTGTCCTTCTGTCTGCCTCCAGCTGTCTCCAGCAGTTTCTCTATATCCCCATTCCCTGCAGTATCCTATACTCTGTCCCCTCACTTGTTCCTGCCTCTGTCTCACACACCTGCGTTCTCTCCCTCTCTCCCTCTCACTTGCTTCTCTTGCAGCCTCTCAGGTCTTAGCTGTAGTTCTCGTACTCACACTCTTACTCAAGTTTCCACTCTGTGGGTTACTATTTTACTCTGTCACCAGGGGGCGCCATTTCCTCCTTCTTCCGTCACTGCTCGTCCTCGGGAAAAGGCTTGTCCTGCAATTACCTCGCTCTTAAAATCCACAGATTGAATGGATTTACGAGACTGCAAGTACACACAGACACCCACACAGACAGTGTTCTAAAATACACCACAAAGACAAGCATAAAGAGTAACGGCAGAATGACTGCCTGCCTGCCATTGTCTTCAGGGCTGCTGACATTTACATGTAAACTGATATCAAAAAAGTAGCATTGTCATGGGACATTTCACTAAGCATCTCTTTCAATATATATATATATATATATATATATATATATATATACATCTCCTTCTCTCCCTCTCTCTCTCTTGCTCTCTCTGTCTTTTTCTCATTTGCTTCGCCAACCACCTGTCATCCAGGCAAAACACAGACGGAGCGTAAAATAAAACAATTGTTACAGAGGGAGAAGTACTGTTCTGTTTCTTTTTTTTGCGCTCAAATTCTCGTAGATTGTGCTGTTTAAACACTTTTTGGACAAACACAATTTTGCTGTCACGCTGCAAAAGGCGGAGAGAGTAGGGGAGGTGCGGTGGGAGTGGATTCGCGTTGCCGACGAGAGAAAGCGAGGGAATGTTCTAGCGGGGCAGAGCCGGGCCGGTGCCAAGTGGCAGGTGATTGAGCATTCCGCGTGTGCCGACGGTGGGCGAGTGTCTGGTGTTATTTCAGCGCGTCTCTCCCCGCGCGCGGTCGGGCGTGAACGCTCTCTCTCTTAAAAGGCCTGTAATTGATTCTCCTGTAATTGGTCAATGACAGGAGATGCTTTGGTAGAAATAGAGCATAAACGCGTCTCAGACACAATTTATGGGATCAATGGGAGGCTGGCAGCTCTGCGCAGGACGGGCTTGAGTGGGTTTTAAGTATGGAAACCGTGTCCGATCGGGGGCCAAAGAAACTCCGCCCCGCGGATGAAAGAGTTTTTGGAACGGCCCTTTGTTTTTGTGCATGCTTTCATTTGCACGGCTGGGGAATTTTGAGCCACAGCAAAATGTGCAAAATTCAATTAAACCCCAGAACTTTGGAAATCAGAAAATCCTGTCATCTGTGCCGTGTTTGTGTTTGCGTTTGTGTATTGCTGCACAACATTTTGGCGCAAACTACCCTGTCTTAATGATACAAGTTGATTCATCTTTAATGATGTGTGCTGTCCTGGGCTGACTGTGTCAGTGTGCTTCTGTGTGTGATGTTTCAGTGTGTGCATGCATGTATTATTATGTATTATTAACCGTATTTTACCAGGAAAGGTCAAATAAAAATTCTCATTTACAGTGACCCTGGCAAAGAAGTTTCCATCAATTTATTTACACGTGGGTGCATGTATACGAATGGGTGTGTGTTAAGAGAATGTAAGTGTGTGTAATTGTGTATGTGTGTATCCAAGAGGATTGTTGTTTGACTGTGTGTGTGTATGTGTATTGAGAGAGAAAGCAGTGTGTGTGTGTGTGTGTGTGTGTGTGTGTGTGTGTGTGTGTGAGACAGAAGTTCTGTTGTCTATGAAAACTGAGTCTTTTTCCTTGGTGGGTCTGCAGGGGTACGAGGTGCGGAAGATCAAAGCCATTGACCAGGATCGTGGGAAATCACGGCGCATTGGCTACACCATCGTCTCAGGTATGTGCCTGTGCTCCAATCACCTTACACCATTGTCTCAGGAACAGGAATTTAGCGCCCCCTGTTGGGCATTCTCAGCATCAGCAAAGTCGCATGTCTATGCCTGGTCAACGGCCTGTTTTCTTCATGGGAGTGAGTGCATACTTTCTCCATTTACATATTTTCTGGGAACAAAGAGCGAGATGCTGTCGGTTTCATTTACGTCCGTCCCTATCGGCTGAAAATGAAATGTGAGGGGGTTGCTTTGTTTGTCTTTAATTGATTGTTTATTTGCCCTACACAGAGGGTTGTCAATGCCTGGAACAGCTTGCCAGGTCAGGTGGTAGAGGCAGAAACACTTGAGCTATTCAAGTCCAGGTTAGATGCAGTACTAGATACTCTTTAGATTAGGACATGACGAGCCTGGATGGGCTGAATGTATTTTGTATTATGTATTCAATGTGTATTCTTAAAACAAAATATGACAACTGGCAGGGAGTCTCTCTGGTGGTTCCCTGCTGGATTTATACAGGGGTCTTTAACGGGGTCAATGCACGTAGGACACTGAGTTCATCTGCAGCCTAATTGCAACAAGACTGGTTGCCTTTGATGGAATTTTCTAGCTGGAGGGAACAAAGATTCGATGCCATCCAGATCCAAGAGCCTGAGGGCCTAGGTCTCTTGGTAGTGCGGGCTCATGTTCCGGTCAGGTTCAGACCCCGCAATTTGACCGCCCCCCCGCCTACTGCAGTGCAAACGGGAGCCGCAACGTGGGGACCCGGACCTCGCCAGCTGGTTAATTTCACTGGCACGCCAAGGGCGCCAGATGAGGAATGCGGCCCGGGTGATGAAGACACACGGCCCGGCGCCATCTGCAGCGGCACAGACAGACCCTTTACTGCGCGTTCGCCCCGCATCCGTCTCCCTTTCGCTCTGACACAAAGCACAGACCGGCCCGTGGGCTCAGGTCACCCCAGGACTGCCTTTTCAAGGTTTCACACACGTCGTCGGAAGCTTTTGGGGGGGGGAAAAGCCGAATATTTAAATTCCCATTGCAAGGTGTAAGTCACGTGTTCGAGAGCACATTATGAATATAAGAGCTTCTTAACAGAATGCCAGACGGATACATTAAAAGGCCATTAAATGTAGCAGAACAGAGATGAAAGTACCTCCAGTAGCTTGTGAATAGTGAATAGCGGTACAAATAAGGAGTGCGGCATCTTGATGCTCTCATCGGATGGTTAACAGATAAAGACTAATGAAGGATGGTGCTGTGTGTTGTGCTGAGGACTTAGCTGACGCCCGGAGGGGAGGGGTTGGTGGGGGGGGCGGGCGGGGGATGCTGGTGCGCGCTTCGCTCTGTGATTCCCAGGAGGGGCTGGCGTGGTCCGGGGGGACGTGTCCCATTACTTCGGCAATTAAGATAAATGCGATTTTAATTGAGCAGGCGATTTATGTGAATGATCCTGGGACCTGGGATCAGTGCATCATCTCTCTTTCTCTCTCTCTCTCTCATTCTCCCAGAGAAGCTAGTCAGGATGTGAAGATTCCAGCAAGATTGCCTCTTTGCGATCGCACCATTGCGGTTGTGGCTGCGGCTGCAGTCTTCTACGGTGACCCCCACAATGCCCCTTTGACCCTGCGGTCAGCAAACTAAGATACGCTGAAACTCAAACGCACCGTTGAGCATCGTCTATCCCTACGGTGCATTTCTGCTCCATTTCTCCTCTCTAACCCCTGAGGTCCATGCGCACCCCTCTCCTGATTTCTTTCCGTTTCCCAGCCCAATGTGGAATTCCTGATCACGACTCGCGGCCCCTCCCGGCACTGCAACGTCCATCGACTTGGGACGGTGTGAGCACGTGCAGCCGGCTGCCACTCTTTTCCCTCTCTGATCCGTGACGGTTGACTGCAGCTCCTGCACCGGAGGGCTGCGCAGCTGGAGCAGTCGCTGCGGCAATTGACCACCGGGGTCGCTTCGCGATGAGATGGGGGTTGCCCCCCCTCTCCCCAGGCGATGATAAAGCCACTTGTGCCTCGCGGGACTCCTGACATCTCCTGATTTTTTAATGAGGTCAGCCTGGCTCCTCTGTACAGTGAAGGCAGCACAAGGGACAATATTTATTTTAATGATTTCAGTGGCGCAAAAGAGGCAGTCTCATGCAGACACACTGGATGTGTCCACTCTTACAGCGGTCAGCAGCAGGAGCCTCGTGTAAAGGTCCTGATAATTACTCCTAAGGATGACGTTGAGAAAGCGTTTAAGACTAAAATTTCTCGACTCAAAATCACACATAAGAGCATGTCATAAAGCTGCTTGAAGAAGGAGTGGCTTTTTTATTATGTTTACGGCATTGAGATGTGCTACATTTAAAGTGCGATGATTTCTGTTCAACGCGTTCTGCATTATTCTACGCAATAATAGATACGTTAAAAATGTCTAAGATCAATTGCCTAAAATACTTACAATGAAGCACATTGGGAACATGGACTGGTTCATTTGTTCATCATCAACACCTAGCAAAGGAAATAGTTGTATATTCTACGTGAGCATTGATACTGTGGCCTATCTCTTTCTATTAACATGTTAGCATCTCCGTGCGCGCCATCAATAATGTCGACTTCATTTCTGCGGCGAGGGGCGAGAGAGAATTATCTGTGGATGGGGAAATTGAATCTCTGACGAGATCTGTTCCAGAAGGAATACCTTCACAATTAAGACGGTATCTTTTTATTAACTCCGCATCATCCAGTAACAATGGAACGTCTCTTCGTTCAGGAAAGGTGCTAGCTGGCCTTCTCGGGGCTAGGCAACACCGCCATTCTGGCAGCTCTTCAAAGAGAACTCGCAAAGGGATCTAAAAGCATTCTGTTGTATGAAAGGTGCTATATAAATAATGTTTATTATAATGATATCTTATTATTATAATAAGTATCATTATTATTATTATTGTTGTTGTTGTTGTTGTTGTTGTTGTTGTTAACTCTGAATCATACAATTATTTATTTATTTGACAGGGACAGTGCACAGCTTCTTAGCTGTACCAGTTAGCTATAAAGTTAATTTAAAGTTAATCTGTAGTCCCTGGGCAGGAAACCGAGAAAAACATCTCTGTTAACACAATTAACACTGTAGTATAAAAACACAATTACAAGACAATATATGTGATGCATTCAATATTCAATAACAACAAGATTGCAAAACATTAAGACACTTAGTTTGCATTGGATACGTAATGAGTACATGATTGGGTTGAATTTAGCCATGATTTCTTCTTGGATTTAAAACCAGTAAAGCTGCAGCACTCTCTTATATAACTTGGTACTGAGTTCCAATAATTTGTTGCTCTAATAGAGAACACTGATCTCCCAAACTCAGTAGATCTGTACCGTGTCATATAGTCACCTCTGTTGGTCGTCCCAGTTGTCCTCCCATTATCTGAGCGCAGTGATATGAATTATTTTAATGGGGGAGGAGCCAGATCATTGATTCCTTTTACACTAAACTAGCATCAGCAAGGCACACAAAGTTGGCAGAGGTCAGGAGATTATATTTCTGAATGATGTTACAGTCATTCAAGCTTTTCATCCACTGCCTTAAGTGTTTATAAAGTATTTGCAGTGTGGCAAGTGTTGTTTTTCCAACTTGTGACCAGTTTGTGATACAGTATGAGATGTGTGAAAAAATTATTGAGTACATGTACAGCTTGGCAGCATCTAAGGATAGCTGGTTTTGGATAAATACAAAATTCCTTCGATTGAATTTTACGGTGTTACGCACATGCTTCACATGTTTCTTAAAAGACAGCTGCGTGAGTCAATAAGGATTCCAAAATATTTAAAATGTGAAACTGAGTCTGAATCCTTTTACCCTTTACAATGAAGTCTAGTTGACTACTGTCATTGTTCCTTATACAGTATAAAAATACATGCAAGCGGTCTTACTCACGTTAAGTGTCAGGCAGAATCCAATGACAATTGCTAAAGGATCAATGACAATCTTCTTTCCGAAAAGGTGCGCCCCACCTCTTTTGCCTCGGTAAACAGCCATTCTGGCTACTCTTAAAAGGTTAGGAGCCCTCATGAAGTCTCTTAAATATGTGGCAAGTTAAGAGTACTTTTAAGGCTAAAGGATATTTATACATTATTTTTACTTCTAGGAAAAGGAGTACATTTCCACAATTCTTCGAATTTTCCCACAGTTAGGAGTACATTTGCACTCCGAGCGGCTTGATGCATAGGGACCCAGATCTGAGCAGGTGTAGTTTCCCTCTGTCTGTGTTCCGAGAGAGAAATGATGGAGAGTGTGGGTGAGGTGGGTAAAGAGAATCAGTGTGCTGGTGGGGAAGCCGAAAGGCCCAAATTACCATAGTCTCAGTCAAAAGGTGATTGCATGTGATTTTCTTGAGCTGAAAAGGTGACATGTAGTGTTTCCTTGGTGATATGCCTTGAAATATTGAAATGAATTCCATTCCTCCCTCAATTTGATTCTCCTTCCACAGGCCATAAGCCCTCCCTCTACTCCCCAATGTCGTCATCAAAATCGTTGTCCTCTCAGGCGGGGAAGGGGGTATAATATTTGCTCGGGCACTGTGCTGCTGTGGCAGAGGCATAGCTTGTGGAGAGCAGGTCAGGGCTGTATGTTTGTGGCCTGAGGGGCTGCGGGTTCACGTCCCAGAAGGTTTCCATTCCATTGACTTTAAAGCCCTGGGCTACCAGTTTGTATCCCGTAATAAAGAACGTTTGTAGACATTCTACGCTTTCAGTCAGAGTAGGGGAGAAAAAAAAAGACTATCAAAAGAAATGAATCTTCTTGAATAAAATTCATTGTTGTTTTCTTATAATAATATTCATAACAGACCCTGTGACCCTGCAGGGCCCAATTGCAGTGTGGCTTCTCAACTTGAATCGCTCACAATTTCAACCCAGCAGGCTTTTCCAGTGCTTTTTTGCTAACATTTATTTCCCTTTTTTTTTTTTCTCCAATACCAAATAACTTTTTTTTTTTTGTTCTATGGAATCTGCGATTGTGCCTCTGGAGTTGACAGTGTCACCCGCACCAGCAGGCCATGAGCACCCCGTTTGAAGCGTGTGCACTCCTCCAATGTACTCACCATGTTTTACAATGGGAGAAGCATATATCTCACTGAAAACTGGTAGCCTGTGAGAACCTGGTGCGTCATAGGTTTTGGGAGGAACATACCCTACCCCTGTTGAGACGAGGCCAATGTATCGTGCCACTGTCAGCGAATGGCATCACTGAGGTCTGAACCTGTGACTTAGCTTGTGCCCATGCTGAGGGCCTTTACCGGCTGGGCCACTCAACAGTAATTTACTGGTTAAAGATAAGTGGGTTCAGGTACGATGTTGATCAGTTGAATCTCAAGGTGAGCTCATGTAGTTGCCGTAAGTAGCCCGGCAGGCATTGTGGTGCCTGAAGGCCAGGGTTGAGTTGCCCTGAGGGCACTCTGGCCTCTATGTTGTCACAACTAAGCCTCAGGGCAATCAGAGCTGCTGTGCAGACACTCTCTCCCTTCTCTCCTGGTTGCTGTAATGACTCCAAGCACGCAGACAGACAGATGGAATTATGTTATATATATATATATATATATATTTCTGTACTTCCTGTACCACTCTCTTTCAATTTTTCTCTGCGTTGTTCACTTCTTTTGTCTTCCTCCATTGTCCCTCCATTCTATCTCTGTCTATGATTCCACAAAGTCCTTCTGGCAGACAGTGAGTAAAGGCTCATCCCTTTTCCTCTCCCTCTTTACTCCTACTCTCTCTCTCTCTCTCTCTCTCTGTTTTGCTCTCTGTGTCTCTCCCTCCCTCCATCCCTTGCTCACCACATTATGTAGTTCAGCATAGAAAGACAAGAGACAGAGAGGGATGCAGAGAAGGGAAATGAGTGAGAGAGAAAGAGAGAGGATGGCCACTGGCTTGTTGATCACAAAGCTATTTATGATAATGGTAACACACAAACACACACATGCACATGCACACACACACAAACACACATACACAAACATGCACAAGCACATGCACACAGACACACACGCACACAAACACGCACACACACACACACACTCCTGGGTGTCACTCAGGTACTCTCTCTGTTACTGAGACTAAGCAGTAGTAGACCGTTGATAGAGAGCCTGATGGAAGTCTTAAATAGTTTTTACATTGAAACAAGTGATTTTGAGTCAGTCGAGTGCAGCTTGTAATTTCCTGCATGGACAAGTAGATGGGTGGCAGAGATGGTTATTTAATTTTCTCTTTTTATTTTTCTGTGTCAGTACTGTACAAGTTCTTTTTGACAAACTTACACGGTAGAGATGAAAATGAAGCCAATCCTGGGGGCCCCGATCGCGTAGTGGTCTAATGCACCTGTATTGGCTGGTCCTGTAAGAGTGTGAGCTGCCTATTGCGGTCACAGTTTGAAACCAGACTGTACCAGCCCAGCCCTGGTGGGGAGCCCCGATTGGGGTTGGCGTTTGGCTGTCCACCCCAGGGGAAGGGGAGGAGGGTGAGCCAGCAGAAATTTGCCAAGAAGCGCATGACTCCAGAACGTGGGTGGGAAAATTCTGTCTCGAGGAAGTTGAGTTCAATGCCCTTAATTTGCCTCGTAGAGACAAGCGCCAAGTTTGTGTGGGTAGGGCAACTTGAAATAAATAGAGGGTATAATTGGCCACTAAATTGGGAGAAAAACTGGGGGAAAAATGTAAAGAAAGAAAATGAAGCCAATCCTTTCGACGTCTGTTTTGTCTCTTTTTCGACAATTTCTATAGGCTTTCAATTCATTGCAGATGGACCCAATCAACAGATTACTCCTGCTAAGATGCACTGTACAATAGAACCGAAAGAAAGTTTATACTATACACACACTTTCTGAAGAAACAGCAGGATTCACCTGGGAATTGAACCTGTAACCCTTGCCATGTGATTCCGCAACATTACCCCATGTTTTTGTCTCTTTCTGGGGTATACCCCCATACCCCACCTCTCCATGTGGTTTTCTCTCTTTTTTGTTTTGAGATGGCTGATTAGGGTGACTAATTAATTACTCTGAGGTTGATTACTCTGCCTGAGTATTTGAGGCTGTGAATCCTGGGTGACAACAGGTGGAATCGATAATGCTGTCTCAATCGATGAGACTGATAGGGCAGCATCAGGAGAATTTGGGGTGTGGGGGCTCCCTGGGGAGAAAACTGAGTTTTTCTCCTTGCAGAAAACCAGAAAGAGTTTTCATTTCCAGCCTGCCATCAGCTATGGCAAAATGTACGGATTCCTGTTAAGGTCGTTTGTTCCTCCCCATTCCGTTTTTCATTATTATGGTTTTTATCGTGAGTATTGTTCAGTTTTACCTTTTGTGACAAATTTTACATAAAACCCCTCATTTAGTATTCATTAAATTCTGTATGTTTGCCGATGGCAGGAGACCCATAGGGCCCCATCTCCAGGCCTGCACTGTCACACAGAGGAGTTGTCATGCGAGAGAAAGAGAGAGTTGGTACCTTTTGATAATATGATAATATAATATTTTCTTTCTCTTACTGTAACATATTAGTAGATCCATTTACATTTATATTTGTGTCTGTACATGTGTATGTTTGTGTTGTACATTGCACCGTAGTTCTTTTTGTAGAAACTATATATGTTGTTGCAACAATGCTTTGGTTTGTCCTGCCAGTAAAGCACTATTGAATTGAAATAGAGTTATAAGTACATTGTGTTTACAGATTATTCATCTGTATTAATATTTCTAGTTACTGCTGTATGTTTGATCATGCATTTCTTGTCAATAAAGCATCTTGCATTTGAATAGTTAGAGGCAACAAGTTAGCTAAAAAGTGGAACTTTACAACCTGTAGGTGTGTTTGTGCATGTGTGTGTAGTCATGTGCGCGTGTACAATCATGTATAACTGTGCATGTGTGTGTGCCAGTGCTTGCAAGTCTGTCATGTCTGTGT
>JAINUG010000002.1:4033959-4083959 GCA_029706075.1 Aldrovandia affinis
GTGTGTGTGTAGTGTGCCAGTGAGAGTGGCTGCTACAGGCTGCCCAGCCAGGTGAGTGTTCAACAGACCAGGAAGGGAGCGGCTGTTTGAAGAGATTGTAATTCTGGTCAGGCCACTGGAGCAGACAAACCAATTTAGAGCCATCATGCCCTCATTCAGTCTACACACAGGACCACACTCTGAGCAGGTGCACACACCGGAGGCGGAGGGGGGGGGGGTCATACGACCCCTGAACAGGCGGGGAAGGGGTGCAGGGTCACTCGACTCCGCTCTAATCAGAGGACGGAGTCACAACATCTGAATTCACTGAAGTTCCGTTTCCGTTCTTTCACTGTATTCTTTTCATTCTTCCTCTCTACTGCTACATATCGCTTGATATATGGAGAGCTTACAAGAAATGGTTACAGGAGAGGAAGGATGGCACTGAGCAGTGCCGGGAACTGCTGCCCAGATATGCGCTATCTCTGGCCAGGCCTGAGATTTTAGTTTCGGTGGCAGAGGAAGAGATGAATGAGGTGCTGAAGCTGTACAACGCGTTGCAAAGGGCAGGTGGCTGTCACATCATAGAGATCTGTTGGGTTAACAGATTCCTTTATTGCGTCTTTATACAGCTGTCAGACCTCATACTGGGACCCTCGCAGCTGATGTGGAAAGAAGAGATCACTCCTTCCCCTCTTACTCCCTTTTTCTCTCTCAATTCTCAAGTCTTCAGTTCGCAATTTCTCTCTCAATTCAATTCAGTTGGTTTTATTGGCATGGCAAGAATACGCTTTTGTTGCCAAGCATATGCTGAAATAACAATCAAATAACCAATAAAAAATAACCAGTAAATATATTTTTATTTTCCTGTATTTTTGTGGTCATTCGGTGTCCCTCAGCTTATGGTCTGTATATTGGGCATCAGTTTGTTGTCCTTTTCCTGACCATCCGTTTGTTGTGTCTGCCTTTTTCAATGGTAAGGGTATGCGCACACTATCCGGCACTTGGACAGGATCTGTCTCTGGTTTGTAACTCTGACAGCCAATGTATAGTCTATTTTTAGGGCCAGAGAGCAGTGGAGTTTATTTTGTGTTTTGGTTGCATCACCCCAATAGTCCAGATGGAAGGGTGTGGTTTGTTCATTCTTGTGGCTTGCTGTGATTGCTGGCTGGTAGAGTGTGCTGGTATGAAGCGTGCGTGTCCTTCTTGTGAGTGGTGTTGTGTTAAGGGGTCTGCATGCTTTGTTGGACATGCCTTCTGCCAGCTGAGAGCATTTATGATAAACAAACAGACTGTGCATCTCTTCTGCAAGACCCTCCACAAAGCTGTCCCTTTCCTGAACGAGAGGAGGCGGTGCCTGCGTCAGCGGACTTTCAAATTATGGGCTGGCCAAAGCAGACAACCATTCATCCACAATTACATAATGCATGCAGCCCACTTTAGACAACATCAGTATCAGCTGACTGAGGGGACTCTATTCACATTTGAGCTCTTGGGCTTTCATTGCCTTATTTATTTAGTCCCTAAGACAAGCAGTTGCTTCTGGTCCTCTGTGTGGAGTGTTTCCAGGCCTCCACTGAATCTGTAAATTGGGCCCTCCTCTATGATGTGGTGCATGGTTTGATCCATCCCACATGCGCATAGGGGACTGGCATCGATGCCCCATCTGTGGAGGTTGGCCAGACAGGGGCTGTGACCGGTCCTGAACCGGTTGAGAGTGGAGCACTCTTGTCTTGGGAGGTTGAAACCAGGTGGCTGTAGGGTTGGGTTTGTGATGAGGTTATTTGGTGTGTCCAGTGATTCCCACTCATGTGTCCAGGTGGAGTTGGTGTTGAAGTCCTGCGGGGGAGGGTTCTTGGAGATGATGCGAGTCATTGTTTTGGGTGGGCTGAATAAGTAGGCAGGTGGGGGTGAGTTGCAAGCTTTTCTTATAATTCTGTTGGTAACTGCAAGCCATCGAATGTGCGGGGTGGGGGGGGGGGGTGATGTTTACCAGGACAGGGGGTCAGGGGAGTGGTATTGAGCACGTATGGTTCCGGTAATGGTGAGCATTCAGCTGGGTGTCAATTCGGTGAGTGTGTAATGGTCTTGGCCAGACTGGGGTACTGTATTCTGCAGTATGCGTTGCCTTAAACCGCAGTGTATCCTGAGGGCTTGATTTGAGGTGCATCCAGAATTTTAATGCTCTTTTCTGGCTATGTATCCTGAATTCAGAACGGCCTAATTTCACCCTGCGTTTATTATTTGGTGGCTTCCTCTGTTCTTGTAGAAAGTTGCTACTAAAACAGCTACATGTAGAGTTTCCATTGGATGCCTGTACCATTTAGAACATTTCTGCTGACTGACTCTGACTGATGCTGATTATTAGTGCAATAATCCATCTCTCTCTCTCTCTTTCTCTCTCTCTCTCTCTCTCTCTCACACACACACACACACACACACCAACGAGCCCCACTTTTATTTCTCGGAACCGGTGAATATGAGACACCGTTGCAGTGAACTCTCTTCCCCCGCCACCTTTTGCCCTCAATCCTGGGTAATTACCTGCAGGCCTCATCCCTTCAACCCCTCCCCCCCGCCCCCACGCGCTTCCCCTCTCCCACGGCGCCCCTCACCTGCCTCCCCCCAATCACAGCATAACAATATAAAGTGACCGCCAATATGCTGGACACAGACACGGTGGCCCCTAGGTTAATGTGGTCCTCTCTTCCTTTTATGAACACAAATAGGCTACTGTAGATACACACTGCCCAGCTTACCTCCCACTATTACAGTAATCACACAAATTACACATACAGCCCAGACTCGCACTGAGCGAATCAATCATTATGCACACCACCCACACCATCATGTGCACATATAACCTTCAGATTAGATATGTACAGTATCAACCACATGAACACCGGCCTGAATAATAACGGCACACACTGTGCGGACTAGACACGACCTGAATTGAGAATCGAAATGTTAGAATTGAATAATTGTGCATTTTACAGCACCAGATTATACTGCATAGATACAACACAGACCCAAACCGGAAGGAGAATTCATCGTTCACCCAAGTTATCCATTGGAATGTAAATTTTTCTGGGCACTAATGGAATAGTAGAATATGGGAACCTGGTGGAATGGATTAATGGCAGGTTCTGAATGTCAAGAGGGAGCATATTTTTCTAAAGTATTTTTTAAAGTTACTTAATTATTACATTGGTAATAATTAAACCGCTTTAAACATAGCAAAACATAACATAAATAATTACGAGAGGAGTTGGAGCTGCTTAAGTTCCACCTGCCCAAGGTTTCCTGAACATTTTGGTTCAGTATAATGCACGCACCATAGAGTTACTTTTTGCATAGCATATTTGTCATTGTATAATATGTGGAATAGTAAAATATTGTATATTTCATGGAATGTTAGAATATAAGAATATAGTATATCGTAAGTTAGAATGTGGAACCGTACGTCCGGCACTGTGACAACGATGCAGCAGTATAAGAACCCTGTGGTTCAGTCAGCTGTCCGTCATGCTGCCTGCAGCCCTGTGCTGCGGGCTCTGTGCTGTGTGCTTACTGCCACTCCTCCATCCTGCGCAAACACAGCTGGCTCTGTCACCCGTGCCACTCCACACTGCACCCGCCTTGATTAGGCAGCACGGTGCAGCCCATTTTCACATGGCAATGCAAGCCGAAACGATGTCCCCACATGGCGGGACTCCCCTCGCCAACACCCCCAATGGGCCTCTGTCTCGCAGAGGGAATGCTGTTACCATGAGGTAGGTGGGGGGGCTGGGGGGGGGAGAAAGGTGTTTTAATTTGAAGTTTTCAGTGGTGTTTTCAAGACAAATGGCTCATAGGAGCGTTGATTAGCCCAGATTCTCTGGCGCGAAGCAGCTGCACTGCTGCACCCTCTGGACAGAACACCAGGCCATCGCGGGGCCGTTACCCACAATCCATCACTTTTATTGCCAGGTCCTAAGCAGAGAGCTGAGTCTTCAGTGTATCTCGGCTGGGGATTGTACCCCCAGTCTTCCAGGGTCAGGATGTGCAATAAAGGCTCCGTGTGTCTATAAATACTGTGGAGAGAGCTCTTCTGAGTTCACCACAATGGTGGAATGACTCTCCCCATCGACGTCAGGGCAGTGGAGTCAGTGCCCATCTTCTGCCGCAGTCCGAAAATGTGCCTCTTCAAGACTGCACCTTGGCTCTTAATCCATCTAAACTAAAAAGAAACTACTACTGCCGTATTTATTTAATTCTTATCATATTCAGCTTACTCTATCCCGCTTTAGAACTAGTGTTGCATGGGGCCGTTTACTTGGGGAAGGGATGTGCTTAAAGTTGTATCAAATTTTTGCTTTTTACCTGCTTAAGTTGAATGCACTTTCCGTAAGTTGCTGTGGATAACAGCGTCTGCCAAATGACCATAATGTAATGTATTGAATATAGTGGATTCACACGATAAAATGCAAAACTAAAATCAAACTCAAATTGCCTTTACTTCACCCGTAAATAACAGTTAATAGTCGTATACACCAGACATTTGCTGATGATCGATTATGCTTTAGAGAAATTATTCTAGTTCATTGATAGGCAACTGAGAAGGTAACAAAGGAGTATGTGTGTGTGTGTGTGTGAGAGAGTTTATGTGTGCATGTGCATAGGTTTGTGTATGTGTGTGTGTGTGCACATATGTTATTGTGCATACATGTGTGTATGTGTGACAGTGGTGTGTGTTTGTGCTTGCGAGTACGTGTGTGTATTTGTGTGTGTGTGTGTGTGTGTGTGTGAACTTGTACATATATGTATGTGTGTGTGACAGTGGTGTGTGTGTGTGTGCTTGTGAGTGTGTGTGTCCTTGTGCATACATGTATGTATGTGTGACTGGTGGTTCAGTGTGGCTCAGTAGGTAGAGCATGGCGTTGGCAATGCTTAGGTTGTGGGTTCACATATACTGACAAGTGTATGCATTCATTACTGTAAGTCGCTTTGGATAAAAGCATCTGCTAAATGGCATATATTATTATTATATTGGTGTGTGTGTGTGTGTGTGTGTGTGTGTTTGTGTGTCCTTGTGCACACAGTACATGTATGTATGTGTGACAGTGGTGTGTGTGTGTGTGTGTGTGTGTGTGTCCTTGTGCATACATGTATGTATGTGTGACAGTGGTGGGTGTGTGTGTGGGAGGCAGGGGCAGGGCAAGCAGGGTGTAAGGGCTTGTGGGAGACGGGCGAGGTTGGGGGACTCTGAGTGTCTTATCGCTCTCTGTCTGCCGTTTCCATCTGCCGGATGTAATTAGTGTGCAGCGAGCAGAGACACCAGCTGTCAGTGAGAGAGGGAGGAGAAAGAGAGAGAGGGACAGGGGTAGGAGAGAACAGCAAAAAGGAAGGAGAGGGAAACAGAGGGAGGGAGAAAGATGGAGAGCTGGAGCAGTAGACGAGAGAGAGCGAAAAAGAAGGAGAGCAGGATATGGCGGGAGAGATTTTGGAGTGGGAGCATGAAATGGATGGAGAAATGATGGACAGAGTTGGACAAGGAGGGAAACAGAACCAATAAAATTGAGAAAGAGAAAGAAAATGAATGGGTTGTGAAAATGAGAAGAGAGATGGAAAAACAGAGGGAAAGAGTGATGGGGTAAAAGGGGGAGCAAGTCAGGAGAGGATAAAAAGGAGAGAAAGTGCGAGTGAATTGAAAAATGATAAACACCCACACCTACTTGTGAAATAATATGAAATGCTAAGCCACACATGAATTCGCCCTCCGTATATTCCTGGAACCCCGCTGCGAAGTGGAGTGAGTTCCTACATAATTTTGATTGACTCTCACCCTCTCTGTCTCTCCGTCTTTTCGTCTCTCTGTCTCTCCTCCGTGTCTGCAAGGAAGGCCATAACAAGACTATGAGACTGTGACTAACTCCATCTGTTACTTTATCCCCCCCACAGGTAACACCAACAGCATGTTCGCTCTGGACTTTGTCAGCGGCTCTCTCACTGTGAACGGGCAGCTGGACAGAGAGAATCCCCTGTACTCTGCTGGATTCATCCTCACTGTCAAGGTGCAGTCAGGGGCAGGGCATGAGCATGCGGGTGGAGCATGGGGGTGGGTGGAGCATGAGGGGTGTTTGTGGGGCATGGGGGGTGAGCGGGGATGTGGGTGGGGCATGGGGGGGTTTGTGCAGGGCGTGGGGCATGAACTGGTATGTGGGTGGGACATGAGCAGGGATGTGGGTGGAGCATGGGGGATGTGGGTGGGGCATGGGGCATGTGGGTGGAGCAGGAATGTGGGTGGGACATGGGGGATGTGGGTGGGGCATAGGGCACAAGCAGGAATGTGGGTGGGGCATGGGAGTAGCAGCTAGTTGGAAAGCCCTGCTCTGATTTGACAAGAAGAAAATGTGACTTTGTACCAGCCCATTTCCCCATAGTTTCATAGTGATGACAGCATGCTATTGAAATGGACCTAGCAGCATAATTAATCTAAATGTGAAGCGCTTATTTTCTGTTGATATAGTCTGCCAACATGCCATAAGGAGAAAATAAATCATTAATCTGAGAAATTATATCATTTTCAGATCATCTGATTTATGTGTATTATGATGATACGGATATGAAGGTTATGACTGGAATACCCTAGACCCCATGTTGTACACACATTGTCATGTCATACTGACAGTATGATACCGTACATTTTCACAGTGTATTGCTTACTAGTCACCCAGGGGCGGAGCTAAGGGGTGGCCAGTTGTGGCCTGTCCCACCCCAGCATGAAACCTGGCCACCCCAGTGACACAGAGCGAAACCGTCAAACAGCGGAGGAAAAAAATCTGCTGTCACTGCTTCTTTTCCTTTTTGGCCAGTGCGATTACCAATGTCCAATGACGCGAAACTCAACCACTTTGTATATTTCGCTGCGATAGGCTAATTTTCTGTGGATTTGGAGAAGTTATTTCTTCCCCACCTCAGGGTGCCACCCCAATAAAATCACCGGGTCTAACCTGGCCACCCCGTTGTAAAAGTTCTGGCTACGGCCCTGTAGTCACCCACAGAGACACCTCTGCTGCTTTACATGCATTGGGATTTGTCCGTTCACAGCACATAATACCAGGGACTCCAGTCAGACAGTACACTTTTACAGATATTACAGAATTAAATACTTACACTTTGAAAGATGAAAGTAGCACTCCAAACCCCCTGGGTACATTGATAGGCCGTGTGAGGCTCAAGGAAAGAGCCTTGTTTAAGAAGGATCTCATTATCTCTGGGCTCAGCAGCCTGTCGTGACCTCTCTTTAGGAGATAAGTGAGCTGGGTTTACCGTCCCAACAGGACAGAGTAGAGGTCTGATCTCCTCCCTCCTCTCTCTCTCTCTCTCTCTCTCTCTATCTCCCTCTCTCTCTCTCTCTCTCTCTCTCTCTCTCTCTCTCTCTCTCTCTCTCTCTCTCTCTCTCTGTCTCTGTCTCTCTCTCTCTCTCTCTCTCTCTCTATCTCTCTCTCTCTTCTCCCCCAATCTCTGCAGCTCTCCTGTGTAATTCTGTGTGTTTTTCACAGTTCCGTCAGAGTGCCGTGGCCTAGTGTCTAGAGAGAGAGAGAGAGAGACATATTGTACATGTTATTATTAATAAAATGAGTGTTATTTTTACCTATGCATCACTCAATGTGGCATAGTACTTACATGTTGCATATAATAATAATAATAATAACCCTCATTTATATAGCACTTTTCATCACAGAGCGATCTCAAAGTGCTTAACAGAAAAGCAAAAGAAATGAAAAACTGAAAACATAGCAAAACTAAAATTTATTCAAATTAATATCATTTTAAAAACTGTGTATATGACTTCATTGGTAATACTGCCTTGCTTTGTCCCACACCATTGAATTGAATTGGGGAGGGATGGATTTATCTCTTATCTACTTATCTCTTGAAGTAATTGATTTGTTTTCTCGTTTATTTTGTAAACCTTTGTCAATTTGTTACTTTCAGACTCACCTTTTCTCTATAACATTAATTGAAAATTATTCTTTGGCCACGTGTGTGGATTTACCATGCCAGTGAAGCCACTTGGATTGTATTTGAATTGAGAAGAACTGGGTGGGGGTGGTAGAGGATTGCAAGGTAGGATTGGAGGAACAGTCCAGTACAAAACATTTGGTTCATGTGTTTCTCCGAATGCTTTCAGTGAGTAACAGAGTAAAACACTGACCTACAAAATACAACAGTCAGAGTGACAGTTACATTTAGCAGAGTTAGAGTCCAGTAAGTGCAAAGGTCAGACCAAGGTCATGGTCCCTGTATACATGTCTGCGTGTGCACAGCTGCTGGTCTCTCCACTCTTAAAGTCGTTTCCCTCTTTGCTGACTGCACTTCATTTGCTTTGCCACTCTTGTATCAATTCTCGAGATCAGTCACCTGAAAGGGGAAATTTCGAGCATGTATGAGTGTGTGTGTGTGTGTGTGTGTGTGTGTGTGTGTGTATGAGAGAGAATGTGAGAGAGTGTGTGTGCGCATGTAAAGATTCCCTCGCCTGTACTCCGTAATACATTCCTGCCCGATTTCTCTTCTTGATTAAAATCAATGATTACGGCAGTAAGAAGAAAAACTATATGAAGGAAAATAAAAGAAGAAAATCTCAGAAAACATATAAGTTATGGATTTTTCTTTTTTCTCTCACCCTCCTCTTCGCCGGTCTCGGTGCGTTCCCTTATGTGGCAGTATTGATTCGGAGTGCAAGAGTAATAAAACTAATTTCTCAACTTCACAAAGCTCAGGTTGCGTGTGGTACATGGCGGTGACGCTGATAGTGTTGGGATTGGTGTGCTGTGCGTGTGCGTGTGTGTGTGTGTGGGGGTTGTGGGGGAGTTGTGGGGGATGGTATGAGAGCAGATGACACTTGGATGATTACCCCTGCCCCAGCCTGTGTGCTATCTCCCCCTCCCCTTTCCTCCTCCAGCATCACTCAATAAGACATCACACTAAATTAACTAACCCAGTGGTCCATAAACTCAGTCCTGGGGACCCACTGTGTATGCTGCTTTTCGGTCCAACCATAATTGCCACCTCTGAATTGTACATAGCTGTTAATTGTTCTAAATTATGCACTTTTAATGCTTTTATTTTCTGTTATATGTTATATGAATGTTATATACATGTTATATATGTGTTATATGCTATATGTATGTTATATAGCTGCTATATAACACATGATTCCTTTAGAAAAAGGTTACCTTTTTCATTTATTCAATTATAGCCTGCCAGGTGAAATCAGTGGGGGCCTAATTGGTGAAAGTGTGGACACCTGGTCACTGAGATTAAGTTTAATGACAGAGCGTTTGGAAATGATCCAGACCTGCACTGTGTTAAAATAAGTTTAAGGAAAAATGATGGTAGAACTCACGCACATGTTGTCAACACCCCAGGGGACCCCAGGACTGAGGTTGGGAACCACTGCACAAACCCACTCTCCTCTCTCGTATCTCAAAAGAGAGAGAGATGGATTGTTGCACAAATATTCATAACTGTGTGCTACTGTGTGTCATCGGTGCTACTGTTATTGTTTTGCGTGGGTGTACTTCACATGTGGTATTCAGTTGGTTCCTTTTGTGTGTATATACTTTGACAGCATGAATGTATGTTTACCATGCCAATACAGCAAATTGAAATAGGAAAATAAAAGAGAGAGGAAGAGAAAGGAGGAGGCAAAATATGAGAGAGAGAGATAGAGAGAGAGAGAGAGCAAGGATTACTCAGTAATTGTTTCCCGACAATAGGAACCGGTAATCGGATTGTGCAGGTTGGTCCCTCCCCTGTAGACTCCCCCTGCCCCCACTTAGCCCTTTGATCTTTGATTGTATTGGGTCCCTCTCCCCTTGGTGATCCAATAAAGGTACAGGTGTAAATACAATTAATCAATAAAGTGGTGACTGCTCTCCGGCCCGTCAGCTTATTTCTCCTTCTTTCTGCCTCTCTCCCTCACTCCCTCAGTCCCCCTCCCCTTTTCTGTCTATCACAAGATCAGGAGCAGCCATCTCTTGTATCACAATAAAAGTGGCCTTTATAGCACCAGCAATAATTCATATGTATTTATTATCTTGTATGCATAGTTTTTATCTTATATATAGTATATACACTATGTATATATTACAATTAATCATGTTAACTGTTTACTGAACTGTATGCAGAGCATTCTCTACCTCCTCCTCTCTCTCCTTCCTCAATGATGTATAATGGGAAGAAATGTGTGGACCCCCTGTTATTGCTCTAACAGCCAAATCAAGTTCAGTTAAAACTAAAACTCTCTGGCTCCCTTCCTCCCTCCCTCCATTCCTCTCTGTCATGACACTCCTCTCTTCTCAGGGCACGGAGCTAAACAGCGACAACACGCGCTCGAACGCCACCGTGACGACCACCTTCACCATCCTGGTGGTGGACAAGAACGACAACGCCCCGCAGTTCAACAGCTCCGAGTACCGGGTCCGCATCACCGAGCTGGCCCAGGTGGGCTTCGCCCTGCCCCTCTTCATCCAGGCCCAGGACAAGGACGAGGTGAGGCCCGGCGCAAAGGGGAGAGATGGAGCAGAGAGAGGGAAGAAAAGGGTGATGGAGAAATGGAGGGAGGACAGGGAGGGTCGTGCCTTAGGTTGTGCCTGTTAGACATGATATTATTTTGATAATTTATTGACATGCTTTAGTAGCGTGTCGTTATCTCCACCACTCTCCTGCACATAATAACTTGTCCATAAATTCAGGTAAACCATCACATACAATGGTTCAGACTATGACTTCTCCCAGCCCATAATAGAGGCTGGGATGTGCACTTCTAAGGTGTAGTGTAAGTGTGACGGTGTTGGTTCTGCACGCAGCGAGTTTCGAACCGAGGGATCTCGACGCGACAAGAGAGCGATTCGCTTGCTTGCTGAGCTAAAGACTGAAGTCCCTAACTCCGGGAACTAATCGCACCTCGGTGTTGGTTCTAGTTTCCACGAGGGATCTCGGCGCGACAAGAGAGCCACTCTGCAGCGGGCGCCACGTGAGCCCATCCGCTACACTCTCTCCTCGAAACTCATGCGGCAGCAACCACGGCCCAACCGATTACCATCAGTTGTATTATCCAGGTCACGGCACCAATGTGACGGTGTTGGTTCTGCACGCAGCGAGTTTCAAACCGAGGGATCTCGACGCGACAAGAGAGCGATTAAGCTCGCCGAGCTAAAGACTCAAGTCCCTAACTCCGGGAACTAATCGTACTCTTATCCATGTCACTCTGCAGCGGGCGCTCACGTGAGTCCATCCGCTACATAAGGCATGGAATGTAATTTGCTTACATTGGTGGTAGTTATTTTGGTGGTCAATCATAAATCCAAGGTTCGCTCCACATGAAAACACTTTGCCCATGATTCAGTCAGCATTTACCCTTAACTTTGGCTCACATTAAGTGTAATTTTAACTCATATTTAAGTTTCATTGTTCACATTTTTTCCTCAAAAGCAGTTTGACAAGTTTAGCCGTCACCAGAAAAAAATGTGCATGAATGAAATAAAGTTACTTGCAATTATTTTCACGTCAGGTTTTAGAACAAATGGATCCAGGCGCTTGTATGGGGAAAGCCCTCTGTCTTAGTATGAATTGCAGATGAAAAATGCACAGTACCAATGGTGTACACTTCTATTAACTGATTATCCAGGAATGTCTTGCTTGGTAATTAAACGTATTAATATTGTAGTCCCTAATTACAGAATAGCTTGTGTCCATCAATACTAAATTCATGCTATACAATGCAAGCTCTAAACCCTACTGATTCACAGCATATATCCTCTCAGTCCTCTAGTTTAACGCATTAGGGCAGTCAGCGACTCCATGAGCGTTGTGCTCGAACCCTTAGGGTCCGTGTTCCAGAGCAGGAAAGCGTTGCTGTGCTAATGTGCGGACAGAGTACTGGGCTCTCGTCTGTGAGGGCAGTCAGTACTGTGCCCTTCTGAGGGATCTGTGCTGTGCCCTAGTGTGTGTGCACAGTGCTGGACTGAGAGGATTTGTGCTGTCCTCAAAGCTGGGGGCACAGTTGTTCTCTGTGGCTCAGTTGGTAGAGCACAGCGTTGGCAACGCTTAGGCTGTGGGTTCAATCCCCACTGGGGCCACATACACTGAAAATGTATCCATTCACTATTGTAAGTCGCTTTGGATAAAAGCGTCTGCTAAATGGCTTATATTATATTATATAACCCTATTGGCTCTGCGCTGTGCTGAGTAACATGTGCTATACATACTTAAAGCCATAGGTGCAGTTAGCTCGGTGCTTTGCCCTGAACCATAGGAGCAGCTCTGTGCTGTTTGGAGCTGCCTGTCAGCCAACAGGGAGCAGTGTCAGACTGGCCTGTTGAACAGCGTCCTCTTTAGTTTTACATCATGTGTCCGCCATTTCCCATTAGCTGTATCTAACAACCCCACACGCAGGCAGCAAGCACCGCACACACACACCTCTGTAAACACCCACACGCTCAGACAGCCCTGGACTAGGAGCACATTCGACTTGACTACAATTTAATTTGCTTTGCAAGAGATGGGATGGAGCATCAAATTATACCTAACGAGGAAAATCAATCACCTCGGGTAGAGATAAGCTGAAAGCTAGTCAACTCTGATTGATTCTAGCACAGCGGCCGTCTGGATGGAATTTGACAGATAACTGCAAGTGGAGGGACGGGGGGAGGGAGAGCCGGGGTGAACACAGAGAAGAAAGGGATGAAGAGGGGTAGCATAGCTAATGTAGAAGAGGGGACAGGATACAGAGGTAAACAGGCCAGAGAGGCAGAGAGAGTGAGAGTGGAGGTGAGAGAGAGAGATAGCGTGGTATTTAAGTGCAGGGCTTATTTATGTGCGTCTTGTTTGTTTATTTATTGCTGTTGGCGTAGCGATGGCGAATCGAGGTGAAGGGTGAGAGCAGCGTTCCGCGGGCACGTCTTTGCCAGGTGGCACGCCCACCTGGCAGGCGATAAGAGCCGTGTCAGCGTGCCGCTACTCTCCTCAGCTTTTCGCTTGGGAGCTCCTGGGCCGCTGAAAATATTATTTTCTGCGCCTCAAAGCGTTCTTTTTTTCTGTGTCTCTCTCAGCTTAAAGTGAGGAGCTTGAGAGAGGTTCTGAATGGGTTGAGTTTGCACATTCCTCTGTGTGGCACTTTAGGGACTTGTGAGAATTAAAGTCCTGTAGCTCAGAGATGTGTGGTGATTGAGCGTGCTGAAGCCAAATGGCTTAAACTCTATGTGTGCGGGGCGATTGACGTTGACTTGAAGGGTGCCAGGTGTTGGGGAGTCGCACAATGCTCTGAACACAGATATTCTATACTTCGACCAGATATTCAGTGCCAGCAGTCCTTGCATCTGCAGTACTTCCTTAAATTTGAGGTTCTTCAATAATCATAAAAAACTGGGAGATTGCAGTCGGTAACAGGAGGATTCCACGACTCCAGTGACTGAAAAGTGTTTCTGTGCTTGGTATGGTTGTTCAACCATGCCCCTGTTCATAATGAGCCAGAATACCAGAACGCTTGAGCTTTAGCAATGTCAGTGACAGATTTTTCAATGTTAGCCATGCAGAGCAGCTTATAGAGCTTCAAACATGTACATGACATGGGTGAGAGCCAGACAGGACACACAGTGCATCCCTGTGCCATCTTGATCCATCATCTGGCAAGAACTCAACTGGTGAAGAAATTGTAAGCTGGCTTGGATAAATGCAGTCAGCCGAGTGACTGAGCTCCATCACAAAGACGGATTTGTGCAGATTAAGTGTAGTACACAGATTCCTTGCAAAATGTACTCTACCGCAGTTCTGACTGCCACACACGTCAGATCCCCAGTGCCATGCCTGGGAAAACTCCACACAAACAACGGGCACAGACACTCACAACAGCATAACAACACACTGTATGACAAACACATTTGTGCACACAAATTGATATACAAGCTGACTTGCAATGGGAACACATATGCACACAGGTTCAGGATTAACACTGGCGCAAATACTGTATGTGCACAGAAACACCAAGAAGCTTCTGTTGAAAACACACCTATTCCTTGTCCTTGCGATCACAAGAAAAGACTGTCAGCCATTGAGTGATCTTCACTGGCGAACTTGGACGGAGTAGAGAGAGAACACAGCTAGCTGACATTTTCTTGTCACTCATCTTTTTGAGTCAAATTTGTGAGTCAAACTTACCGAAGCTGCTCATCCAAAACTTTTCAGCTGTCACCAGTAGGTGACAGGATGTTTTTAGCCCGAGATCGGGGAGGGTGAAGCAAATGGATCAGCAATTACCGTTATAGGCAGTTTGTGGTGACATGTCTGCATATTGGATGGATTTTTAAATAGGAGCCATCTTCCATAATGGTATTTAAGTGATGAAAACAAAAACAAGAGGCCATTTCACTGTCGCTATAAAACACAATCGATTGCAATCTGTAAGTCCCACTTCTTTGCATGACCTGTTTGCGGGAGTCGACGCCTAGGAAAAGAAGGGAATCTGGGGTGGAAGTCTTGAGTGTGCTTTGTCATTGCACACGCTTCAGGGACAGTCTTTTGCGCACGGTGTGTATGGAAATATGCACCGCGCTGAAGACGATTAACGTTTACGTTCAGTTCTTCTTTTGACGTAAATGCGATTCAGGAAGTTAACAATACGGCCACGTGCTCAGCAGCGTGAAGCTCACGCGAGTTATGTTTATCTCCTTTTTTTTTTTTACCATGGTGCGGGAAACAGACAGCATCAGCAAATAAATCGATTATGCTGAAGATATGAGTATTTGCAGTGAAGATATAAGAGTAAAAAGTTAGATTACGTTTTTCCCCTCACTTGAAACTGAAAAGCAGCACTAATAATTTGATAGGCTTATTTATGATTAATGCTTATGGTAAATTCTATGCATTTTAATTGCAATTCTATTCAAAATGCCTATTATTTTTATGATGAATAATGCATTTATTGTGTGGCTATTCATATATTATATGATATATATTATTATATAGCCTACGTGCACGTAGGACTACTCATATACAGTATAGCCTATTCTTATTTTATTGAGGTTAAAATGATTAATTACATATTATTTTTCGCATACAGTGAAGTCCTAGTGTCCAGAAATACAGATAACACAGTTTACTGTAGTGCTGGTAAGAGGATATGCAATAGCAGACGTATTACCGTGAAGCGACAAGGTGTTTATACTCCACTTGTAAATAAATACAGTCAATGAGTTTTTGAATATCAGGGTCTCCTCCACTGGGAATACATACATTCACAATTTTTACTTCCATTCATAAAGCGCATGCTATTATGCTTTAAAGATCTCTTCGATTGGGCGAATAACCATACATTTGAAAGCTATTCGGCTCATATTTTTCACTTTTCATCGCGTTGTTATTTTATTCCATTCTGCACTGATATTTTCCGATTACGATTTACATAACGTTATGCAATATGTTGGCGCGTTTTTTATGCGCACGAGATAAAGAGGTCGCAGATGAAAACGACAGATTGGTCCGCCTGATTCCCGACAACTCGAGATGCGCGGGCCTATTTAGGGCTTTTGTAGCGTCGTTAGTTATTTATTTTTTCAGCCTTTAATCTTTTTTGTGGTTGTTGCAGAAACGGAACACTCCAGGTTAAATGTTTATTGAACTCCGAAACAATTTTCTCTCCGCGGATCAATCCCTCCGTTGTCGTCACGAGCCGCTTCGCCAGCAAATGGGTTCCTGCTGAAATTGAAAAGGGGTTTATAATTTGCCGCTGGTGGCGACACTGTTCATTACGCCCACTGCGTTCACACCGGACTGCTGTGCGAGCGGCTGCGGAGCTGCACTGCATCGCGTTGATAAGGATAAACCCTCGACGCTGACGCGCATAGAAAGAAAGAAAAAATATATATTTAAGGGAGAGAAGAGAAAAGGCATGAAAGAAAGTTAACCGAGATGTGATTATAGGGAAGAGATAAGCAGGATGATATGAAAGATAGCCAAAAGAAGAAAAATAAATGCACAAGCAGGACAGTATCGATTCAGCTCCTCCATCTCGCGGTAATGAATGCAGCTTTGAGAGTCATTCGCCTGGTGTGTGCGTGACTCATAAGTACAGGTGAGAGGCTAACTTGATGATCACACACACACACACACACACACACACTTAAATCGCCATATTTCCACCCTTATTATGATTATTAATTACCATCACTTATCTGTCTACCTCTTCATCTGTCTCTGAACCTTGACATGTTTTATCAGTAGTTACCCCCTTCCTCCCACCGCCCAGTCCTGTCCCTATTATCTGGTGTCAAGTCTTTAATTATTCAGAAAGAAAAAGGAAGAAAATGAAGGAGGAAGAGAGAAAAAGAAAGGAGGACATGGACACTAATGAAGACAGCGTGTTGATTTTCTGTCACTTAATCTATGTGAGCGAGGTTATCTCACTGCCTTAAGCAGCTGTTTGTTGGTTAGAGTCTGTGTTGTGTGTGCAGCGTTATAGTGTGCACATCTGTGTATCTGCTTATTGATAAGTCTGCTTGGAGATACAGGTAAATGGCAAAATAAAGGAAACACCAACATAAAGTTTCTTAACTGGGTGTTGACCGCATAGACACGAGCTACCATGAGCCACCAGGACAGCTACAGTGCACCTTGGCATAGATTCCACGAGTGTCTGGATCTCTATTGAAGGGATGCAATACTATTCTTACATGCATGAGACATTCCATAATTTGATGTTTTGTGGGAAATGCTGTCTAAGGTGTCACTCCAAAATCTCCTATAAGTGTTCCATTGGGTTGAGATCTGGTGACCGAGATGGCGTTGGAATATGCTTTACATTGTTTCCATGCTCATCCAACCATTCAACAACCACTCATGCCCTGTGGGAATTGTAATCTTAGATGAGAGCCTTCCCATCAGGATAGAAATGCTTCACCATAGGATGAAGGTGATCACTCAGTATGGCTTTGTATTTACTGGCATTTACTTTGCCCTCTAAGGGGTTGAGTGGACCTAAACCATGGTGGCAGTGTAGCATAATGGTTAGGGAACTGGGATTGCTAAGGTTCCAGGTTCGATTCCCAGGCGAGGCACTGCCATTGTGCCCTTGAGCAAGGTACTTAACCTGAATTGCTTTAGTTAATGTCCAGCTGTATAAATGGATTGCATGTAGAGAAACGTAAAACTGAACGTAGAAACTGTGTAAGTCGCTCTGGATAAGGCCGTCTGCTAAATGCCTGTAATGTAATGTAATGCCAGGAAAATGCACCCGGCACCATAACAGAGCCACCAGAATCCTTCACCGCGGGAAATAAGAACTTGGGCCTGTAGGTTTCTTTTGCCATGCGCCCCACATGCCCTGTCCGCTTGTTGAGAACAGGGCAAAGGATGACTCATCTTACCATATGAGTTTTTTTCCACTGCTCAGTAGACCACTGCCTGTGTTCTTTGCACCACTTTACCCGCAAACATACATTTTTTGTATGTGCTTTCGAACACAGTTGACGCTAGTTGATGTCTTTCCCTCAGACTTCCATGCCAACATTCACCTTAGTCACAGTTCCTCATGAAACATCAGCAAACGTGCCCCAACAATCACAGCTCTTTAAAAGTCACGAAGATCTCCTTTCTCCTTTCGTAGCTAAAATAATGGGTAAGTGGGCATGCCCAGCATTTTTATACATGGCCCTAATCATGATGGGAGGTTAGTTGCTTAATTAACTCAAGAACCACACTTGTGTGGAAGCACCTGCTTTTGATATACCTTGTATCACTTATTTACTCAAGTGACGTATCTGGGCCACATAGGGTATTATCCAGCTCTCTGTTGAACGTTACACATTAGAGAGTGAGTGGACTGCTAATGTCTGTTGCAGTGTGGAAAACAATGTGAAAATTATTTGATTACCATTTAATTTTCTTAACAGTGATGGTAATTCCAGTAGTTTGTAATACTGTGTAAAGACTAACTTTAATTGAAATTGAAACTAAGTATTCTCCCTCTTCTCTCTCCATGTCTTTCCCTCTTCCTGCCTCTCGCTCCCTCTCTACTTCCCCATCCCTCTCTCGATCTGCCTCCCCATCTCTCTCCTTCTCTCTACCACTCACTCCACCATGTCCATAACTCCTCCTTCCTTTCTCTCTCGCTCTTTCCCATCCATCCTCCTCCAATTCTCCCTTCCTGTCTCAGGGCCATAACAGCATGTTCCAGGTGTTCCTCACAGGAAACAACTCGGACCACTTCACCATTTCCCCCACGTCAGTGCAGGGGAGAGCAGATATACGGATGCGCGTGGCGGTGCCTCTGGATTACGAGAACATCAGGAGCTACAGTTTCTCTGTGAGTCCCCCACCCCCGTGTCTCTCTGTGGCAAATGCAAGAGCAAATCCAAATTCAGTAGCAATTCAAAATTAACTTCTGTATTTAAATTTGGACTCAAATGCAACATGCCGAATGCACCAGTATGCATTTACATTAATGAGGGCTAGATTGATTGACGAGCCCATCAGCTAACACTAATGAAGTTGTATTGAAGTCGACGCCACTTTGATTTCATGCTCTCAGATTTCCTTTATGCGCATGTGTTCTGCAGTGATCATTAACCAAGGCAGATTTAAAATGTATGTATTGATTAGTTCTCGTTTTCTCCCCCCCAGCTGTATGCCAATGAGTCACTGTCGGAGCACGTTGGGTTTGCTCGCATTCATATTGACCTCCTCAACGAGAATGACAACCGACCCATCTTCAGCAAGGCGCTATATAACATCAGCATGCCTGAGAACACGCAACGTGGCACCTCACTGGTACAGGTTCAGGTGAGTCCTTTACAGTCTTATTAGTACATGTGTACAAACATACACATGTGCACACACACACAAACATACACATGTACACACGCATTTAAATCTCAGTGTGCGCGCTCACATACTTACTATTCTGTTATACTATTATATCACACAATTCAATGAAACCCTAAGCACACATCAACACACAGTACACTCTACAAACTCACACCAAGGCCTGTTAGTCTCTCCTGTATGTGTATGTGTGTGTGTAGCTTATGTTCGCATTATACAGATTTAAAGATGTGTTGTGTTGGCTTGAATGTGGAGTGGAGAGATCACAGGTCAGGATGCCTGTGACAAGTCAGATCTGAACGGATCTCTTAGCGTAGAGCTATGTGTGCCTGTGTGCACGCCTGAATCCCTGTGTCTGTCCATGCATGCGTATGTGTGCGTGCATGTGTGTATCTGTGCGTGCTTGTGCGTGTGAAATATGTTTGTGAATGCCAGTTAGAGGAGCTGGTTTGAGAAGCAGATCAGCTAGCTGAGATAGTGTATTCCACCACCAGTGTATGACCCCCCTTCCGCCCAGAACCCACCTAAGCAACAGCTGTTATCCTCTGTTTACCCTTATCCTGTGACAGGGCCTGTCTTACCACACAGACAGATGTTTATATAATTCATTACAGCCGCATCCATAAACACAAGTTATGGGCTTGAGGTCTTTATAGCCCTGTGAGGACGGGGCGGGAGGGGAAGGGTTTGTGACAGAGCAGGCAGACTGCAGCCATGTCAGTGTGACCTTGACTAATGTGGTCTACAAGGTCACGGTGTGGTCAGCATACAGGAATATATGCCGAGTCATAGAGATGGATGTACAGTACTTACTCTTTGCACTGCAGAGAACACGAGTGTGTGTACGCAGGCGCGCATGTGTGTGTGTGTATTCGTGCAGGTATTTTTGCGGCCGTGTATGTAAGTGTACATGTGTATGTGTGTGCGTGTTTTGCATCAAACCAGGCTTATGATATTATATATTTGGACCTTCAGAAAGCATTTGACAAGGTACCACACGAGAGGCTCATTGCTAAAATGAATTCAGTAGGAATTGCAGGAGTAGTGGGTTCATAATTGGCTGGAAGGGCGAATACTAAGAGTAACAGTAGGTGGGGCCGTATCTGACCTCGGTGCTGTGGGCAGTGGTGTCCCACAGGGATCAGTGCTGGGACCTCTGGTCTTCCTTATTTACATAAATGATCTTGATATGGACGTTAGTAGCAAAATAGTTAAATTTGATACTAAACTTGGGGGTTTGGCAAACAGTTTGTAATCGACTAAAGTAATCCAAGATTATTTAAACAAAATCCAAAAATGGGCAGATACATGGCAGATGACATTCAATATTGCTAAATGTAAAGTTATGCATGTGGGAAATAAAAACATTAGACAGGAGTATTTTAGGGGAGGAGAAAAGTTAGTAGGTGTTCAATTTGAAAAATTGTATTTGGAAATTGTATTTGATCAAAGCTTATCTGCATCAAAGCAGTGTGCTACAGCAGTGAAAAAAGCCAACAGGATGCTGGGATACATAGCAAAAAGTATTGAGTATAAGTCAAAGGAGGTTATATTAATGTTATATAATGCCTTTGTCAGACCTCACTTAGAATTCTGTGTGCAGTTCTGGGCACCGCACTACAAGAAAGATATAGAAGCTCTTGAAAAAGTCCAAAGAAGGGCAACTAAACTGATACCTGGTATGAAAGGTAAAGGTTATGAGGATAGACTTAAGGCACTCAATCTATTTAAGCTTAGCAAACGGAGACTTAGTGGGGATTTGATTGAGGTTTTTAAATTCCTAAAAGGGATTAACAAAGTGAAATACCAAATATTTTATAAGATAAGTGGGGTCAGCAGAACAAGAGGCCACAGGTGGAAAAGGCAAATTCCGCACAGATTTTAGGAAGTTTTTCTTTACACAGAGAGTTGTCAATGCCTGGAACAGCTTGCCAGGTCAGGTAGTAGAGGCAGAAACACTTGGGCTATTCAAGTCCAGGCTAGATGTAGTACTAGATACTCTTTAGATTAGGACATGACGAGCCTAGATGGGCCGAACAGCCCATTCTTGTCATTATGTATTCTTATGTTCTTATGTTCTTATTTATGCTGCACTATGCTATAAAACAGTTGTAATTTTTTATCGTATGTATTTTGAGGAAGCGCCCTAGGTAACAATGTTGAATTCCAAATTTAATTTACTTGGCTTCACGCCGCATCCCTCCTGAAAGTTTTAAAGACTGAATTGATTGGAATTGGAGTGCACTTATTATAAAACCGAATGGTCAAATTTCAAGCTGCTTGTTGGTTTTCAGAGGCTTAGAGTGGGGTTTTGTGTGGTAGAGAACAATGTACCACATTGAAATAAATTGACATTTAGTTTTCTTTTTGGAACATTTCTGTTGAATATAGCTTTTTTTTTTTTATAAGTGTTATTTTACATGTACATGTACTTGTATTTGTTTCTTTTACCTGAATTAAGGAATAAATGTATTTGTGTGTTTATGGCCAGTGTGCCAATGGCCTGAATTTGGGAGTTGGATTCCAATGCATGAAATATAAACTTAGTCTAATTATCAATAACAATAAGTCAATCAGCATTGTAAACTTTTAAATAAAGGAATATTTTAATAGTGCAATAGTTTGTGTGCTGCACGTAATTATGTAAATATATTATATATAATGTGGTGTTGATACCTCTGTGTGTGTGTGTGTGTGTGTGTTCTGGGGGTAATATATGTGTAATTATGAGAGTGTGTGTGTGTGTGTGTGTGTGTATGTGAGTGTGTGTTCTGGGGGGGATAATTGATGTGTATGTATGAGACTGTGTGTGTGTGTGTGAGTGTTTGGGGGGGATAATATATGTGTATGTATGGGTGTGTGTGTGTGTGTGTGTGTGTGTGTGTGTGTGTGTGTGTGTGTGTGTGTGTGTGTGTGTGTGTGTGTGTGTGTGTGAGTGTGTGTGTGTGTGTGTGTGTGTGTGTGTGGGGCGGATAATATATGTGTATGTATGAGTGTGTGTGTGTGTGTGTGTGTGTGTGTGTGTGTGTGTGTGTGTTTGATCAGCACCAGTGTAAATAAACAGCCCATCTTCTCAACCCCCCACCCCCGGGCTGACAATCACACAAACACACACACACACACACCCATCCATACACACACAAACACACACCCATCCAAACACACACACACACACACACACACACACACACACATGCCCACACACACACACATCCACACACACTCTGGCTTTAATATTTATCAGTCGCCGCATTACTTATGATTATAAATATTTATTGTGATTTATTCTTGGTCCAAGCCATCTCTCCCTCTTTCCCGTGTACCCTGGAGAGAGCAGGACTCCCAGCAGCTCCTCATATCTGCAAAATTGCTCTTTGTTTTGCCACCCCCTCCTCCCTTCCTTCCTCCGTTTCACGGGGTTAAGGGTTGTTTGCATTCTTTCATCTCTTATTTATTACCTCCAATTGCATTTTGAGTTTCTCTTTTTCTCTTTATGCATTACGTCGGTAATGGATTTTTAGTATCAAGTGTTTGTTTGAGGCTATGACTGTGTGTGTGTGTGTGTGTGCTTTGAGAGAGAGAGAGACAGCCAGAGAGAGAGAGAGAGTGTGGGCATGTGTGTAAATATTCATCCAGCGAGGCCATTTCCACAAAACAAAAGATTTTTTTCCCTATCCCTGTATCGCTATCAATCTGCTGTACCTGCACACCCAGTCCTCGGGCGAATGGGCTTCCTCCACCTCAGTGAGCCGCAGGACGCAGCAGGAGAGCTGGCTGTCAGCAGTACAGTAGCATCACTATAGTGCATTCATTAAGATATTAGTATTATTAATAGTTGGTGCCCGGTGCAGTTTTACCGTTTTTTTTCCCGTGAAGTTTCCAGACGGAAGCGGGTTGATGAATGCCTCCATTGTATGAGTTATGAATGAGAAGAGTGAGAGTGTTGCACCAGCGTTTTTGTTATTGGGGGGTAATAGTCACAACAGTAATTATAATTCATTATTGTAATAAAAAGGGTGAGGCCCCATTGCTCTGTCTGAAACTGTTGCGCTCCGTAATGATGAATAACAATGTTATTGTGTACGTCACGCTACAGTAGAGTGAAAGACTGGGGCGGAAGGGGGTAAAAAAGGGGCAGAAGATTTGGCTGTTGGAGTGGGAGGAGGTAAGAGTGAAATGAGGGAGAGGAGACATGAGAGACAATTCAGAGACTAACAAGAGCACGCGCACACGCCCACACACAGACACTCACACATCCACACTCTCTCATCCATCCTTTCCCTCTTTCTTTTACTTGTGAGTGGAGGGAAAAAACTGGCAAAAGAAGAAGAGAAAGACCATTCTTGGTGATGGAGCTGCTTGTGGAGTGCGCCCCCCAGTTGTTTTCAGTCCTCCGTGTCCGGGCGGTCGACATCCAGCTCTCTCTCTCTCTCTCTCTCACTCTCTATACATCCAACACACCGATCCCTCGCTCCCTCTCTGCCTTTCAAACATGTATCCTTCTCTTCCTTACTTCTGCTCTCTCCACCTCTCTAGCTTTTCTCTCTCTCTCTCCCACATTTTAATATATACCCCTCTCTCCTTTTCTCTCTCTCTGTCTCTCTCTCTTCTCTTTCTATTTTCTCTCTCTCTCTCTCTCTCTCTCTCTCAGTAGAACATTCTAATATATACACCTCTCTCCTTTTCTCTCTCTCTTTCTCTCTCTCTTCTCTTTCTATTTCTCTCTCTCTCTCAGTAGAACATTCTAATATATACACCTCTCTCCTTTTCTCTCTCTCTTTCTCTCTCTGTCTTATCTCCCTCTCTGTGCATTTTAATATATACCAATCCCCCCAATCTCTCTTCCCCTCTGTGCAAATATAAATTGAAGGCTATGATATACAGGGCAGCTAGAGGGGAAATATGCCCTTCTGCCAGTGTTTTACTAATGTTTGACTGATTCGTATTTATTTTTATACAGTTCCCTTATTTTACACAAGTCATGGAGGGCTGGAGAAAGTTGGTCTGAGTGCATTTTAAGAAAAAAACCCTGAGTATTGATTTATTGACCTCTGTCACTTCTGCCAGGACAAACAATAGTCTCCCTGGAGCTGAAAGGTGAGCCTGGCTGGTCGCTCATAATCCTGGGCTGTAAAGTGGTACTCAGCAAGGGTAGATACTCTTGTTCAATTCTTTTTTTTTTGTTACCACAATTCTCCATTTTGAACGCTAAGCGAGTCTTGTTATTTTGAGTGTATGTATGTGTCCCAGCATTTAAGAGCTGCACAACGAGAAGAAAAACACATTCTTAAAACTGCAGCATGTATAACCCCGTTGAAGAAGTATACAGTGTATGTCAATAAACACAATTTAACTTCTGCCTCTAGAAGTAACTAATGTAACTTGTCTTGAGGTCATATTGCACGTGTTACCATTTGTTATGTTAACCGTGGAGACCCTTTGCCTGTAGTGCTTGCAGTAATGTGTATTTCAGCTGAGCACTGAGCATGTATTTAAGCCATACTCACTGAGAACCAGTTCTTATTACTAATAGCTGGCAGCCCAGCAAAATGACACAAAAATAGATTTGGACCTATAAAATAAAAATCTGCCCATACCAAGCAAAGGCCAGATAGGGTAAGACAAGAACAATATTTTTAAAAAGTGATTTGAAAGCTGTTGCACTGGCTCGTCGTGAAAGGGAGCTGTCCACTCATTATGGTGCTGAAAGCTGACTTTCTCCCACCCACACACTTGCGCAAGCTTTTCAGAACAGGATGTTGTTGGCCAGACAGGCCAGGACCGTGTGATATGTCTACAGGCCTCTTACTCTCCCCACCGCCTGCCCCACACACACACACACACACACACACACACACGCACACACCTGGCCGTTAATCGGAGAGAAACATAAAGTGCTCATAAAAAACCCCTCATCATCACAATTAAGCCATAAAAGTATCGGCCATAAAAGCAGACAGCTTCCCATCACCCGATCAGTGTCAGCCCGCTCTCAGGTCATCTTCCCTGGGTTTCAACTTTAAACTTAATCTCCAAACTTATACACTGCCCCCCCCCACACCCCCATCCCATACGCTGTGAGCTGGCACAGCACAATGAAGTGAAATAAAACAGAAAGGGTTTTTCTTTCTTTCTTTTTTCGTGAACATTTTTTACGTTAATGACAAAATGCACGCCACGCAACAGGAAGAACAAATGCAGACACTTCGGCTGTTAAATAGTGTACGATCAATAGGACACAGAGTGCCAGGCCAGTTTCTTGTGGTGACAAAACTGGCTCACCGAAGCTTCGCTTTCGACCAAAACTGAAATCACTAAAATATAATAAATAAAAGAACTGATTTCTTAAAATATGTCAAGCCTGTCAATATTACATTTTTTATTCATATAAGCTAATGGGAAAGAGTCCAATTCTAAACGAGGAAATTGGTAAATAGCTCGCTGACGGTGATATGTTGTAATTGTTTCTCCTCAGTCCAAGGTTGTATGCGCTGGTATTGATTTGAGGAACGTATAAATGTTGCAGTGAGTGTCCGTCTCTGTGACAGGTAGAGATGGACTTGAAGACAGTGAGAGGGAGGAGAGTGGGAGGAGAGAGGAAGGAGAGCAGGAGGAGAGAGGGAGGAGAGCAGGAGGAGAGAGGGAGAGAGTGAGAGACACCCCTCGAGAGATGTGCCAGCTGTGCTGTCTCAAGCCAATCTTTTTATCCTTCTGTCCTGAGATCTTCTCCTCCTCTCTTTTCTCTCAAAAAACAAATGACACAGACTAGCAACAACTTTTATTATAATTATAGTAATAACAATAATAACATAAATAGTACGTCCAAAAGATTTTTGAGAACATTGACAGTAACCATGACAAATACTTTACAACCACCTCCTCCTCCCCCCTCCCCATCTCCCTCTCTCCCTTTCTCTCACGCTCTCCCTCTCACTCTCTCTCTCTCTCTCATGGTGGTGTGGAGTTGATGAAAGCGGATGTTTCAGGTCAGTAGCAGAGATACAATAGCAATGAACTGGCTGACAGTGTCACTCTCGATCTGAAGAAGGGCCACAGCTACACACACACCCCCGCCTGTCATTGATCACAGCACATGCACACACAAGCATGCACACACACACACACACACACACTTATATGTGCACGTATACACATATTTATAGGTGCACATACACAAGAACATTCTCTCTCGCTCTCTCTCTCTCTCACACACACACACACACTCTCTCTCTCTCTCTCTCTCTCTCTCTCTCTCTATGTTTCTCTCTTTCTGGCAGACATGCACATGAGCTATTCCTTGCCCAATAGCCTTTTTCTCTCAGAGAGCATGTTAGGTTTTGGGAGTGAAAAGAGACATTAGTGTACAGGCGACTGTTGAGTGGACCGGTGAAGCACTCATATGGACTATCAAACACATCCTTTTAATCCATAAATTTGTTCAGAAGGATACTGGTGGCAGCAGAGTGCAGAGGGAATTTTTAGTAGCAGCGGCACATTCTCACTGCTGTCCTGTGTGTTTCACACTTGTTTTATGCCCTATCTACTTTAAGGATGCAAAGGTAGTTGGCGCATCAAGGCAGCACTTCAATTTGTGATGAGTTGAAGGTTTCTTCTTCTTCTCCTTCTCCTTTTTGGCTCATTTGTGGGAGTGTGTGTGTGTGTGTATGTTTGTCACTGTGAAGGTGGGTTTGCCCAGTGTGTTTGGGTGCACAATAATGTAGGGAATGTATGTTTATACTCATTGTTTGTGTGTATATGTGTGTGTTTACACGTATATGTGTGTGTTTACATGTGTGTGTGTGTGTGTACGTTTATATATATATGTGTGTGTGTGTGTGTGTGTGTGTGTGTGTGTGTGTGTGTGTGTGTGTGTGTGTGTGTGTGTGTGTGTGTGTGTGTGTGTGTGTGTGTGTTCACATGTGTGTTTGTGTGTGTGTGTATGTGTGTGAAGGTGTGTTTGCTCAGTGTTGGGGGGGTGTCTGTGTTTATACTGGGGGTCTTGTCTGCTTGACAGGGTGCCTGACAAGCAGTAATTGGTTTCCTTTTTCCGTGGCTCTTTTCTGAGGAGATCCAGCGGAAAGCAATTTTGGGAACCCGTCAATTCAAATTCCAGGTCGCTTAAGATATAAAAGCTGAGTGTGTCCCCTCTCCGCGGAGACCAGACTGCTGTCTGTGCACTGACTGCTCTTCTTCATCAGCGGGTAGGCGCACTGAAACTCCCGCTAAATTGGAGGCAAAGCCCGCTGAAACAAACAGCCCGTAGACTCTGACTGCCGCTCGACGATTTTACTTCCAATTATCTCCTGCCCATTTGTGTATGTGTGTGTGGAGAAAGTAGAAAGCCAGAGTGACACGTGTAACATTATTATTAAAAAGTCTGTCTTTTTAGGGCTGGCGGATAGCGTAGCGGTCTAACGCACCACACTTTGGCTGGTCCGGTGTGGTGTGCGCTGCCTGTCAGGGACGCGGTTTGAAACCCGCGTCTCTACCAGACCGGCCCTGCTCGTCAGCCTGATCGGAGGCGGCGTTTGGCTGTCCGCCTCTGGGGAAGGGGGGAGGGTGAGCCGGCATGAGTCCGTCGAGGAGCAGGAAAAAGGCGTCCGTGGTAGAATTCCGTCTCGGAAGAGGCGGATAAATTCGGGACGGAAATAATGTCTCGCCCCGGAGGACGGACAGCAGACTCATGGGGGAGGGGGAATTGAGATAAATAGAGGGAATAATTGGCAACCAAATTGGGAGAGAAAACAGGGGAAAAATTAGAAATGTAAAAAGAAAAATATATTTTTTAAAGTCTGTCTTTTTTACAATTATGCTCCCAATCTCTTCTTTGATATTAATGTGTGGTACATGTAGCAGTCTTAAATGATTGGGCTTTGGCGTGTAATGCCTTCTTCAGCGTGTGACGTTCAATGAGTGGACATGCATTTTAATTGCAAAGATGGAACACTGTGGTGTAGTTAAACCCATGCCCACTTGTGGTTAGTTATATGCGGGAGACAACATACAGGCCAGAACTCTCCGTGTGAGATAAATCGATAGCCTAAGTGAGCGAAGACTTCTTACAAATGTTTCATTTTATCTTCACATTTATTTAAATACGGGCAAAAATGATCAAATAAAGCGCCGCCAGCCTTGTGCTATCTGGCATTGGTTGGACATAAGCTGAGACAGGCTAAGATCCTTCACTCCAAATTCAAAATGTAGAAACCTGGCTGAGGGCATTCACCCTTCAACTTTTGAGCCAATCAAAAACCAGGGGAGGGTGTGACAATGGATTATTTGTGCCACTGCATGAAGTCAGGATTCCAGCAGAAGTGGCACAGGACGCACCCTCAGTGTGCGCTTTTCAAAAGTGAACGAAAGTGACCGTGAATCGTGATGATCAGACAACCGTACACTTTCTGGGTTTGTACAAATTACAAATTTGCTCAAATAAAATCCCGAGCACTTGGTCAGGCCTGTGTGCCTTTAATTATGTGTTTAAATGGACTCCCGTTCAAGACAAAGTCATAAAGTATGCGTGGCGCGCCACTTTGCCTTTGCCTCTGTCGCCGTCACGTCCGCACGTTTGCAGAGCGTGAACGAACCGGGTTTGACACAAACTCGTCTATTTACCCTGGATTGTGAAGATTAGGGCAAAAGAGATGATTGGCCATAGGAGAGGACACATTGGCCCTATCTGCCCTGGTGCTTTCTGTACTGTAATAGAATGCTTATCACTCCCCGGATGCCAAGTCCCAGTGCAGGTTCTGGCTAGTCATGGACCTTCAGATTGTTGTGTAAAGGCTGTTGGGAGCTTAAGAGGGATTGACATACCTACGAGGAGGCAATCAAGATGTATCCTTCTCTTTGACTCTCAATTAAATGCAAGTGGGGGTTTTTATTTTTTCCAATGCCAACATAATTCTTCTTCGCTTATGTTGGTGGTCAGTGGACTCACCAAACTGTGTTGGTGATGAAAAAAACTCTTGAACTTAATTGCGAGTCAACTGTTGAGTCAAAATCTAAATGAAAGGCAAACATTGATCGAATCCAGGCCATCAAAGACCCTCTATCCCCAGGTAGACGATCTTTGATGGCCACAGTAGGTGTGCCTGTCGCATACAAAAGATGGCCTCTCCCTGTGACACTATCCAGACCGCCACCATTGGGCCACCAGCGTTCTTTAGCCCCCCTTACTATTGGTTCAGGGACATCGTCGCCGTTAGTAACCTTGGCTTTTCGGGGGAACCGACTGGTAGACGGCAGACAGACCTGACTGCCCACACAGGACAAGTTGTCAGTTTCAGAGTTGCAGTTACTGGCTAAATGTGAAAACCACAGCAGAGGCGCAATTACTGTACTTCCCCGATACGCAAGAAATCTGCCCTGATTTTGACATCCTCTCAGAGTTAGGGATGCTGCCATTCCTCTTGGTGGAATGTGACATCTTGTCAGCACAGTATGTTGCAACGTGCCATAATTTGTTTATGTTATTACTTTACTTTCATTTATTTAAATATTATTGCAGCAACATGTGTATCCTTGTCTTGCCCATAAAGCCAACTTGAATTGAGTCATTGACTGGACAACAAGTAACCAACTATGGCGTCATATCTCTCTAACGATGATGATTATTATTATGAAAGATTAATCCAGATGTTTTGACTCATAATGGAGAATGCACTGTGTGAGAGAGGGTTGGAGGATAGAGGTGGGACCTGTCGCATACAAAAGATGGCCTCTCCCTGTCACAGTATCCAGATTGCCACCATTGGGCCAGCAGGGTTCTTTAGCCCCCCCTTACTATTGGTTCAGGGACATCATCGCCGTTAGTAACCGTTAGTAAGTCGGAGGACACCCCATTCGTGTGGTGACTGAACTCTGCCGTGATCAGCCTCCCGAGGCCTCAGAGAAGGGGTCTCCACGGCTACGACGGCTCTTCATCCAGATACCCCTCCGCCTGGGTTGCCGGCCTGTTTAACTGAAGTTAGAAGTCTTTGCAGAGTTCTTGGCAAAGTGCCTACGTGGGCCAGTCATTGGGTAAGGAGAGTGAGTGAGTGAGTGAGTGAGAGATGGAAAGAGAGAGAAAGGGAGAAAGGAGAGAGAGAGAGAGATGCCTATCGGTTTTCCCCCTCTCTCACTCACCGCAGGTAGGGGGCGGCGGAGGGAGCAGTATTAACAGTCCTGGTGAGCCTGGCTCCTGTCACTGCAGTGCTGCCTGTCATCCTAACACCCTCAGCACTATCAGCACAGCACTTATGGGTCTGTCACTCAAAGAGCGGGGGAGAGGGGGAGGAGCTGGCCTTCCTCCGGCCATGCCAAATGTACATACATTTAAGGGTAATGATATTGATTAACTTCTCTGCTAATTTACCTCTCCTCTGATTTAAATTCAATAAATCCCCCGCAAAAAATATGCCCCGCCCCCCCCAAAAAGGTTTAAAATAAGTTTCATTTATGAAAAACAGAGGTTGGTCTTGGAGGAAGTGAAATAAAAGGGTAGAGATCGTAGAGATGGAGGAATGCTGGAAACGGCACACAAGAGGGCCAGTTTATACCTGGAGAGAAAATCGGTTTTAGCAGGTTGAGATAATAGCATAAGGTGTCGCTTGTAAATTTCTCTCCCAAATCTTACTTTAAAACTGTAAGTGATGACAGATGAAGTAGCTGTAGCCAGGGAACCCACAGCACCACTGCTGCCCAGCGTTTGGACTGGGAGATGGCAGACTGCCCACACAGGACAAGTTGTCAGTTTCAGAGTTGCAGTTCCTGGCTAAATGTGAAAACCACAGCAGAGGCGCAATTACTGTACTTCCCCGATGCGCAAGAAATCTGCCCTGATTTTGACACCCTCTCAGATATAGGGATGCTGCCATTCCTCTTGGTGGAATGTGACGTCTTGTCAGCACAGTATGTTGCAATTTGCCATAATTTGTATATGTTATTACTTTACTTTCATTTATTTAAATATTATATGCATCCTTGTCTTGCCCATGAAGCCAACTTTAATTGAGTCATTGACTGGACAACGAGTAACCAACTATGGCATCATATCTCCCCAAAATTAAAGAGTATAATGATGATGATGATGATGATGATGATGATGATGATTATTATTATCAAAGATTAATCCAGATGTTTTGACTCATAATGGAGAATGCACTGTGTGTGAGAGAGAGGGATGGATGATAGAGGTGGGACTCGAGCTTGGATTAGACACAGGGTAAGAGGGGAACAGATGAAGGCTGTGAAGAGTTGACCGGAGTTCCAGCTGTTTTATTTATTTATGTATTTACTTTCAGCCTAAAGATGCGTTTTTTTCAATCATATACTGTACCCGTCTTACCAAAAAACCTCTGCAAACATGCTCCGTCTCTTAAATGTTAATGTAAATGTTACCTACATATCACAGTTATATCACTGCGGAGAAGAAAGGGCAGCAGTACCTACTATTGCCGCTGCATGGAAGGACTTTCACCACACACACACACACACACACACACACACACACACACACACACACACACATAGGCGAATCAACACACATCGTGACACAAACACACACACACATAGTCGAATCAACACACATCCTGACACAAGCAGACACACACACACACCCATACATATCAATATGCACACATACGTATATACACTCTAACACAAACATAGCAGCATACACACATACATACACAAACAGACATACACAGACGTATCAACACACGTACCCAGACACAAACATATCAGCACACACACATACACGTACACTATAACATCATCAAAATGTTCACAAACACGATCGGCAGGAGCGCACAATGACATTGCCCTCGAAGCAGACTGCTGACCCAGTCAACTGAAACTCTATTAAAGCCGCTTCGCAAGGCATGATCCATCAATACTGTTTCAGCACAGAGCAGCAGACGCCAATGGCACACACCGCAGTGTTTGTGTGTGTGTGTGTGTGTGTGAGAGAGAGAGAAAGAGAGAGGCGGAAGGTGTATGTGTGTGTATGTATGTATGTGTGTGTGTTATTGCATTTCTGTGTCTAAATGGCAGGCTAAATTACTTTCTTGGGTAAGATACAGTTTACTCATATTTTGATAAATTATAGGCATGGACGGCACTGATAATAGCAGCAGTGTGGAGCAGTGGTTAGGGAGCTTGACCGTTAAACGGGGAGGTTGCAGGGTGAAGGCTCATGTTTGCACCATTGACTAAGGTACTTAACTTCAATCGCCGCACTAAATACCCAGCTGGGTTCATTGTGAGTAACCTTTGCCCTGGGTTGGCTTCTGCTCAGCAAATAATAATAAAAAACCCACATAATAATAGCTACTACTGTAAATACTTAAGTATGTATTATAATTTGAGAGGCACACACCAACTGTCCACTGTATTAAACGCATGTATAATGACAATATAAAACGGGTATGGAATATAAAACTTGTGGAAGCATAGAATCATGAAGTGAATTTTAACAAGGAGCAATGATCCAAACCAAAGATGTTATTTAGGAGTTATTTTTTGTGTGATTTTTTTCATCTTAGTAACACCCAGGGGATACATGAATAAAAGTCAATGTAACCACTTGAATACCAGCTGTGCCTGATGAGGAACCGTAAAGTCTATTTGAGGAAAGGGGTGAGGAAGAGGCTTAAACCATTGGTTATTGTAAAGTCTGATTGCCCTGAATGCGACTCTTTGGCAACAGCAGCATGTGCAGTTAACTTTAAACCACCACACGGGGCAGCGGTGTGAGCTCGTGCCGCATGTACGCCTTGGTGTCAGTGTGTCTGTCTGAGTCCGTTGCCATGGGGACATAGTGACCAGATCCAAACCCGGCCAGCTGGTCTCTCGCCCCTCCCTTTGGTCACTGTGGGTCCCCACCTCACACACCGATACTTCATCTGTTAATGGAGCAGAGCAGACCTCATTTAGAGCAGAGTGGAGCAGGGGCACTGACTGCAGCACACACACACACTCACACACACACACACACACACGCGCACTCGCACACACAGACACACACACGCACATGCACTCACACATTCATGCACACACACACGCACACACAAGAAAACATGAACACATAGACTTGTATTTCTCACAAACTTCCACAACACACACACTTTTGTTCAGTTTGGCTGTTTGTTGAGTGTATAATGTGTTTCTCTCTCTTTCTCTCTCCCTCTCTATATATATATATATAACATCTCTGCAGGCCACAGACAATGACTTCGGCTCATTTGGATCGGTGCGGTACTTCTTCGGCGACGAGCCTGAGCAGTAAGCCTCGGGAGGGCCTGAGTAAAGTGATAAACATGTACAGACAATGCAGGAGGCCTGCAGCTCTGGGCTCTTTCTGAATGTCTAGCTCAATATGTGTCATAGTTCTTTGTGCTCCTTCTGTAGGACATATTTTGTTGTACGTTCAGTGACAAAGCGCATTGTAGGGTGTGCTTCCTGAAGGACTGGCCCCCACAAAGTAGTGGCCCCTTTTTTGTTGTTGCTCAAAATGTTTAGAGCACAACTTTACTGTAGGATTCGCAGATTTGCTGGTTCCCTGCACCTCGCTGCACAGGAAGTTAAATCTTACTACGCTGGAAATTTGATTGTTCCCCCTGTGGACTTTATTTATTTGTTTATTTATTTTTTAATTGTGGGGAGGGGGGAGTTACTCTCTGGGCGAGTATCGACAGGGTAAAAATGTATTTTGTGGATAAAGAATTTGGGTTCATCTCTTAACCCCTCACCCTCTAACCCCCCCCCCCCCTTCCCTAGGTTTGCGATGGACTCAGAGACGGGATTGGTGACTCTCAGGGGGCTGGATTTTGAGCTCACGCGGCGCTACACGCTCACCATCCTGGCCCGGGACGGGGGTGGGGAGGAGACCACGGGGCGCCTGAGGGTCAACGTGCTGGACGTGAATGACAACGCGCCGGTCTTCCAGAAGGAGTCGTACATGGGCTGGCTGAGAGAGAACGAACAGGCCGTCCAGCAGGTGGTCCGGGTCAGGGTGAGAGACCTGCTGATCTCTGCCTCACTGTGTTCCCTCTTTATCTTACTGCTGCTGTGTGTGTGTGTGTGTGTGTGTGTGTGTGTGTGTGTGTGTGTGTGTGTGTGTGTGTGTGTGTGTGTGTGTGTGTGTGTGTGTGTGTGTGTGTGTGTGTGTGTGTGTGTGTGTGTGCCTGTGTATGTGTGTGTGTGTGTGTGTGTGTGTGTGTGTGTGTGTGTGTGTGTGTGTGTGTGTGTGTGCGTGCCTGTGTATGTGTGTGTGTGTGTGTGTGTGTGTGTGTGTGTGTGTGTGTGTGTGTGTGTGTGTGTGTGTGTGTGTGTGTGTGCATGCATATACGCTGTGTTGTGTGTGTGTGTGTGTGTGTGTGTGTGTGTGTGTGTGTGTGTGTGTGTGTGTGTGTGTGTGTGTGTGTGTGCATACATATACGCTGTGTGTGTGTGTGTGTGTGCATACATATACGCTGTGTGTGTGTGTGTGTGTGCATGCATACATATATGCTGTGTTTTGTGTGTGTGTGTGCATACATATACGCTGTATCTGTGTGTGTGTGTGCATACATATCTGTGTGTGTGTGTGCATACATATACGCTGTGTTTGTGTGTGTGTGTGTGTGTGTATGTGCTTGTGTTTGTGTGTGTGCTTGTGTGTGTGTGTTTATGTGTGTGTGTATTTGTGTGTGTGTGTGTGTTTTTGTGTGTGTGTGTGTGTGATGTTGTGTGTGTGTGTGTGTGTGTGTGTGTGTGTGTGTGTGTGTGTGTGTGTGTGTGTGTGTGTGTGTGCTTGTTTGTGTATGTGTGTTACCCTCTCTAACTCTAAATCCCCTCCCACAGCATCAGAAACCTGAAAGGTTCAGAGTAATGGTAATGAATGCCTCAGTGTTTCCTGACCATGGCAGCGCCGGGAGAGAGGCAATCATGGCGGCGTGGTTGCATGGCCGTTTTCACACTGTTTTATTTGCGTTTTGCACGCCGGACTGAATGGTTGGCTTGCTGCATTTGATTAGACAGAGGTAACCTTAAGCACTGTTGTGATTAATATGATAGAGGTGAGGAATGGGGAAAGCTGGAGCAGGAAGTGTAGTGTCAGCAATTTACACCCAGGCAGAGAGAGGGATGGAGGGAGTGAAGGAGTGAAGGAGGGGGGCAGGGGGAGGAGGCCACGGAGATCAGTCTTCCCATTGCTTATTTCCTGTGGTGTCACCCTTCCTTCTGATTCTGTTTCTCCATCCATCCTTACCCCTTCCTCCTCTTCCTTTCCTCTTCCCTCTTGTTCTCTTTGCCCTGCTTTTTGCCCATTCTCTCTCTCTCTCTTTCTCTCTCTCTCTCTCTCAGGCCACAGATGAAGACTCGCCCCCCAACAACGTGCTAACGTACACCATCGTCTCCGCCTCTCTCTTCCCTGGCTACTTCAGCATCACCATGGTGGAGGGCTACGCAGGTCTGTCTGTTAACGCACCAAGTCCTCGTAGGACAGCAACAGAATCTCTAATAAGGGTTTAGCTTGTTTTGTTGACCTAATGTTGCGTGGATGTAAGAATGGTAAGAGTCTGGTGAAAATAGGCCCTATGTGGACATCCATTCAGGATGCAATATTGGATAGAATAGTTTAACACAAATCAAATATAAGTTTCTACAAGTGTAACCATTATAACTGTAATACATTTATCAATAGTACACTTCAGTGCCAAATCAATACCCACAATGCTGTATAGTTATATATCAATACCACACAGCAATCACAGTCTAAAGGCTGTAATGCTGTAATTTGGGATAATAATAGTCACACAAACCACTAGTCCCAATGACAATGATGCCTGTTCCATGTTCTCCCACTTCCAGCCTCCTACCCTCTTTTCAAATTCTATTTCAAATTAAAATATGCTTTTACTGCATAATTAGATCTCCGGTATTGCCAAACACAAAATAAAACTGTCTTTCTCTGTCTCTCTCCCCCCTGGTGTCTGTCCCTTTCCCTCCCTCTGCACCGTCCTTCTCTCCTCTGTCCGTCTCTGTCTCTCTACATCATCTTCCTCTGCACCACTCATCTCTCTCTCCTTCTCCCTCTTTCTCCCTCTCACACTCTTTATTCTCTGACTCTGCCCCTCATTTCTCATTTCCCCATCTCGTTCGAATTCAAACTCAAATTAAAAAATGGCTATAAAAAATATAGAATGGAATGAAAACTCTTAACAGGAAAACATGAATAAAGAACGAATAATAATAATAATGATAATCAATTTTCCATTTCAATTCAGTCAATTCAGTGAACTGAATTAAATGAATGAATTGAAAACTTCCCATAATGTTCTATGAGGCTTTTACAATTAATTCATTTATTTTCAATGAATTTCCTGAATTGAAATGAATTGACCCCAACCTTGGTGCTAATAATTATTATAGTAATAATAAAGAGTAAAAATATAGTAATTGGTTGTTTTTTTAAATTGTTAAATAAATTGCTGATTGCTTCTCTCTCCCTCTCCCTGCAGTGATCAGTGTGATCAGGCCGCTGGATTATGAGACCGTTCCTGGTGGGATGATCTACCTGACGGTGATGGCCAAAGACCAAGGCAGCGTACCGCTCAACAGCACTGTGCCTGTCAACATCGAGCTGTTTGTCAGTATAACACTCTCCTGCTCATCCCTTTCTTATTCCTCCATCACACTCTCCTGCTCATCCCTCTCTTATTCCTCCATCACACTCCTCCTTTGCTCATCCCTCTCTTATTCCTCCATCACACTCTCCTCTGCTCATCCCTCTCTTATCCCTCCATCACACTCTTCCTCTCCTCATCCCTCTCTTATCCCTCCATCACACTCTCCTCTGCTCATCCCTCTCTTATTCCTCCACCACACTCTCCTCGCTCATCCCTCTCTTATTCCTCCATCACACTCTCCTGCTCATCCCTCTCTTATTCCTCCATCACACTCCTCCTTTGCTCATCCCTCTCTTATTCCTCCTCCATCACACTCTCCTCTGCTCATCCCTCTCTTATCCCTCCATCACACTCTTCCTCTCCTCATCCCTCTCTTATCCCTCCATCACACTCTCTCTCTGCTCATCCCTCTCTTATCCCTCCATCACACTCTTCCTCTCCTCATCCCTCTCTTATTCCTCCAGCACAGCTCCTTGCCTTCATCTTTTCCATCTCTTGTCTCCCTCAACATCCAGTTTTTGTAATCAAACCCAGCTGCTGACTTACATTCACTCCCAAGTATCATTTCTTTTGTCCCGATTTCTGTTCATGGGTTCATTGGCTGTTAAGGAATGAAAAAACATTTGAGAAATGTTTGTTTTTCCCTATATTTTCATTCTGTAGTTATTAGTTAAATATCAGTTAACTCATTTACCCACTCTTACCTATTTGCCTTTATTAATGCATTCCTGGGTTTTGTGTCACGTACCCAATGGTTTGCTTGTGCATTCCTGTATTTAAAGTGTTTGTGTTCAGAGAATGTGCCCACACTCGTTAATTCAGGCTGGCCTTCAGAGTGGGTTTCTGGATCCCGCTGTGTCGGAATGTTTATCCCAGGCATATTTGCCGTGACATTTCTCTGTCTTATTATTACTCTCATTATTACAACAGATTAGTGCATGTGGAGAGAGAGAGATGGAGAGAGAGTGAGAGAGGGAGAGAGAAGGGGGAGAAAGAGAGAGAGAGAGGGGGAGGAAGAGAGAGATAGAGAGAGATAGGGAGGGAGAGAGAGAGAGATGAGAGAGGGAGAGAACCTACAGAGGCAAAGTTGTATTGGCCTTCATAGGGGTCTCACACTTAGAATCTGATCTGTCTATTGCAGTAATAGAAGTATTGATTGTATTTGCGAGTAATAGTATTAACGGAATCTGAAGTCATAATAGACGCAGGCATACTAGTAGTCAGTAAATACATTTTGGTAGCAGTCACGGCACCAGTAATACTGTTTTAATAATGGTCCACAGTATCATTTTTCTTAATGCATGTATGCTTATCTATGTATCAGGTACTCATAACCAAAGTGACTTACAGCATAAAATTAAATGAACACCAGTAAAGATACAAAAATGTATTATAACAGGTCCCTTTAACCAGAGCTGCTTACACAGCTTGTGTTTGTACATACTGACCTAGTACTTTGCTCCAGGACACAACTCCCCCAAAAAAAAAAAAAAGAAACTACAGTGCCCCACATGGGATTTGAACCTGCAACCTCTAAGTTCCAACCCCAATTCCTCACCTACTATACCACACTGCTGACTACATCTACTGGATATATAAATGAGCTATAACATTCATTAGGAAGAGCAGCGAATCCTAGACTGAGACCCAGACCAGAAGACAGGGTTGATGGACTCAAGATATAGTGTAGTGGTGAAGTAATGAAAGAGCTATGTGGCCTGGCCTGGATGAATCACAGGGTCAGAGTTCACTCTAATGTCTGTGTTGTGAACCAGCTGGCTAGGACTCCAGTCAATCTCAGCCAGTCCGGCTCCCTTTCGTTAATCCTGAGTGATAAGCAGAGGCCTTTTCAAGTCTTTGGTTTGACCTTATCAAGAACCCTCTGGGGTCATAAGTAACCATGGGTACTAATGCAGCATCCTGTCTACCTCCCGTAACCCAGGACGAAAACGACAACCCCCCCACCTTCAGCAAGCCGTCTTACGTCATCAAAATACCAGAGAACATTGGCGCAGGTGGGTGTGGTACTTGAATCAAAGTAATTCAATTGTTTTCTGAATCTGCTCAGTTCTTTCTGCGTATAGGCATTGTTGGGAGTAGTTACTACTATGATAGCATCCAATTGTATAATGTGTGCATAACTGTATGCCTGACACTGCTGGTGGCAGAATTAACTTTCCCGTTTGGGGGAAATTAAAGTGTATTCTGTTCCATTCTATTCTATTCTATTCTAATTGATTCAATTCTGTTGAAATTCATTGTCATAAATTGAGAGATAACAGGACTGAATTAAGCATGCACATGTGTCAGAAAGATAGTTCTCTGTACTAGGGTGCGGAAACCCAGGGAAGGTACAGCCCGCATTTACAAATCGAAACATTTTCCCAGAGTGTTCGTTTTTTTACATGTTGTCTTTGTCCATTGAACTAAAAATATACAGTATATTTACCATTAGAAATATACATTAACTGATAACTACTGATTAATTGTTTTTGTTAGATTTTTTTTGTTTTCTGTTTTTTTAAAACCACCCCAGAGGCCCTTTAAGGAGAGTGAGGGCTATGATTGCACACCTCTTACTGTCCTACGTTGGCCACCGCTGAACAAGAGGGTGGTGGATTTTCTGTGGGCTGTATTAAATCTGTTTGACCCCATTATTTTCCTCATAGCCAATTTCAATATTTTTACATATTCAATTATCTCAAACCTATTCACACTGTGTCACTCTTACTGCAATGCAGCACGGCACTCTTCTGTGTATTTGTTTTACCATTGCTCGTTTCTCATCGTTTTGATGTGGTTTTTTTCCCACAGAACGCGCCAAATTGAGTGTCTTTCCAGAGATATTATTCATTATTATGGATTTATTCAGCTGGTTCCTTTATTCCAAACAATACATTTGTCTCCAATAGCAAGATGGAATTAGATTTGGACTGTTTTTCACGTCTGTCAAAGCCGCTGGGCTGCACAAAGTCTGTGCCACATGTTTAAACACAACTTTTGGAGGGGTAAACAGAGGGTGGTCCCTTCCGTCACTGCACCCCCACGCACCACCACTACCCCCTCCCCCAGCATGCATTGGCTCACCCCTTGGGCATTGATTACCTCGCCCCTAAGCAGGATCAGTGGCATTGATTTGATACTCCCAAAATCAATAAAACCTTCACATGCACAATGTTGCGTGGTAGCATTTGGTGGCAGGTGAAACTTTACCAATTACTGTGTCGGCTTTCAGAATTCACTCACTCTCCCTCCTTTCCTTCCTCTTTGAATTTTGGTCATTTCCCCAAATAATTTATATACATCAATTCAAGTCATTGTATTTACACAGCAGAATGAAACAAATAGATGAATTGTAGAACTAGATTGGGCACATTTTGCCAATTCTTCCTTGCACAACTGCTCAAGCGCAGTCAGATTGCGTGGGGACTGTCGATGGACTGCGCTCTTCAAGGCCTTCCACAGGTTTTCAATAGGATTTAGGTCAGGGCTCTGACTAGGCCACTCAAGGACATTCACCTTTTAGGTTTTTAGCCACTCCGCTGTCGCTTTAGTTGTGTGCTCTGGGTCGTTGTCATGCTGAAAGGTGAACCTCCTTCTTGCAGAGGGCAGCAAGTTTTACTCACAAATGTTTATGTATTTCGCTCCATCCATTTCCCCTTCTATCCTGACCCAAGTGCCCCAGTCCCTGCTGGTAAGAAACACCCCCATAACAAAATGCTGCCACCACCGTCCTTTACAGTAGGGATGGTGTTCTTTGGGTGATGTCCTCTATTGGGTTTTCGCCAAACGTAATGTTTTGCATTGAGGTCCAAAATTTATTTGGTTTCAAATCTTGGATGAAAATCTGACCACAACATTTTTGCCACATGGTTTCAGAATCTTCAGTGTTTTTTTGCATACCTAAAAAGGGACTGAATGTGGACTTTTTTTGAGTAGTGGCTTCCTTCTTGCCACCCTACAATACAGACCAAAATTCTTGAGAGCTCCTTCATAGTTGTCTCCTTCATAGTTGCCATTGGCCACTTGGTGGCCTCTCTGATCAGTCTTCTTCTTGCTCGGTCATCCATCTTGGACATACGGCCTGGTCTAGGCATGGTCCTGGTGGTGCCATGCACCGTCCACTTATAAATTATGGTCTTGACCGTGCTCCAATGGATATTTAAGGCCTTTAAAATCTTTCTATACCCATTTCCTCATACGTGCCTTTCCACAACTGTATCCCGGAGTCCTTGTGAAAGCTCCTTGTTGCTCATGGTGGATTCTTTACTCTGAAATGTATTACCCAGCAGTGAAATACTCTAGGAACAACTGATTTTATTCTAAAGTAATCAGAATCACCACAATTGAACAACAGTTGGAGGCCAACACCTTGGTGTGTGGTCTGGAAGGTGATTGGTTACCCCTGAGCTAGTGTAAAAAATGTGTAAATAAAGATGGAAAAAGTCTGATTTAATATGTTTTAATTTCAGGCAGCAAGGCAACAAAAGGTGACATTTTTGAGACGGGGTGTAGACTTTAAAGGAGCACTGTATATATATATTGTATATACCTATGTGAACATGTCTGTCTCTTCATCTTAGGAGCAACAGTGCTGTTCATGAATGCTACAGACCTGGATGCATCTCGGGAGTTTGGCCAGGCCTCCCTCATCTACTCTCTTGAAGGCTCCTCCAAGTTCCGCCTCAACACTCGCTCAGGTGGGCATGCTGCAGCGTTTGAGCCTGTGTGTGTGTGTGTTTCTGTGTATATATGTGTTATAGTCTGATCAGTGCATGCGTGTGTGTCTGTGTGTATGTGTTGCAGTCTGATCTGTGCGTACATGTATTGTAGTCTGATTACAGTATATATATATATGTTTCTGTGTGTGTGTGTGTGTGTGTGTGTGTGTGTGTGTGTGTGTGTGTGTGTGTGTGTGTGTGTGTGTGTGTGTGTGTGTGTGTGTGTTTGTGTGTGTGTGTGTGTACTTCAGGAGAGATAACGACCACAGCCCTGCTGGATCGTGAGGCCAAGTCTGAGTACATCCTCGTTGTAAGAGCTGTGGACGGAGGGGTGGGGCCTCTACAGAAGATCGGTATTGCCACGGTAACTAAGCCCACATTCTTTTGTTTTTGTCTTTTGTCGATCCGGCGGTATCCTCCTTCTTCCCTCTGCAACTCACAGCACCCTGTTGTCCCTGTCTCAAGAGTATGTCAATATGTGTCACTGTGTCTCCGAGTGTGTTTGTCACTGCCCCCACACACAGGACCAGGGGATGAGCATGTGATGACATTCTCCTGTAGAGTACACACCGGTTTTGTCAGTAAAGGACACATTTAAAAACAGTGTTTTCCCCACAGGTGAACATCACACTGCTGGACATCAATGACAATGCTCCCGCATGGCGAGACGCGCCGTACTATGTCAACGTTGTGGAGATGAGCCCCATTGACACAGACGTGGTCTCAGTAAGTCTGAGCAAAGCTTTCGCACTGAACTCCGACCCCTGTCTCCATCGCTCCACACACTTACGGCATCGCACGTCGGACAATTGACATCTGTTTCCAGACACACTTGACTCCTGACCTCTACTTTACCAACTGACACAGTGGCATCGCATACTGACCTCTGACTTATGACCCCTGTCACACCACACCACACACTGCTCTATTACACTGTAGTCAGCACACCACGAGACTGGGTTTAAACTCTCGCAACCAATCAGAGTGGAGTGCTCTGACCAAGTAACGAGTATTCGCCAGGATGTAATACTGTTCGCCCACTTTGACCTCTTTGGTTTTGGGTGAGTTCTGTGTTCTCTGTTTGATAGACTCAAAATCCTCACATAGTGTGGCTGTAAGACCCCAGCTGGACCTATCTATCCAGGATGCTGCTTTAGCTCTGGGACTGCGGTGAGTGTGTTTTGCACATGTATAAACAGTCACACTCAAATAGTTTAGTATGAAACCTCATGACTTTAGGGGTATCCTGGCCAGGCCAGCGATGCCCACAGGGAATATCTGCTGGGAAGCATTAGCACATGTAACAGGGCCAGGTTCCCAATCTTCCTCAAAAGCCACAAGCGTCAATTCTCTGAAGCTGCCACTACAAACCATGCAGCATACATTACAAGATGTAGCCGATAGGCAATTGATTCAAACCGTAAATTTGTTGTTGTTTTTTTGTTTTTTTTGGGGGGGGTGGGTTGCCAAACGGCTCAGAACCCCACGGACCACATTCACATTGGTCCACAGCACCACCAATCAATCGGATACGCTCTATCACTGATTGGAAAGCCCCAACCTGGAACGATCTGTATGTCTTAGATGGGCTGTTTCTTGCACAGCTGTGCACCCAAATCCAAATCCCCCACACCTCCAGCACCTTGGGCCTCTCTCTTTGACTGTGATGGGTGTTGTTCTCTAGCCCTCTTCACAGATATTTCCAAATTACTGGCAAAAGGGCTGATAAAAAAGTGCTTTTGCTGGAGAACCTCTCCTGCTTCACCTCAGAAACTGAACAGCCAATGGTTGTGCAATGCAACGTGCCTCACTCAAGTTCCACTACTGGTGATTAGTATATTTCCTAATCTCATTTTTCTAATCTAGCTGGGGTGTCTGTGCGTCACCTCTCTGCAGTAGAGTCAGTGAATTCTAACAAGATGGCCTCCTTGAAGGTCTACGCATGCCCTGTTTCCTCCTCTACATCTTCCCTCTTGGCTAATTGGCCAGAATGTTGCCTCAGTCTAGTGGTGCATTGACGTCAGTGAAATAGAACAAAAGTTTACTTGGGGGAACCTCAGGTCTGTGAATGATAGCCAACGGCACACTGCGAAGTCACTTGGGAAATGTGTGTCAGGCCTCGCTCTGTAAAACGCTGAGGTCTGGTGAGCCGGTATGAGTATGATATACTGCCGGGGATGTTTCCCCTTCGCCTCATAGCAGTTCATTTGTTAGAATACCCCTATCCAAGATGTTGTCACGGTGAAGAACCAGACTTGTGGTTTGTGGACTATTATTTATAGAACTTATGTTGCCTATGTAACCGTTGGTTTTTCTCAGTGTGACCTGAGCTGTATAAGTAAGCATGGAGACTCAGCAGTGAGACTTGCTGTCCATTCCTGTGGAAATGGAGTAAGGGTCCCAGTTTTGATTGACCGACATTTTCAAAGTACGAAGTCAGACTACAGAAACCTCTGAAGATAGAATAGAGATAGAAGAGAGAATATAAATGTTTAACTCACATTCCATAAAACGTACTATTCCTGCTCAACAAAGAATAAAGTGATTAACAGAAATTGTACTTTACATACATAACAGTGAAGGCCAGGAAAATAAGGTATGAGGTAGTTAATAAACCACATGGAAGTTGAAAATGGCTTTTTGGCACATATTTTCTTCTTAAATAAAAAATAGTCATTCTTAGTAGCTGTCCTACAATCACTCATGAACTGAGACCACATCCAACAGACAAGTTGATAGACAGGCAGACGGACAAGTAGAGAGAGCGGCAGACAGTCTACGCAGACACACTGGTAAGCACACAGACGAGAAGTGGTTGTAAACAAGTAAATGTATTGATATCTCAACTCCCTCATTGCTGTAGAAGCGTCTCTCTGCAGTGTGTTGTTGCTAATTAAGCCCCTGATTGTCCATTAATTAACGAAGTGCCGGTGACTGTAATTAATGGGGTCCAACTGGTAATTAAAATGTAGCCCGCAGCCAAACGCATACCTAATTACCCTACTGGAAACCGAAAAGGGAGGTGTGACTTTGTCTGCAAGAGGGAAAGAGAGACGGAGAGAAAAGTGAAATGGAGAGGAGTGGGAGTGGGAGCTCTGACTCACTCTCTCCCTGTTTATCATTCTCTCTCCCTCACTTTCTCTCCGTCTCTTTCTCTCTCTCTCTCTCTCTCTCTCTCTCTCTCTCTTCCCCACTTACCTCTGAGTTAGCTCAATTAAGAAGCTGCTAATTACATCACATTACTTTTCTCCGTCGTGCAGCTGACATTTTTCACATTAACCGTATATGCCGCTGAGGTTCTTCTGAACTGATTTAAGCGGCGGCGCATTGCTCCTGGCATTAGAACCCATGACCTCATGGTTGTGAGCGTGCCGCCAGAATCGCCACGCCTCCGCTCCAGCGCAATGTCACCAGATTGTGCTTACACTGTTCCCAGCCTGTTTCCGTGGAAGACACAGGGCCAGTTGTATTAAGAGGATCCAATGGACACCCGGTGCAAACCAAATCATTTTATATTTTTATTCCAATTTAAACACAATACAAAACTCCATAACAGTTCTGTACGTGTGCATCACACTCGAACGTAGTGTTTTCTTTGGCAACAGCAGAGAAAACCGCTTCATCACCATTCTTCATCTCGGTAGCCTCTGCAGCTTTCAACTCTAGCAGTCAGTGTGTCACATGCAAATAATATTCCCAGCATCCTCTTGTTTACGGATTAATATGGTAAAGTGAACATCGCTCTGCAAACGAGGCAGCAAACGATATCGTAAAATAAATTTTCCACAATTAGCTTTTCGCATGAGCTCTCGCTCCATCTCTCTCTCTCTATAGCTGTCTCTGGTCTTTCTCTAATCAATGAGATGCAGACATGTCTGCTCTTTCTCTAAATAATTAAATACCTGAAAAACCTTTCTTCCTCTAATGACCAATTAACCTGTTTTCAACATTTCTTTGTCAGCAGTGAGAATATTTAATGAGCTCTTTTAAAACACACAGTCATCTAGCCTGGTCTCCTGCTCAATTCATAAATCACTCACCGTGCAGGTCAGCCGAGAGAAAGGCAGGCTAACACTTTCCCTGTCGGCTCACCTTCTCTTTCAGTTTGAGGGCAGTGGAAGGTAACTAAACTGTAATGCCCACTGTACCAGCAGGGGGGGGCGTGTGCCTGTATTTACTTCAGCAATGAATTACTTAATGCAAAAGTGTGATGCTTCCACCTCCTGCTTTCGTCATGTTGCCATTTTCCCTTTTTTCTCCGCCTCTCCCCTATCTCCTCCTTTATCTTCTCTCTTCCCTCTCTCCCTTCATCACCCTTTCCCCTCCTCTCCTTCTCTTTCCTTCCTCTCTGTGCTTTGTCCGCTCCCCCTACTGTCTCCTGATCCTCTTCTGTCTGCTCTCCCCTCTCCATTCCTCTCTTCTCTCCTGTGCTGTCCCCTCCCTTGCCCCCCTCGTTCCTCTCCCCAGGTTGTGGCAATAGACCCGGACTATGGTGAGAATGGCACAGTGGTGTACAGCATTAGCCCAGCAAACCCCTTCTACTACATCAACAGCAGCACGGGGAAGATCCGCACCAGCGGAATGGTGCTGGACAGGGAGAGCTCCAGTATTAAAGACACTCTGCTCATGAGAACCATCATAGTGTCCGCCACGGACAGTGAGTCTAACCCCACGCCCATGTGGCCCTCCTGCTGCCTGCTTGTCTGTCTGTCTATCTGTCAATCTCCCTCTCTCTCTCTCTCTCTCTCTCTTTGTACATTTGTATATGCTACTGTCCTCTCCTGCAATCTCTTTTTATGTCTACAAAGCAAATAAGCAGCTATCGGGCCCCCTTCGGCAACAGCAGTTGGCACTACAGCAGTCTGCTAAACATTCTCTTTTCTTCACAGCTGCATTCTCAACTCCACTGCCTCGCCTCGACTGTTCGCTAGCGGCCCTGCTGTAGTGTATCATTTGCAAAACGCTGGCGGACTGACAGGGCTTTGCAAATCACTAGTAGGCCGTTAGTGGGCTACTGTATACCTGCTGGCTGGGTGTTTGCTCTTTCTGTTAGTCTGTCCGTCTCTGGTTCTGTTCACTTGTGTGTCCTTCTGTCTGTCTTTGACTTTTGGTTTGTTAGTTTTCATTACCTGCCACGTGTATAGCGCTGTGTTAAAATTGCTTTATTTTAACCTGTGTATGCAACTTCATGTTTTTGGATAGTTGGCAACAGGCAAACCACCTATTTGTTCCTCTGGCTCCCCCATTAGTTGGAAAACCGCCTCTGCGCTCCTCAGTCAGCGCCACTGTGTATGTAAGCCTGCTGGACCTCAATGACAACGACCCCACCTTCCTCAACCTCCCATTCGTCGCAGAGGTTCCAGAGGGCCTTCCCATTGGCTCGTCTGTCTTTCAGGTGAGCAGCTGATTGGTTTTTTTCCCTTTTGGCGATGGAAGGAAGGGGCATGTTCTTTAAGTTTCATTTATGATTTGAATTTTTTGCCTCACAGAAATGTTTCACAAAACTCAAAGAAATTGAGTGCTCACAGTACTATTGAATTGGCAATAAGGGTTGACAAAGAATGATCAGGCTTACATAAATCAAAGATGAGACTTTGCAGCAGCTTGACAGACAATCGTGTGATCAATTGAACCTTTTAACCATGAAGTCAGGTCCCCACAGTGTTCTCCCTGCAATTCAGCATGCAGTACACCACGAACAAGTGTTTATGGTGCATTACATTTGTGGTAGGAAAGCAACCATGAAAACAACAAACGCAATCATTCAGGATTTACAGTGTGCTTTCATGTTACATTGCAAATTTGTATTACTGCACATCTGTTCTTATATACCCATGTGACTATCTGTGTGTGTGTGTGTGTGTGTTTGTGTGTGTGAGGGACAAAGGGAGAGAGAGAGAGGAAGAGATGATAATATAAAGACAGAAAGAAAGAGCGGTTCTTATAATGGACCAGGCAGGTATTTCACCAGGTGAATCCCCTCCCCCATGTCTCCAGGTCCAGGTTTTGGACCCAGATGAGGATACGAACGGTGAGGTGACCATGGCCCTGCAGATGGGCATGCCGCGCCTGGACTTTGCCCTGAACACCACCACGGGGATCCTGGTGTCCAAAGCGAGGCTGGACCGCGAGGAGATCGGGCAGTACCTGCTCAGAGTGGTGGCATACGACGCCGGCCAGTTTCCGCGCACTTCCACCAGCACCCTCACAGTCACAGGTGAGTGTGTGACTCCCTCGTCCTTAATCCAAGAAGGGGAAAAACAGCACTTGGCTCTGAATACCTGCTCCAGAAATTAGGCTGGAAGTTTGCTGAGAAGTTACAAAAAGTGAGAAAAGTAATGAGACAAAACAAACGTTGCCACCTAGTGGTCAACTGCGAAAGCGTACACCCGTTTAGATTCTCCAGTGACGCTGTGTGTGGCATAGATGGATTACCTTATGGTAATGTATAGATTTAGCATTAATTCATTGTCATAATTCGATTTGTATTAACCACATCATGTGCAAGGTCTTTCTAAGCACAAGAAATGTGAAATGTTTAGAAATGCTGTTTAACTGTCTGTCCGTCCGTCCTCCTGTCTGTCTCTCTCCTCAGTGCTGGACGTGAATGACGGGACCCCCACCTTCTACCCGAGCGTGTACAATGTGTCCCTGCAGGAGAGCGTCCCGAGGGATTTTGTGGTGATGCGTCTCAACTGCTCCGACAGCGACGCTGGGCTCAACGCAGAGCTCAGCTACTTCATCACAGGTTAGAGGTCAAAGGTCAGGTGTCAGACATCAGAGTCTTCCGGCTGAGGCAGTCAGAGGTTTGGTTGTTGCCTCGTTCATTTTGGGACTACATGCTCAGGAAACCACCGCCATGCTGGTGTGCAAGTACACTGCGTTCTCTTTTCCGAAGTCTCACTGTCATTGCCAGTGCACCCTGTGTGCATGGAACAGAGCAGTGCTGTAAGTCACGTCTCCCTCTCTCTTTCCAGCCAGGTTCATTCAATTTCATTCTGCTTTTTGGCAGGACAACCCAAAACAGTGTTTTTAAAGCAGCCATTTACAATATGAAATGGAGCTATAAGTAACTATATTATACACTGTAAAACACACACACACACACACACACACACACACACACACACACACACACACACATATATATATAGTATATATGGTGCCGCTTTAAAGTCTACAAAACATTCACCTTTTGTTGCCTTACAGCTGACTTTTCCCATCTTTATTTACACATTTTACCCTATAACTTCCAACTGAAAAAACATCTTTACATTTCTGTACGTCAATTAAAAATATAAAAACTACAATAGCTTGGATTGATAAGTCTACACCCCGCTGAGTAGACTTTGCACCCCACTCTGCTAAATGCCTAAAAAAATTCAAAAATAAATACAATTAATTCATTAATGAAAAATATAAAAACTACAATAGCTTGGATTGATAAGTCTACACCCTGCTGAGTTAGTACTATGTATATATATATATATATATATATATATATGCAAACACACGTACACACCCATGCATACACATAATGTGATAGTATAAAAATGTGTGTGTAAATGTAGAGTGAACTGTGACCTATTATCTGTTGCTGCTGTTTATTCTCCCTCTAGATGGTAACCAGGATGGGAAGTTCAGCGTTGGGTTCCGGGATGGAGTTGTGCGCACTGTTGTGGGCCTCGACAGGGAAGTGCAAGCTGCATACAGCCTGCTTATCGAGGCCATTGGTGAGTCAGCTGGGAGGAGTGTGTGTGTGTGTCTGTGTGTGTATGCATGTGCATTCATACTTGCGTATATGTTTGTGTGTTCGTGTATGTGTCTGTGTATGTGTGTGTGTGTGTGTGTGTGTGTGTGTGTGTGTGCGTGCGTGCGTGCGTGCGTGCGTGCGTGCGTGCGTGCGTGTGTGTGTGTGTTTGCAAATGTGTGTGTGTGTGTGTGTGTGCGTGTGCGTATACGCAAGTCTTAGGGACAGATTTACTAAGGAAATAGTCCCAGCACAACGACAGTCGCTATGTCACGGATATTTCGCAGTTGCAGATACTGACTGTCCCCAATGGGGCCACATACTGTATACATATGCATATACTGAAAATGTATGCATTCACTACTGTAAGTCGCTTTGGATAAAAGCGTCTGCTAAATGGCGTATATTAACAAAGTCGTCATTCACAATATTGTGGCAGAAGTCAACCATAAAAAATGGTCTGAAACAATATGGCACACTTACACATCCAGATCACAAAGCGCCAAGACATGGATATGGAGCTACTTGTACTTGTAGCAAGGGAACCATGAGAAAAATAAAGCTTAAATGTACAGATCAGGGAATAGAGGTAATGGCCAATGAGGTACAGTCACAAAAAAGGGACATCACAAAACAAATTAACTAGGCATGATGAACAGTTACATTACATTACAGGCATTTAGCAGACGCTCTTATCCAGAGCGACTTACACAGTGTCACATTTCTTTACATACAATCCCTTTATACAGCTGGATATTTTACTGAAGCAATTCAGGTTAAGTACCTTGCTCAAGGGTACAACGGCAGTGCCCCACCTGGGATCAAACCTGCAACCTTTGCGTTACAAGCCCAGTTCCTTAACCATTATGCTAACACTGCCGCCACGATTAAATGATGTCAAGAAAAGATGGCACGATGTTAGGTGGGATCCAAAAGAAAAACTTTCCTAAAACATAATGTGGGAAAAAGACACATGCAGTGGTCCAACCAAGGCAAGAATATTAACACCCATAGAATAACAGGTGGAACAATCAC